>VDFB02047230.1:507331820-507493472 GCA_007258455.2 Sequoia sempervirens | reverse complement strand
TGTCTTCCTCAACTTAGCATATTAAATCTGCATGGTAAAGTCAGTACACATAATAACTGCACATCTATAACCACCTTAAGGAACATTCATTAACCACATGCAAAATCAATATAGATAATCCACATAATATTCCAAATGTCATTAAAGCTTGGAGAGATAGGATTAAGTCCAATGTCAATGGTTTGAGGGAAACATTATGAAAATACCAACATTTAACATTAAATTCCATGACATCTACCAACAAATAAACTATAGATTCTACCCAAAATTGGACCAAAAACTAGGCTCATCACTCCCCCCAACCTACCATTTTGTTGGTACTCCAATAGGGGAAGGGTTATTCTTCTGCTTGGTCAAAGCTCTGAAATTTGCAACTGATAGCTGTCCAACATCAGTGGCTATAGTGTGCGAATCAGGATCCCAATAGAATCCTCCCAATGTGTCAAATTTGTTCCATCTCTGCTTTTCTACAACAATGCCATACTGGTAGAATCTAAAGTTTGGCATGAGCCACATGAGCATGGGTGGCTAGAAAGTTAGGGGAAGCCAAGATCACCCCTGTGTTCTCCCAATCTGAATATACCTATCAATCCTTTTTAGTGCTACATCATAATTGTGGATGCAATGAGGCTCAACCTATTTCAACTCATCAATTAGACTATTCCATCTTTGTGATAGACATCTTCTCATAGTTTCCTCCTTTGTTGTTGTATTTACCTCATACTCACTATAAACTGCCTCAATCCAAGGCATAATATTGTTACCATAACTAGGTATGAGAACACTATTGAATTTAGCTCCATTTTCTGATGAACGTTCATCGGTCGTTGGAAAAATATTTGTCGGAAAAGCGACGAAATGACGAAAACAATTTTGCCGCTATTTTTTTGTCAAAATTCTGATGACACATTAAATGTTGAAATAACGACGCAGATTCATTGGTTGTTGGCATCATAAAATGACTCAGGTGTTCGTCAGAATATTGATGAAAACTTCGTGTATCCACTGACGAATTACAACCAAAATTCAATTGCAATGGCTCTTTTGAAGCATCAAAACAACACCAGAAGTTCGTTGCCATTTCGAAAAAATGGGAAAGGAGTTATGACAAAGCCTTCTTCATAGCTAAGCAACTTCGTCAGACCTTTTATGTGATTCATCAGTAGCGTTCATAGAAATTGAGACGAAATGGGCAAGGAGTTACGACGAAGCCTTCGTCAGACCTTTTTTGTGATTCGTCGGTGACCTTCGTCGACATTGCGAAGAAATGGGAAAGGAGTTACAATGAAGCCTTCATCGCAGTTAAGCAACTTTTTCAGACCTTTTCTGTGATTCGTTGGTGTCCTTCGTTGAAATTGCGACGAAATGGGCAAGGTGTTACGACGAAGCCTTCATCGCAGCTAAGCAACTTCGTTAGACCTTTTTTGTGTGATTTGTCGGTGGACTTCGTCAAAATTGTGACAAATTGGGCAAGGAGTTACGATGAAGCGTTCATCGTAGCTATAGCAACTTCGTCGGACCTTTTGGGTGATTCGTCGAAATTGCGATGAAACAATGCAATTTTTTTTTTTAAATATTCATTGAAATGTACCATTGCAGAGACTCTTGGCGATGACCAACAAAGCCAACCCATTGGTGAGAGATCAATCATCAACACAGGATAGAAAACTCACTTCGATAGTCCATGTCTTTCCTGACTTGCATCATCAAGACAAATCCAATGTCACACCGATCTGACCTCTTCAGGAGTTTTGAACACTGCTGGTTATCAGCAAGACATTTTGAGGGTCTCGCTAATTAAACAAATGTCTAAGAGAAAGTAAACAAATGGAACCTATTAATTTTCTTATTTTGGGGTTCTTTAAATCATAGAATAGATACCATATTCTTGTGTATAATGTACTTATATTCAGATTTGAATTTGAGACCAATTGTCATTGCACATTCCATTTTACTTGCATAGAGTATTCTATAAGCAATATATTGATAATGCCAAATGATTTATGGTGTTGTACAACTCTACCTATCATCATAGTTCTGTTGTTCCCCCCGAGAGAATCCTGCAAAGACAAGTTTACAATACCAAGTCAAATAATATGAAAAAGACTTACTTCCATACAAATTAAATGATTATTCTCACAATGGCAATTGTCTAATTACAACAAAAAATCTATGAAAGGTTATCCATGCTTCATAAGAGATGACTAATCATACATACAGACTGCAAGATGCATAGAACAAGCATTACACTTGAGAAAAACCAAGGGCTAACAAGGGAAGGAGTTAAGAAACAACTCTACCTATCATTACAGTTCTATTGTTCCCCCTGAGAGAATCCTACAAAGACAAGTTTACAATACCAAGTCAAATAATATGAAAAAGACTTACTTCCATACAAATTAAATGATTATTTTCACAATGGAAATTGTCTAATTACAACAAAAATTCCATGAAACGTTATCCATGCTTCATAAGAGATGACTGATCATACATACATACTGCAAGATGCATAGAAAAAAAATTACACTTGAGAACAACCAAGGGCTAACAAGGGAAGGAGTTAAAAAACAACTCTACCTATCATCATAGTTCTACTATTCCCCCCGAGAGAATCCTACAAAGACAAGTTTACAATATCAAATCAAATAATATGAAAAAGACATACTTCCATACAAATTAAATGATTATTCTCACAATGGAAATTGTCTAATTACAATAACAATTCCATGAGAGGTTATCCATGCTTCATAAGAGACGACTTATCATACATACAGACTACAAGATGCATAGAAAAAACATTACACTTGGGAACAACCAAGGGCTAACAAGGGAAGGAGTTAAGAAACGTCTGGATTGAAGAGAAAATGTGTAGGGAAAATGCCGAGCAGTGTCAAGAGAATAGAGTTTGTAGAACATATTCTTGACCTAATCTAGCTCTTGAACAACTTAAAAAAAATTAAATTACTAACACATACATGAGACATGTAATGAACTTCCAATATCTGCTATCTTTTTCATTAATTCAGAGGTAGGTAAAGGAGAAATAATTATAATTGTAACACTTCATAGTCCAGTAAATTATGTTCGTAATTTGTGTTCAAGTGGACCTCAGTTTTATCATTATACTGCCCATCTAATACCATATTTTAATCCAGGGTTCAACTATCTTAGATCTAAAGAAGCACCTTCAATTAACCATTTAAAGTACTATAAAATAAGGTAATACTTTTACTTGAGAAAGATTAGTTACACTTGTAGGATTAAATTTCTCGCAATCATCAAGATTTATTGGCACGCAGACACAACCTGCAAGATATGAAGTAATGGATGACTACAAGTTAGTGAAATGGTCCTTAATATGTGAGTGGTTTGAAAATTGATTGGTAGAAAATAAGGTTACAAACAGATCTACATGAAAAATTATGAGGGTAATCTACTGTAATCATCAAAATAGATGAAAAGTGCAAAGGAAAGAGCCGAGCTACATCTCTAGAGCCTAAAAAAAACACATGCAAGAAACATAAAAAAAAGAACAAAGTAGTTTTTGGATGAATACAAAATGGTGCCTTCAGTAAGTGATTCATATGCTTTCACACCTGACAAGACATTAAGAATATTTTTAGTCTTCCTCCTGCGGAAATTAACTACTTCTACAAAATAAACCTGTGAACCACAGCCATATACCTCCATTTCTAGCCGAGGGTATAAGAGAAAAAAAATTCTTCAATGCAATGCCAAAAAATATCAATGTGTGTGTAGGGCTCTTTGTATTACTCCAAAATATCATTTCAATCGCCTAAGGAAAAAAATACCAAAGTGATGCTTTAAATTTCAATCTTCACATAGGCTCCCTTATTGCTACACATGCATATACAAGCATTATTCGAGCTCTAAACTATTCAAATATTAAGGATTTAATTAGCTATAAGATGGAAATTTGTTGTTTAGACATAATCCATCATCTTTTACATATCTTTATTCACTCCTAGCGCTTTAGATAAATTTGTGTAAATGAGACATAAATGTGAATCTTTTATGACAAAGAAAATTCTTAAAAGGAGGGGGGAGAGAGCAAAGGGAAGGGGGCAAGAGAATGCTTGAATGTATAGCAAAGTATAACATTTTGATCATTATAACAATGAAACAAATCTTAAGTTTGAAGCATTAATATCATTTACAACATTTATGATCAAGAATGAATGTAAGTAGAGAAACTTTTGCATACCTACAAATGGTACAAAATTTCATGGTTAAGTCGAAGTCTCCCATCAACAACAAGATCCAAATATCTGTGTATTTATCTCAATCGAGCCTCTAAACCCTTTAGAGCTATCAATTTTTCCACTAACCTGTTATGCACAAAAGTCAAATTTTAGAGTTATGTCACCACTAAAAACAAAAGAAACAAAGCTTTGAAACCAAATCCACACACAACACAATGTGGTATTCATAGGAAGCCATACAAAAAAACTAAACTCAAAACATTGGAATGGAAACAACTTCAAATTATGATGCAGAGCATGGATTCAGGGTATAAAGAATCATTTTCAAGCCACTCATAGTGAAAAATTTTAGCACTTTCTTTCATCTTTGCATATTGGTTTGATGCTTCAAACGATGCATTTCTTATATTGAAAAGTGCATTACCTTATTGAACTTCTCTTTGTTTCGAGAATAGTTTAATATTCTCTACTTAACAGGGCCAACCACGTGACAGTAGAAGCTCATTTGGCCCCTCCCCACCCTCACATCACTCTCAATTCCCCATACCCAATCATATAACATTAATCATTCATTCATCCATTAATAACATATAACATTCATTCATTCATCCATTAATAACATATAACATTCATTCATCCATTAATAGCATATAACATTCATTCATTCATTCATTCATCCATTAATAACATATAGCATCTATTCATTAAATATATAACATTTATTCATTAATATATTCACATTCATTCATTAACATATAATATCCATTCTTTTAGTTTTTACATATTATCAAAAATATGGTTGTCATGATATGATTACAATCACTTTTTTTTTGTTTCTTTTTAAAGCTACATAAAGCTGAAGTGGAGTATTGTTTTCTAAATCAATATATATTCCCCCTTTAGTTGTTCTGCCCTCTGCTCGTGATCTTAATGTAATGCTTAGTCAGTTCTGCCTTCATGACGCGGACGACACCGGCAAGGGGGTCCGGCCGCAATAAGAAAAAGAAATGTTAAACTCCATATGTTTTTATTATTATTGCTACAAGTATTTCATTAATTAAAAGAAAATTAGAGTGGTTCCTTTACCCTATGGGTCCATACCATGTCTTAAACTTTGTGACTCATGCTCAACATGTCAACACCTCTAAATCCCCGGACCAAGTAGCTAAACACTTAAAGGTTACATTAATTAATACACCAATTGAAATTAAATATGTTTAAGAGAACGTAGAGTGGTCCCTTTTACCCCATGGGGCCACATCATATTCCCCGGGATCTTCTTAGCCCGACATACTCAACATGTTGATCATGCTCTACATGCTCTAAAGTTGAACACCTAAAGGTTACATTTTCACTAATACACCAATTGCAATTAAATATGTTTAAAAGAACTTTAGAGTGGTCCTCTTTACCTAATGGGGACACATCATGTTCCTGATCTTCTCTATCCTGATCATGCTCAACATGTTGATCACACTCTACATGCTCTAAAGTACTGGGATGCACACCATGAACTTCATTTGCAAGTTGTGTTCCACCCTCACTAGGTTGCATTCCACTGTCATGTGCAAAGCATTATCATCAGTTGAATGTTTAAAACAAATAGGCATGTAATTACTTTATGGTGGAAATTAATATTGAATAGATTTCGTAATAAGTATTCAATTTTAAATAAACTTTATTGAGTTTATTTACCCACGTGTCGGATGTAGTGGAAGGTTGTTTGCTCTCGGGCCAAGACTCTTAGGCTGCTTAGCCAATGACTCCATAGCCTCATGGAAGGCAATCTTCAGGTCATCTTCTATGGGAACTCTATTGAATTTAGAGCCCTACATTTTTGCATAAGATCATGAATTTTGCTTCTATGGTGTGATAAAACCAAAATTGTTTTCAATTTATTATTTGGATAATATATTTCATTTATTGATACTTACAATTCGTGCGACTAATTTCATATAACCACCAGAGCCAAGTTTGTGCTGCCTATGTTTTTCTAGTCTTGCCTTTGTTGCCTTCGATGTGTCAGGTAGCCTATGAAAAGTTTGAAATATGTTAGATTATGTAAAAATAAAGAGTAATAAGTATATAATTACATTGTTGATAGTATCACATACTTTCCTTGGCCCGGTGGTGCCTTTGCTTTTATCTTTTCAGCCTTTTCCTTTCCATCCAACACCAGGTCCTTCCACTCCCTCTCCGGAATCATGGGGGGATACTCATACTTTTTGTTCTTCTCTAAATGTGACCTATATTGGTCCCTCACATACTTTAGATAGGTACCAACTTTCTTAAGGACCTTGGTTCAGTTGAATGTTTTATCACTGAAGAGCACAACTAAACGGTTAATGAGCTCATCTTTTAAATCTTGATTTTGAGCATTCCACCGTGTACACATGGTGGGCCCGAAGAGCTCCAATGTAATATCACTTAGATGTTTATAAAAAAAATCATTTCCTACAAAATGATCATGGGATCTATAGTCTAAAAAGAGCGATCAATAAGTAAATTTCAATTGGATTATATATAATAATAATTAAAATATTTTAAAGTACCTGGGACCTTCTCTATCTTTATGGGAACAAAATCCTTGGTCACCACAAATGTGACCAACAATGTTCTCGTACTAGTAATACGTGAAGATCCAGGAAATGCTGCTAAAATATCATGAGTACTAGTGGCCTCTACATCCCCAGGTACATGTCCTGACGCATGTTCTAGGATGTGTTCACCGCTAGAGGGTGCACTAACAGATGCCTGCATGGTATGTGTTTCCGACATTTTAGATGATAATATAGGCATGACTGATGGGGTCAAATGGTGTGATGTATGCGCAGGAAGATTAGGATGGACACTTGTACCAACCCCTACTCCTCGGGCAACACTTACAATACACTGATCATGGCCAGGAGCATCATGAGGATGCAAAAAATCCTGTAAAAACAACACATATTTTAGTTCATGACATAAAAGAGTACAAAATATAAAACCATGAATGAACTTATGTTATAATTCATGACCTCATGACAACTTACTTGCAAGTTTTGTGATCTCTCAGTCAATATTTTAACCCTCTCTTATCTCATCTGTTTGAGGCACTATGAATAACAACTTAAGGATTTCTTCATTGCATTTTTTTGGGGTCTTCCTTATCATATTGAGAGGGCTTGTTGAATAAGAAATGTCATCATCACATAATATTGACTGCACCTCCCTATCGATGCTCTCGTCTACTGCTGGTGCCTTTCGCAGATCAGTTGACTGCAACAAGGTATGCATGTATGTATGTATATGTATTTTTAAATGTAAATGTAAATGCAATTATTGGATGCTCTCCTCGAACAATAAATGCAACATATCATTAAAGAAATCTATATCTATACATGTATATAAATGTGTATTTCTAGATGCAAGTGTAAATGCAAAAAGCATATGGTTTTATAGTGTTATAGATACAACATATCCATAAATTAATGCAATTGAAATTCTAAAGTCTTCAACACATATAATATAAACTCGATCAAACTATTAAACTACATGAGAAGTAAATGAAAATAGTAAATGCATATGTATGTGTATTTGTAAATGTAGGTGTAAAATAAATAAGAATAATGAAAATTATAAAAGAATACAAGGAAAGGTCTCCTCCCTTCTTGGTAGTGATAACCTCCTCCACTCACAACCCTTAAAAATTATGAATAGAGGAATATAATCTTTGAAGAAATCAAAGTTGATTCTCTCCTACCTGATGCAAATAGTCATTTTATCTTTACAAACATTTATAGTGATTACTAGAGGCACATAGACCAATTCTTCATAATAGAATAATTTGATCATACTTTTCCAATGAAGGCATTATGAGAAAACCTTAGGTTAAATGAATAATTCTTAGCTAAGTTCTTTAAATCATGTCCAACCATATAAGAGAAGACCGTTCCTATGTGTACCTAGATACCATGGAGAAAGGCTAGTCTTTGGGCTCGTTCATCAAGCATCCTACCTTAAGACATACAAAAAATCTCCTAGCAATTAGACATAGGAAGATTTAACATGACTTAAAAAAAAATTATTGCCAAAGCGTAAACTTATGATTACTTAACCAGGCCTAGTACACACTCCCTCCCCATTAACCACTTAGACATATGGAAATTAAATGTAAATTTGCTACTATTTTTAGTCATGTAGGTGTCTAATAAACCACTTGGTGGTCTTTCCCTTCAAGTTTATTTACTTGAATGAAGAGCAAAATTCCTTTGATTACAATTAGAGAATACATTTGAGGCCTTGGTTGTGTAACTGGTGGACCATAGTCACATTTAACACCTGTTACAAAGTTTGGGAGTTAAAACATTAAGTAGATTTGATTTGTGATGGACACATTTGGAAAATAGTAACAATAGCTTGCAATATATCAAGAATTGATTACCTTATAACCTGTGAAATTCTAGTGATGAAATGATATATTAATTATAATGTCACCTTGGGATCACATCACCATGAAAGAACTTCATCCAACATTCTTATGAGTGAAGGTACCACCAAATAGGTATTTGTCAGATCTATCATCCTCGAGCAAGGGAAATTCAGGAAGAGAAGAGGAAAGTGATACATTTAGTGTGTCTAAAAGAGGGAGATCAACTAGAGGTAAAAGGATTAGAAGAAAATTTTGTAAGGGCATGTGCAGGATCATCATGGAAAAAATAGGCCCTTAAGTGGCAAAAAATTTAGAAAAATCAGAGTTAGGCAACTTGATGTAAAAATTTGAATAATTTATTTATATTATTTCAAAAATATGTAAGAATAGATTCTGTAGAAAATTGAATGTAGTTTCTAAACTACTAGGTTTATTTAGAAAATTAAAAAAAACTATTTGATGAAAATTTGAAATTTCAATATAGTAGTGCTTAAATTTTAGGGAAAACATAAGAAGTAGGTGTTTGTCTGACCACCCCAACCACAATATTAAAAATGATAAATTTTTTCATATAATATTTTTAGAAATAAGGAATCTGTCCAAATGTGATGCATATTTTTTGTGTAAATTTTTTTCCAAGTAAATAATTAATTGCGAATTTTTTTAATTCTTTTAAAAATACATATACATACATTCACATAATTGCATCAACTAATTTTGCTACATGCATCACATCAATACATTGAAGAGAAACATATATACCTATGTTAGCATGTGCCTATGTGTACCCATAAACGCATGGAATTTTTTCTTGGAAGTCATGTTCTTGTGATGATGAAAGAATAGGTGACATCGAGGTGCCCTTGAGGTACAAATATCTATAGAAACAATGCCCAGGTACCCAAGGAACTTCCTCTAATAAACACTAATTTTTGTGTCAATGAGAGGATATATCGCATAACACCATCATCACTACATGGTTTGGGCCTATTTTGCATGGATGCCATAAAGGTCTGTTATAAAAAAGTTATTGAATTGATGGAGTATGTTGGACCCTGTTACAGTTACTGTTGGTGTAATTAAATGTCTGGTACCTTGTCCTAGGTCATAATTACACCTTAGTTAAGTTTACTTAGGGACCACATATGAGGTTGTTGGAGATTTTCCACCTTTGGTGGACTTGATATCTCATACCTCATCACTTCCACCTTTTGTAGAGATTATCACATTATATTTTTCCACTTTAGATGGAGTGATAACTCTTCATTGTTGTCACATGTCATAAGATTACGACACTTATCATAATCTTATGCCCTCCTATGTTCTCACCTTGGCTATATAACCAAGGGGTCTCCTATGCATAGTATTGTATTGAGTATTGTACCATTATCTCATATTATTGACATTGAATATAGTTTATTCTTGTCACATTATTTTCTCTCTCTTTTGTGCTTTCTATTAGGCCTCTAGATCTTGGGTGGCTACATTCATAGCCAATTCTTACATGGTATCAGACCCATTGGAGCGTCTTTGGATTGTTATTTTGGAGAGATCTTGGTGCATTTGAAGAAGGTGTATTTTCAGATCTATTTGCCGTAGCATTTTGGAGTATCCTACGCCAAATCTAAGTCCACCATTGCATTTGGGAGGCTGTTTCCAGTTGAGATCACCTTTCGTTTCATCCAAATCAGATATCGGGAGCTCCAGATCTGAAAATTTTGCCAATTTGGGTATTTTTCTCAATTTTCTAATTTTTCTTATAGTTCCTCGTGGGAAAGGATTTTCTCTCGCAGAAAATTCCCCGCAGGGTAATTATTTGAAAAATTTTTAAAAAAATTAGAAAATTAAAAATCCTCGTGGAGGAAAATTCATTTGGATTCTTTCAAAACCAAATAAAATATCAGATTACTGCAAAATTTTATTTTTCCGCAAAATTTTTTTGTAAATAGTTTTCAAAAAATACCGCCTTCGGGATTTTATAACCAAAAATAAAAAAAAATTTGTATTGTATTAATAAATCAAAAAAAAAAAATTAAAAAATAAACAAAAAAAAAATTGATAGACCCTGCAAGGCAAGGGTACTCAGATCGTACCTGCCTGCGCAAATACTTTGCCGTGGCTCCCACTGACGACCGGTCAATCTCCATCGGCGGCTTTCCTCAGCAGTCAGCATGGCACCTGGCGACTTTCTTCAGAAAGCCGCAGCACCACGTCTGTCAAACGGCCGGTACAATCAACGACTGACATAAATAACAACCGGCGGGCAGTTTTCCCACAACACTCTGGTGATGGAAAAAAATTTTGAAGATTGGCAGTGATTCAAATTTTCCAGCTTTTGGGTACGGCAAGGATATTCTGATTACCATCCACGAAGATTCCATTCAACACTCAGGCATATGATAGTCAAACAATCGTCAATTTTAAGCTCGTACCTGGCAAAATATTCTGGGGGCATATTCTCTTTTGACGGGCCACAGGCAGTCAAATTTAAGCTCTTCATTTGCTGATGTCAGCATTACGCTAGCACGATGTCATCATTTTTTGAAAAAAATTTCCCCCCTCACCATTGAGCTTTTTGATTTTGCAATCCGACTTCAAAGCTCCATATCTAGCTCATTTTTGCTCCTTTTTTCTAGCAATTTTTTTTGATTTGGGATAATTTTTTGTTTACTTCACAGTTGTGTACTCAATTTCTGATTTTGGTTGATAGAATTTCTAGAATTTTCAGTTTCTCAACACTAAACCTGTCTTGTCACCATTTCTGCAACTTCAGAGGCTTCGTTCAGGCTCATATGAACTCCTTTTCAGGTGCCATTTTTTTTTAAAGTGCATGATTTTTCATCTACTTCTTGAATCTACAATCAGTTTGAAGTGATCTTTAGTGGATTTTTTACTTTCAGCATATGGTCCTTTTTGGCCTATTTGGCACTTGTATTGCATAGATCTGAATTTAGGTCTTTGCTTATTTGTTCTAGTCTGTTATCAGCCTCTTTAATTGAAAGTTGTAAATCAGAAATCATAAGCCCACTTAGCCAAGTTGCAAGTGGCCTATTGTACACGCACTACATTACAAAGTGCCAAAATCATCTATTTGTGGGGTGGTACTTTGATTGATTGAATTTTGGGGGGGTGTATCTTGTGTGATTGTTCATATTTTCTCTCTTGTGCTCTTTCATTCCATCATGGGTTCATCTAAAGTTCCACTCTTAACTGCACATAATTATGGTACATGGAAAGTAGGTGCATGGAGTAAACTAATGGAAAAAGGTTTAATTCACTACATTGATGGAACCATAACTGCACCTTTAGATCCTAAGGCAGATCCAATTGTATATATGGATTGGCTCACTAAAACTTCTATGGCATTGGGTACACTAAGAAAGTTCATTTCAGATGATCTCATTTTCCATGTTGATAAATGTACTACAGCTAAGGAAGCTTGGGATAAGCTTGCTGCTTTGTATGGTAAGATTGATAAGGTTAAGGGATACAAACTTGAACATGATCTCTTAAGCCTTGATCCCAAAGATTTTGATACAATTCAGGATTATGTCACTAAGGCAAATGAATTAAGAGCACAACTAAAAGATTGTGGTATTGAAAAAGAGGATGATCAATTGGTCTCCAACTTGTTGGATAAACTTCCAATTGAGTATGCAGCCTTTGTTTCAAGTTTTCAAACTCAAAGATTGACAATAAGTAATTTCAAAACACCATCTTTTGAGGCTCTCACAGATCTTTTGATTCTTGAGCAAAATAAGTTGATGAAAATGGGTCTTCTCAAGTCTTCAACTTCAAGAGCATTGGTGGTCAATCATGGAAACAATAAGCAAAGCAAAGGAAAGGACCGAAAGCAATCTTCACCAAAGCCACAAGGAGAGAACAAGCAATCCACTTCTCCACAACAAAGCTCAACTTCATCTTCTTCAAAGAAGTATAATAATTCAAACAAGAGGGAGCAACCAACATGTGCATATTGCAAAAAGATTGGTCATGATGAGCATCGTTGTCATGTTAAGCAAATTTATGAGTTGAAAAACATCCTTAAGAAGAACAACATCAACTTGTCAGTTGCATATCAAGAGAAGGATTCATCCCCTTCCACTTATTCTAAGGGAAAAGGAACAACTCGCATGGCAACAACATATAGCTCATCTCCTTCTTCTTCATCTCAATATGATAAACATAAGGGGCAAGCATTTCTTGCAGTTGCAGATTCCAATTCAGATAGGTGGATTCTTGATTCAGGAGCTTCGCATCATATGACTTCGTGCAAGGATATGTACTCTTCATTTGATTATTGTTCCTCACCACCCATTTTGATGGCCAACAACACTTCATTAGCAGTTTGTGGGAAGGGTTCTATTCACGTTGAAGGTGGAACATTTAATGATGTTCTATCTGTGCCTACTTTGTCAAGAAACATCCTTTCCATCTATCATATTACACATAGTGGTTCAGGAAAGAGTGTAGAGTTCACACCAGATTCTGTCATTGTTCGGGATTTTCATAGCAGGGCTCTTGTTGCAATTGGGGAGGTTGATGATCGTTCTAAGTTTTACACCTTCTCATATTTTTCTCCTATTGATGATTTAGTTCACCCTAGTGTGGACACACCTGAGGAGATTGAGTATGGTTACTTGAATCTTGGAGTGCTCTCTACTCCTAAGGTTCTTGAACCTATTGTTGATACTACATATTCTACATTAACTGATGTACTTGATGATACTTGTGTTCTAACAGTTTCAGTGCCTTGTGATTCAGTGCAACAGTGTATACCTTGTCTTCCAGCAGCAGCTTCATGGGATGACTACTTGATAGACATTGGCAGTTTGTTTGTGGAGTCCTACATTGCAGACTTGGGAGACACATATGATTCCTTACATCTTCTCTTTGATGAAGGTGATTCTTCTTCAGTTGTTGCGAGGGAACACTCTGACCCTCCTCTACATGACCAGTCTTTCGAGGTTGATGTGATTGTGGATGCATCTGTACAATAGTTGGAGGAGGCCACTTTCTCTCTTGAGGAGACATTGTCTTTGGAATATGTTCTACCTTCATCCTTGCTAGATCTTGAGTTGTCTTTTTCAGCGGATCAGGGTGTTGTTGCAAAGGGTTTCTCACAGATTACAGGAGGTGACTAGATTGTAGCTTCACATGGTTTGGGAAAGGCATCTTTCGGCATCGACACAGGGACACTTGAGCAGATTTTAGAGACTTCGTACATTTTGAAGGTTCTTCCTTCTTCACTTGTGGATTGGGGAGAGTTCATTCATGCACCTTTAGTATTGTTTCTTCCCAAGGGGAGAAATGTTGTTTGATAGTTTTGGAGCAGCTTCTTCATTCCTTCTTGAGCATCTTCCATTGGTGATCATTGTACATTGAAGGGGGACTACCTTGTCTCTCTTCTTCTCTTGTATGGGGGGGACTTTTTCCTCACATGGGGTTTTATTCTTCTCATGCTATGTTCATAGGCTTTTGTATTTCATCTCTCTTTTGGGGGGTAGTTTTTTCCCATTGGGTTTTTCTATCTTTACTCCACTTGTGAGAGACTGCATTGTTTGTACATGGGTACCTAACATGGCCTAGTAGCTGAGACCCATTTTGCATTGTTTGCATTTGTGTACATTCTCCCTGAGTTGCACTTAAGGGGGGGTGTTGGTGTAATTAAATGTCTTGTACCTTGTCCTAGGTCATAATTACACCTTAGTTAAGTTTACTTAGGGACCACATAGGAGGTTGTTGGAGATTTTCCACCTTTGGTGGACTTGACATCTGATACCTCATCACTTCCACCTTTTGTGGAGATTATCACATTATCTTTTTCCACTTTAGATGGAGTGATAACTCTTCATTGTTGTCACATGTCATAATATTACGTCACTTGTCATAATATTATGCCCTCCTATGTTCTCACCTTGGCTATATAACCAAGGGGTCTCCTATGCATAGTATTGTATTGAGTATTGTACCATTATCTCATATTATTGACATTGAATACAGTTTATTCTTGTCACATTATTTTCTCTCTTTTGTGCTTTCTATTAGGCCTCTAGATCTTGGGTGGCTACCTTCATATCCAATTCTTACAGTTACAAAGATTGGATGCAACTAGTTCGATATACATGAAGTATGCGTAGGTATGCACTATCAACAAATTATATACAACTAAAAGATAAGGATCAAAATAAAAGAGTGGCTATGTACATTGACAGAAGGCCAAAAGCATCAGGGAATATTGCAGGGCTTATCAATCGTACATGACCTGGGTCAACAAATAAGCAACCCAATTGCATATTCAAGGCACGCGAGGGAAACTGTGTATTCGTATGTGCGATAAAATCAATAACTACAAGGGAAAAGTTGCTAATCGATTACAATTTGAATCGCCTAGTTACAAACATAGTTACTATGGGGGTGGTACGTACTATGTACCATTTTACCCAACCTCCAATTAATGACTCAATTATACCATTTTATTCTTATGTTTTTTTTCATAAGTCTATTGGTTTCATTTCGGTAATGTTTTTTTATATTTAATTTTTGTCACAGGGGGACATTGATCATACGAAGAAGGCTCTGGCCCAGAGCATAGATCATGATGTATCTTCAGGTGCTTCTACCCAACAGGTTTACCTCATTGTAATTGTACAAATTAGATACGAGCAAAATGTTTTATTATTATGTTTTTTTCATTAGTTTTTTGGGTTAAATTCAATAATGTTTTTAAAATTCTTGTTGCAGTCAATTGATCAGGGAAAGGCACTAGCAATAGAGGAGAGCATCAATAGTGAGGTGCAATCAATATTTTCTGATGATGGCATCACTTATTTAACAAACCCTCTCGATATGATAAAGAAGCTCCAAAAAAAATGTAATGAATAAATGGCTAAGTTGATGTTCATAGTGCCTCAAACAGATTAGATAAGAGAGAGGGTTAAAGTATTGACTGAGAGATTACAAAACTTGCAAGTAAGTTGTCATGTGGTCTTTAATTATAACATAGGCTCATTCATGGTTTTATATTTTGTACTCTTTTATGTCATGAACTAAAATATGTGTTGTTTTTTAGGGTTATTTGCCTCCTCATGATGCTCCTGGCCATGATCAATGTACTGCAAGTGTTGCCCGAGGTGTAAGGGTTGGTACAAGTGTCCATCCTAATCTTCCTACGCATACATCACATCATCTAACACCATCATCTGTGCCTATATTGCCATCTGAAATGTTGACAACACATACCATGTAGGCATCTATTAATGCACCCTCTGGTAGTGAACACATACCAGATATGCGTCAGGACATGTGCCTGGGGATGAAAAGGCCACTAGTACTGGTGATGTTTTAGCAACATTTCCTAGATCTTCCTGTATTACTAGTATGGGAACATTGTCAATCACACTTATGGTGACCGAGGATTTCATTCCCATAAAGATGGAGAAGGTCCCAGGTACTTTAAAATGTTTTAGTTATTATTCTATATAATCCAATTGAAATTACTTATTGATCGCTCTTTTTAGACTATTGATCCCATGATCATTTTGCAAGAAATGATGTTTTTTATAAACATCTATGTTATATTACATTGGAGTTCTTCAGGCCCACCATACGTACATAGTGGAATGTCCAAAATCAAGATTTAAAAGATGAGCTCATTAACCGTTTAGTTTTGCTATTCGGTGATAAAACATTCAACCAAACCAAGGTCCTTAAGAAAGTTGGTACCTATCTAAAGTATGCGAGGGACCAGTATAGGTCACATTTAGAGAAGAACAAAAAGTACGAGTGTCCCCCCATGATTCCAGAGAGGGAGTGGAAGGACCTGGTGTCTGATGGAAAGCAAAAGGCTGAAAAGAAAAAAGGAAAGACACCACTGGGCCAAGGAAGGTATGTGATATAGAATCATAAATCTACAAAAAATCTTGATTAATCGCGATTTTTAAAAAAATTGCAGGCTAGACTATTTTTTCCCTGATTTTTTGAAAAAATTGTTGAATTTTTGGTCAATGATTTTTTTCCATTTCAAACTGCAAAATTGCCAAAAAATGTGTTTAAAATCTACAAAAAAATGTGAATAAAATTGAGCTGATTTTCACGCAAAAAGAACCATGAGACCATGGCTTGTTGCTTACTATTATGCTTTGATAGATTTTTTCCAAGCTTCCATAGCTTGTTTGAAAGCACCTATTTTAGGATTTTAGCCATAGCAGCAAGGCATTGAGCTATTTGATAAAATACTTTGGTAGACATGTATCAAATATGCAATAACATAGACAAGGCAGTGAACTGCTTGAAAAAAATGTCTAAAAGAAATGTAGTCTCATGGTAATGGAATGCCATGATGAATTCCATGACAAGAAAATTGCTATGGATTTTCATGGCATTCCATCACCATGAGACTACATTTCTCTTAGGCATTTTTTCAAACAATTCACTTCCTTGTCTATGTTATTGCTTACTATTATGCTTTGGTAGATTTTTTCCAAGAATCCATAGCTTGTTTGAAAGCACCTATTTTAGGTTTTTAAATTTTAGCCATAGCATGAAGGTGTTGAACTGTTTGATAAAATGCTTTGGTAGACACGTATGAAAAATGTGGTAGCATAGAAAAGGTAGTGAACTATGTGAAAAAATGCTTCAAAAAAATGTGGTCTCATGGTGATGGAATGCCATAACGAATGCCATGACAAGTAAATTGCTATGGATTGTCATGGAATTCCATCACCATGATACCACATTTCTTTGAGGCATTTTTTGAAATAGGTCATTGCCTTGTCTATGCTATTGCTTACTATTATGCTTTGATAGATTTTTTCCAAGCATCCATAACTTGTTCAAAAGCACCTATTTTAAGCTTTTAGCCATAGCAGCAAAGCGGTGAACTATTTGATAAAATGCTTTGGTAGACATGTATGAAAAATGTGGTAGCATAGACAACTATCACCATCTGATATTTATGCAGTTGTAGTATTTTTTTGCAATGTAATCAGCGCTATGAATATAACCAACAAAAATCTATTTTCTATAATTCATGGATTGAACTCTGTATTTTATTTTCTCTCAATGTCTGTATGCTATGGAAATTCCATTAAATTTTTTTAAAAAAGTAGTTTCTGACTATTTTTTCTTTAAATTTTTGTGTTTTTTTGTAAATCCAATTTTTTCCCGATCTTTTCTCAATTTTTTCAAAAAATCCTAAGCTTTTGGTTTGCCAATTTTTTTCCCAAATGATTAATGTTGCTATATGTGATACTATCAACAATGTAATTATATATTGATTACTCTTTCTTTTTACATAATCTAATGTATTTCAAACTTTTCATAGGCTACCTGACACATCAAAGGCAACAAAGGCAAGACTAGAAAAGCACAGGCAACACAAACTTGGCTCTGATGGTTATATGAAATTAGCCACATGAATTGTAAGTATCAATAAATGAAATATTGCATCCAAATTATAATAAATTGAAAACAATTTTGGTTTTATCACACCATAGAAGCAAAATTCATGATCTTATGCAAAAATGTAGGGCTCTGAATTCAACATAGTTCCCACAGAAGAGGACCTAAATATTTCCTTCCAGCAAGGCTATGGAGTTGTGGCTAAATTCCTAAGAGTCTTCACTGGGAAAACACAATCTTCCATTGCATCCAACATGTAGGTAAATAAACTCAATAAAGTTTATTTAAAATTGAATACTTGTGCAATCTATTCAATATTAATTTCCACCATAAACTAATTACATGCCTATTGTTTTTAAACATTCAAGCAATGATAATACTACACATGACATTAGAATGTAGCCTAGTGAGGGTGGAGCACAACATGTAGATGAAGGTCATGGTGTGCATCCTAATACTTTAGAGCATGTAGAGCGTGATCAACATGTTAAGCATGATCAGGCTAGAGAAGATCAGGAATATGATGTGGCCCTATCAGGGAAAGAGGACCACTCTAAAGTTCTTTTAAACATATTTAATTGCAATTGGTGTATTAATTAATGTAACCTTTCATGTTTCAACTTTAAAGCATGTAGAGCATGATCAACATGTTGAGCATGATCAGTCTGGAGAAGATCAAGAACATGATTTGGCCCCATCAAGTAAAGAGGACCACCCTCATGTTCTCTTAAACATATTTAATTTCAATTGGTGTATTAATTAATGTAACCTTTCATGTTTCAACTACAGATTAAGATTTAGAAGGTGATCAAAATGTTGAGCATGAGTCTATAACAAAATTTCAGGAACATGATGTGGACCCATCAAGTAAAGAGAACCACTCTAATGTTCTTTTAATTAATGAAATACTTGTAACAATAATAATAAAACATATCAATTTAGCATTTCTTTCTTATTGAAGCAGACCCCCCTTGCAATGGCATCCACGTCATGAGGAGACGACTAGGCATACATTAAGATCATGAGCAGAGGGAAGAACAACTAAACAGGGGACATATATTGATTTAGAAAATGATACTCCATTTCAGCTTTATGTAGCTTTAAAAAAGAAACAAAAAGAAAAGTGATTGTAATCATATCATGACAACCATATTTTTGATAAGATGTAAAACTGAAAGAATGAATATTATATGTTAGTGAATGAATGTGAATATGTTAATTAATGAATGCTATATGTTAATGAATGAATGTCATATGTTATTAATGGATGAATGAATGATTAATGTTATATGGTTGGGTATGGGGAATTGAGAGTGATGTGAAGGTGGGGGGAGGGGCCAAATGAGCTTCCACTGTCATGTGGTTGGCCCTGTTAAGTAGATAATATTAAACTATTCTTGAAACAAAGAGAAGCTCAATAAGGTAATGCACTTTTCAATATAAGAAATGCATCGTTTGAAGCATCAAACCAATATGCAATCTATATGTATGATCAGTCATCGGTCTTCATGATGGTACATTTCCATGAATATTTTTTGTTAAAAAAATTGCATTGCTTCATTGCAATTTCAACAAACCAAACCGACGAATCGCCAAAAAGGCTCAATGAAGTTTCTATAGCTACGATGAAGGTTTCATCGTAACTCCTTTCCCATTTCATTGCAATTTCGATGATCTTTTGGTGTTGTTTCGATGCTACTACTTTCCTATTTTGTTGCACTTTCAACGACCTTTTGGTGTTTTTCTAATGCTACTCCTTGCCCATTTCATCGCAATTTCAATGAAATCTTGGTGTTGTTTCAAAACTACTACTTTCCCATTTTGTCAAAAGTGTGACAAACTTTTGGTGTTTTTTTGACACTACTCCTTGCCCATTTCGTCGAAATGGCAACCAAATTTTGGTGTAATTCGTCAATGGATACACGAAGTTTTCATCGATATTCTGGAAAAAGTCCAAGCCATTTTAGGATGTCAACGACCGATGAATCTACGCCATTATTTCAATGTTTAATTCATTATAGGCCTTTTGATGAAAAAATAGTGACAAAAATATTTTCATCATTTCGTCACTTGTCTGACAAATATTAGTCGGATGACCAATGAACTTCCATTGGAAAATGGTGTCAAATTCAGTAGTGTGAACAAGAGGATCCAATCATTGGTAAACATTAAAATCATAGTTTTCCTTCCATTGATGCCTCCCCTATTTGCGATGAAGTTACTTTACAAAATATAATCATGGAATGTGATTAAACTCTTGAAATATCTCCTACTAGTGTAGATAGTATGACACAAGAGAATGAGGCCTTAGAAAGAAAGAATGAAATCATGGACAATCATGATGATCAAATTTGTTCTTTTCCTAGTATCTCTCCTAGTTGTGAAGAAGATATTCTAGTCTTAGATGATAAAACAAATGAGAGTTATGAGAATTCTATTTGTCTATCTTCTCCTATGGAAAACATTATTGAACAAGAGAATGACATCATTGATAAGCAAGAAAATTCAACAATTGATAACTCCCTTACTTGTGATGAAGTCATCTGAGAAGAACCAACCATTGAATATCATGAACATCTAGTTTGTTTCTCTCCTAAAATCTCTCCTACTAGGGAAGATATCATGGTGCAAGAAAATGAGAACATTGACACAGACCTTTCAAATAATGATGTGGATTCCTTATATGAAGATGATGAAGTGAAATTATACTCCCCTTTACTAAGCAATCATAAAAATAAGAACAAGAATTTTTATGTTATGCACATTAGATATCCCTAGGAGCAATATCCCAAGATTGAACTTCTCATTTACCCACCATCACAACAACCAAATTTTCAAAATAAGCTTGTCCCTATCTTAGAACCACCTAAAAGGAAACATGATAATTATAATGTTTTACAACAACCAAGTTACAATAACATTGATCATATATATAACAAATTGTATACAATCAAGTTTGGCCTTAGGCTTGAAAGTTGTTTGCATGTCAACAAGGAAAAATAGAATAATATTGAATAAGTCACAAAGCTATTGGAAGATGCTTGTGTTGAATATCCAAAATACTAATAGGGGGAATGAATTGGTATTCCATAAAACTAGTCGAATAAAATCCATCTAAACATTATCGCAGTTTTGACTGAATCAACAAGATAGAACATGGACACAAGACTATGCATCAACACATATGAACACTAGGATTTTTACATGGAAAATATAGAAAGGGAAAATCCACAATGAAAGTTAACTAATAAAACATTATATTTGGATACAATATATTATAGGGCTCACTACTAGGACTCACTGTCCTTGAAAGGCTTACAACCTAAATACAAAATATGGCTAACCACAAAGATACAAAAGTTGTGGCTCACTGCCAAGAGTATGAACTAATAGAAAACACCTTATGTGTGTAGGGTTTAGTTCCACATTTGAAGCTTTGAATAAGAATTACTGCCTCCCATAGAAGTCACTCAACAATTTTGTTATGATACTCAACTGATAAAGCATTTAGGCTCATATCTTCACATGTCCCTTGATATTTTTTGCACTTCACTACACCTCACTGCTACACCACATACCATCATTGATTTCCTTCAAATAATCTCTCTCTCTATATATATATATGTATACAAGTATATCTCATTCATCAATTAGGTTGACCTAATTATAGATGAAAGAAAAATTAAAAAAAAACACTCCTATCAGCACCATATATGATTTAAAATATTTTTATCCACGTAGTGCATCATAAAAAGTCAACATAGATCTATGGAAAACATCCACAAGGTATATCTAGTCTTCTTAATGTGTGTCATGCATTAACTCAACCAAGACTAGGACATAACCACAAAAACTAAAAACCAATACACAATCCTAAAAGAAAACACCTTTTGGATCTGATATTACATCAATTTCTCATCACACTACCATCATAGAGACTACCATTAAAACTATATCATTAGAATGTTCTCCTTAAGAAAATGCAGTCTCCCACACTAATATGCAAAGTAGAGAAACACTTGTAGAGTACAAAGCTAAACTTTTTCAATGATAAATTTCTACTCACAACACAAAAATTCTCAATATTATGGTATAACTATCTAAATGAGACATGATAACATGGTTAAGAGATTAGAATCATATCTTTTCTTGTGGTGAATTTTGAACTCAAAAACTAACTCACTAGTTCATTAGAAAAGAACACTTCCAGTAGAGAACAACTTCCAATAAAATAAGTAAGCTTCTTCTACAATTGTCACCATGTTGACATCAATGATAACACAAGAACAACTAGATCAATCCAAATACACTTCATGCTCATGTTTCAAAGCTTCATAATTCCAAAAATCTCCCCATTTGGTGTTGATGACAATATGCATGTCAAAAATATATTTATGATATAAGGCAATTGGAATACTCCCCCTTTCAAAAAAATTCTTCTCAAAAAATGCTTAAATTCCTCTATCTATCTCTATCTCTTCCCCTTTGAAATCAATGAAAAAGGATGGGGTCTAGTATATATGTGTATGCATCAAAAAGATATGAATACAAAGAGAATTGTATTAACCTAAAGAGAAGGAACCTTTGAGATCCTTCAGGATATCCTTCCATGAATATTTTCCTTTGTCCCATTTATCTTTCACACTTACAAGAGTCTTGTGAAATATTTCAAGCTTAGTCAAGGACTCTATACCATCTACTAAAGTATTGGGAGTCTAGGATTAATCTTTGGTACATTACCAATATTGTCAAAAGCACTAAATGCAAGACTATGCCAGAGTTTTACCATATCTCTAAGTTCCACAAACTTCCTAATCACTCTTGTCCTTTGATCTTGTAAGGAAAATAATTTTCCTTGAAGCTACACAATGTAGGAACACCTCTGAATATTTCTATAATCTAGTAATTTGTACATATCTGCTTGAGTGCTCATCCGAGTTTCACTCTTCCTTATCTCATAAATCTTATATTGATTGTACTGCTAGACCAATTCAGATAAAAAGAAAGTAGTTCCTAAGCCTCTTCCTCATAAAATTGTGCACTCTCCAATTCCTTTGTACCAATCTTTGATGTGCATTTTCACATTTCTTGATATCATCTAAATTTTCTTTTGTAGACCTAATTCTAGCACATACTTCTAGTCTAGAGATATAGACTTTCAAAGAATTAATCATGTTTATGAGATTTTCCACAACTAATATAGATAAATCAAAGTTAGCACTGGGAATTACCTTCTACAATTCTTTTAATAAATCTCCTTGAATATGTATGCTTTCATGCTCATGCTAACCTCTCTCTGATCCACTTCCTTTTGTGGCTTCTTGTTTGACAACACTTTTTCTCTTCTTCCCTATTCTAATTGCACTACTAGAGGCTTCTTCTTCAATGGGATTCTTAGGGCTCTCCAAAATAATTCTTCCATAATGATCAATCTTAGCTTCAGTCACTTCATAATCTAACTCAGATATCCATAACAATCTGGGTTCAACTACTTCCATATAATAAAAAATATGTAGAAACTAGGAAATTAATACTTTTGGAGTACCTTTCTATTACACTTCCTAGAATCCTTGATCTTTTGTTCATCTTCATTTGAAATGTTCCAAAGAATGCAGCAAGAGTAGTCTCTTGAGCATTAGAACCACCAAGATTTATTATGAAATTCTTGATCTAATGGGCAACAAGTTTTGCATTTGTCCATTATATCCTTCCTATTACTGGAAACTCTTTCAAGAAGTAAAAGAGTAAGCAGAAAATCAAATTCTCATACTGGAATGTATTTTTCTTGATCTTATTGATTCCCTTTAAATTCTTCAAAAGATGTATTTGAAGTAGCTCAAATAGGTCATAATCCATGCCTCTCCTAACCATATCAATAGTAGTGTGAATAGCAGCAATAGAAGTTGCGAGGTCATTGCTAGGTAAGAAAACTTTGTGACCAATAACCATTGCAGCATACCTAATGACCAAATCTTCAACTATTCTCAAAACAAGTTATTTTCCTTTGATGGTCACACTAGAGTCACCTCAATTATCTCTTGTTCATTCACTGACTTTTGTTTGGGAATCGGTCTATAGGAATTCAAACTAGTTACATCTTTGATACCTTCTATGGTAATCAAATGTTCTTCATCAATCCACAATGATTCATCATGAATCCTACTCAAACCTATTCAAATATACTTCCTATTGAATTCAACCAAAGGGGCTTTTTTCCATACATCCAACTTCTTTTCAACTAACATTTTGTAAACATCATGATTTTCTTCCAATTCATTCTTCCATAGGATACTTAACTAGACCAATGAAATTTCCTCAATCTTACAATAGATGTATGCATAGATATCTTCAAAGGGAAATACTTTAGGAGGTATACAAGAGAATGCAACAATTGATTCTTCTAATGGATTTTTCAATTGTTTCCTTAATTTGACTTGAAATGTATGCAAAATATTTAGAACCTTTGAATTATCCATTGCATAAAAGGTGAAAGATTGTGTAAGAAAAATACCTCTGTAATTTCTAATGAAGAATAGGATAGATGACTAGCTTCTTGGGAATGCTTTGAATCCACTTCAATCTCTTCTTTCTTCAAACCTTGAAACTCTAAATTGCTCTATTTTCTCCAAAATTCCTTTGCATGCTTCTCCAAAAATACATATTGCTTTTGAATACAATTTCCTTGATACATCTAAATTTATTTCTTTCATTCTAAATTATTTTAAACAAATGCTTCAAATTGTAGGTAGATCACCTCAAAATTCATGTGCACTTCTATCCTTTCAAATTCTACAACCTTCATTCTTCACACATGCAATGGAAAATTTCCTTCTAAATTTGCTACCACATTAAATATACTTCTATCACATGTGATGTGACATAAGTATCGATGAAGGGGTTTATTAGAATTTTTTATAATTGCTCCCCCTTAATCATTTCTAGAATTCAAAAATTGATAAGCATGTCTACAATATAAGTCAACATAGATAAGATTAATGATTCTGATTCAACTTGCTTGAATTATCCTTCCTTTCACCAAATTATTTTCATCTCTTTCCTTACTTCTTCCAAATCAATGATTGGTTCATGTTTCTTTGTTGGATAGTCATTTTTTCTCCTCCTGTAGTTATTAGAAAAATGTTCTAGATTGCTACTATTACAACAAAAACATTCTTCCTTCCATACTTTCTTTTATTCAATCTATATTCACACTGATTAGCCTTGTGTCTAAACTTCTTACACTTAAAGCATTTTCAGCAAATGATAGAGAATCATTCATTCTATTTTTATAGTGCTTTGCCTTATGACCAAATTTATTGTAGGAATTACAAGCACCATTGAAAGAAAATTACCTTTGAGCATTAGATTGTCTAATGGGAGTTCTTTCAGTATTATGTCTTAAGTTCTTGATTTG
Organism: Sequoia sempervirens; assembly: GCA_007258455.2. Classification (NCBI taxonomy): domain Eukaryota; kingdom Viridiplantae; phylum Streptophyta; class Pinopsida; order Cupressales; family Cupressaceae; genus Sequoia; species Sequoia sempervirens. The sequence continues at coordinate 507,468,022 of VDFB02047230.1, read as the reverse complement.
TTCATCATTGCACTGAGTCTTCTTGTTAGGAGATTGCTTTGCTTTTTTAACTTTGACCTTCTTCAAATCCTAAAAAACTTCTTTCCATTGTTGGTCTCTGATAAATAATCAAATCATCAAGCATTGTAGAGCTTGCCTTAAATTTATCCTCAAACTTTTTTACCTTTTTGAGATCTAATCTCAAAATTGTTGTTTCTTGCTTGAGCTTGACATATTCATCCATCTTCTCTTGAATGTCAACTTGTTCACAGACTTCAATTTTTTTTCATTTCTTCCAATTGTTATAGATTTCTAGTGATCTCATCATGTTCCCTTTTTCAATTGATCATATACTTCTTCATATCTACTCCTCATATCCTTGATGTAATCATTCACTTCCTTTAGCTTATTCTTCAAATCTTCAATTTCTTCTAAATATCCAATAGAGATCACTTACAAAGTAAAAAAATTCCTATATTCAAATTTTTGGACCTTCCTCGAGCTATTAGGCTCCTTCAAAGGAACCAAGCTCTGATACCAACTCTTCAATAGCCATAATACTAAGAAGGGGGTAAATCGGTATTCCATAAAACCAGCCAAATAAAATCCATCTAAAAATTATCACAATTTTGACTAAACTAGCAAGAGAGAACATAGAAACAATACAATGCATCAATACACATAAACATAAGGATTTTTACATGAAAAACCTAAAAAGGGAAAAACCGCAGTGAGGGTTAACTCACAATATATTATATCTAGATACAAGTGTGTAGTAGAAAAAAGTACCCTTTTCTTGACATGGGATTAATTCATGATAATATTGACTTAATGAGTCCTTGATTAAGGTGTTGTGAGGCATTTTATGTATCCACACTAGGTCTTGGACCCTTGCAAATTGAATAACATTATTTTATCGATGTCTTGTAAAGGTGTTGTAAAGTGTTGTAAGATACTTTCACACTTTTCTAGAATTAATGAACTAATTTCTCCCTAATTCAACATTATAAAATGTGTTTAATTGCATTATTACATCAATCTAGTAGGCTTCTAAAATAAACTTAATGTTAAACTAGTGTTCTAATGTGTCTTGCACATTCACATTGGTTCTTGTGCCTTCCTAAGCTATGTAGACCTCATTTTAGTGTTGTAAAGTGTACATAATCACACTTTCACATTCAATTTTGTGTCCCAAGCCATAATTGACATTCATATCATTACTAATAGTCCCATATTAACCCATATTATGCATTCTGAGGCCTAAATTGATCAAATACCCAACAAAGAACTTTGCATTTTAAACCTTATTTCCTTATCTCTTGGCTTCCTAGCTATCAAATTGGCCCATGTGGGATCCATTCTCCATGCATGGAAAATCAGTCCCATCCAAGTGGGACCCATTTTCCATGGGTGGCAAATTAGTCCCATTTGGCTCAATTTTGACTTTTGAGCAAGAAAAAAGTGAAATTTAAGTTTAATATTGCTTCATGTCGGCCTATGATGAGGTATTAATAGGTGAAATAGGTGAATTTCCTATAAATATAAGTCTTTAAACTCATTTTCACATCTCTCCTATCTCTTATCATTTATTCATCCATCATTCTTCTATCTCAAGTCAAGCAACTTAGGGGTTTATCATTGCAAGACATCAAGAAAGTTCCTAAAGACATTTAAGGGTTGAATCTTCCTCCATTGTTGTAGAATCAAATTTCAAACATCATGGAAAGGTAATAAATTCCATTATTTCATTTTTCATTCCATTCTTTCATCATTTTGGTTTAATTACCTAAAAGGGGTTTGACCAAGGCAAACCCCCATGCCCTAACATCCAAATTTTATGTCTCTTGTCTTGTTTGTTTGTAGATTTTAGACTATTGAAATATTGTAAATCATTCAATACCAATTTATTAAGTTTCTCAAGTCTTCTCCTCATTCAAAAAGTCAAAATATAAAAAAAAAACTCATTTTTAGATCTGTAAATTAGAGTTTTAGAAGCAAACACCTATAGGAAGTCAAAGTGCAGATCGAAAGCTTCAAATTCCACTTTTGAAATCTAGAAATTAAAAAGTGGACTCATTTTCAATAGGTGGAAAATGAGTCCCAATCCAAGGTCAATTTTGAGTTTTCTACTTTTTTGGGTACCCATTTGTCAGAAACGAGTTTCAGTTCAGTTTTGTAGAATTGTGGCTAATTCATGCAAAATGGAAAATGAGTCCCACCAAGCCTAAAAACCAGCATCAAAATCATTTCAAATGTCACTTCCAACCTCCTTCAATATCTTAGGTGCACACTTTCATTTTGGTCCATTTTTGTTACAGTTTTCTATTTATTTCCATGTGTTCTTGCATTACACAATGTGTTTTCAAACGTTACATGTTTCATAGGTTTGCATACTATAATCAATCAATTTCTTAATTTAGCTCCATTAAATAATCTCATTTAATCAAAATTACATAATAAATTACATAATTTGAGTGAACCTACCTAGATATTTGGCCCTTCCTTCTCCTTTTAGGTGAAAAAACCTAGAAGTGCTAGAAAGACCTATGGTTCCAAAAATCTATGGTTTAGCAAGATATTATAGGGCTCACTTTGAAGACTCATTTTTGTTGAAATCCTGACATCATGAATACAAAATATGGCTAACCACCAAGATACAAAAGTTGTGGCTCACTGCTAAGAGTATGAACTAATAGAATACACCTTTTGTGTGTAGGGTTCAATTCCACTAAATCTTTAAATAAGAAGTACTACCTCCCACAGTAGTTGCTCAACAATTCTATTTTTATCCTCAACTTATAAAGCATTTAGGATCATATCTTCACATGTCCCTTTATCCTCTTCTCACTTCACTACTATACACTTCACTACAACACCATATACCATCACTCCTTTTCCTTCAAAAAATATCATATATATATATACAAGTTTATCTCATTCATCAATTAGGTCAGCCTAATTAGATGAAAGAAAAATAAAAAAAACTCTTGTCAAAACCTATATGATTTTAAAAAAAATTATCCATTAGTGCATCATAACAAGTCAGCATAGATCTATGGAAAACATCCACAAGGTATATCTAGTCTTCTTAATGTGTCATATGTTAGGTCAACAAAGACTAGGACATAAACACAAAAACTCCAAAACAACAAACAATCCTTAAATAAAACACCTTCCCAATCTGATATTACAAATTTTTCTCATCACACTACCATCATAGAGACTACCATTAAAACCACAACATTAGAATGTTCTCCTTAAGAAAATACGGAGTCTCCCACACTTATGTGGAGAGAAGAGAAACACTTGTAGATTATAGAGCTAAACTCTGTTAATGATAATTTTTTCTTAGAACACAAAACTTATCAAGATACAAGATATAGCTATCTGAATGAGACTTGATAACACATTTAATAGATTAGATTCATATCTTTTCTTGTGGTGAATTCCAGTATCAAAAAACAACTCACTAGTTCATTAGAAAAGAACAATTCTAGTAAAGAATGACTTTTGATAAAGTAAGCTTCTCGCATAGTTGTCACCATGTTGACAGCATGCTAGATCAATCCACATACACTTTATGTTCATGTTGTAAGGCTTCATATTTCCAACAGCTTGGAGTTCTTTTGATTTTATACCTACATTCATTGATATATACAAGATCATGCACAAATATTTTGAAAAGGGAAAAGAGAAACTAGTAATGTCAATACAAAATTCAAAAGCATCCACTTCAACCATTTTAGAAGAAAATATAATTTACATGAAAAAATTTGATGAAGTTGAACAACCATCTAATCCAAAAGAAATGAAAAAGCTTTATGGAAGAGTATATGAACTTATGAAACAAATGGGGTATATAGTGGAAAATGATGTGGTGCTAGAGAACAAGGTACTTGTGTCCAGCTATAGAGCTTAACATGCAAGAAATGACTAATGGCCTTGGATATTTTCCTTTGAAAGAAACAAAAGCAACAAACAAACATTAACTCAATATCAACACTCTTACTAAGAATTCTTCTAAGAAAACATTAATCTTGGTGCATCTTGAATTGATAGATACTACATGTGGGAATATCTCATTAGATATGCATCAATAATAATAGACCGTGTTGCCCTTTTCCATGCAATAGTTGTAGGATCATAGCATATTCGCTATTGCATGTTTTACATTCATTGAAAATCATTTCCTTCTTGCAAGGAGTGGCATATCATCATTCACCTCAGCTCATTCTTATCTTGCACTCAATGCGGACAAGTACTAGATAGCCTTGTCCTAGTAACGCATTTTCCATTGTCCCTTTGGCTAGTTTTCCTCCTTCTGTATATGATGAACAAGATTGGTATCCAAAAAACCTACTAATAGGTTGACTTGCATGTGCCTTACTATTCTTTCTTTTATTTTCTTTTTTTCTCATGTTATGTGTGTGATTGCATGTGTGTAATGTGATCCATTGTATTATTTTGTTTGATGTATCTCTCTCTTTGTGGCATTCCTCTATATGTATCTATATTCTTCTATATGTCATAAACCTTTATCTTTTTATATGTCTTGTGTTTTCCTTTTAGGGATGATGCAAGGTGTCGAGACATTTAGGTCTCTTCCATGTTGACCAAAAATATTTCTTTTTTTTTTCTCTCTTTGTATCATTCTTTGTATTCCATGAGTATTTGGGGAATGATGATGTTTATGAGCTCTCTAAAAACATTATAGCAAATACATACTAACCCCAAATCCATGGATCCCTTATATGATTTTGGGATTTCATTTTGGGGGAAACCCCTTTTCATGGTGTAGCTTCATTTGGAAACATATGAGTTGGCATAAGGCTTTCCAAATAATCTCTCATTTCCTCTTTATTGTTAGTATTGATCATTTTCTACTTTAAAGTAATTTCTCATAGCATGATGTTTAGCAATTTCAGTGGGAGTATACATTGGAATTATTCTTTTGCATTTTACAACTCATGTTTCATTGTGTAATCTTCTTACATCATGTGATGCATCTTTCACTTTTTTATGACAATGAGTGTGATTTCCTTCAAGAGCGTGATCTCTCTTAGCATATTATATTCCTTTTAGTCGCTTAATGCAACACACTACATCCCCTAAGTTGTGAATCTTCTATTCTTTGATTTGTCCTCTCTTGGAGACATTAGGAACAATGTTCCCTAAGTTAATACCTTACATGAACTAAGTAAAACTCCTTTGAATGTACCTTACATTATTTCACATTTACAATATCAATTATATGGCCACCTTGCATAACACACTTTTCTTGCCTATGGATCCATCCTGTTTATCCATGGGTGGCAAGCATACAAAGTTTTTCTTGCCTCATGAATTCCTATTATTCACACATTGTGTGGCACCTTATCAAATTTATAAGGAGGTATAGCTTTGGTATGGTTGTATTTATGGGATCCAAACTTAGGCATGACTTTCCCATGGCCACTTGCTTTTCTTTGTGAGTGCATACCATTTGCATGCATATGTGTCTCACTGGGAGATCACCTAGTGGAAAGCCTGAGGTTCTACTAGCCCTTGTGAGTGTGTGTTGGTTTGTATAGTGCAAATCATATTCCACTTGTAAACATTATTGGACAAACAACTTAGATCTAATCCATAGCATGTGGTACAAATGGTTAAGATTTGATCTGCCCCTTTTGTTTTTTTTTTGGAAATGTATGGTTGTACCTTGTTGTCTCTCCTTACATGATTTGCATGTGTTTTATTTTTTTCCTATGTTGGTTTTCCATAGGATCTTGATCTTGGGGGCTTGGGCAACCCTCTTGATTGTTTTCATCCTATCTTACTAGCATTGGTACACTTGGACCTTCTTGATGTGATTTTGTCTACTTTAGTTTGAGTTTGAAGAAATTTCATCCTCTCACTAAATCGGGGGCTAAATGTAGTGTAGAAAAATGTATCCCTCCACATTTTCACAATTTTTTGGGCCCTCCCTACTAAAATTGGGCTTCTAAGTTATGCCTTATTTGGTCCAATTTGCATTCACAAGCCTTATTTAATGCATCTTTCTAAGGATAATCTTGACACATCTAATAATCAATCACGATTTAATGATTTTTGATTGTATGGAAAAATTTAATGATCTAGGACTCATACACCACATTCGGTGTATGGGTCCCACCTAAGTTTTGGGGTCTAGTCCTAAATTTAGCATTAAACTAAAAATTTCTTAAAAATTATGTCCCAAGCCTAGCCTACTGAGACTCATACGCCCCAACTAGTGTATGATTCCCACTTAGCTTACACATATTTTATATTCAAATTCATGGTAGGATTTTATTCTCCTAGATCTAATGTTGGATTTTAGTGAACTATAATTTCAATGAATTTGGCATAAACAAGTACAAAATACAAGATTATTTCATAGATTTTCTCCTAGAAAATTGATGAGAGCATTCCTATAGTAAGTTTATGATTACAAGAACATTAAAGAGTTGATTATCAATCATTTTGGAGCATCATTCAAGATTCAAGCATCATTTCAAATTCATTGAATGCATCATGTTTTTCTTTGAGATAATATTTGTGATGTAGATTCTTATGATTCAAGTGAGCATTCAAGTCAAGATCCATAGCATTCAAGCAAGAGTTAAGATAGCCATTGCAAAAAATATTCTAACCTTTGTTCCAAGGGTTTTATGAGTTTCAATGTAGCTTATTTGTTCATTCTATTTTATTTCATTCAAAGGTTTGATTACTAAAACAAGGATTGGCCAAGGCGAACCCCTATCTACTAACAAAAAAACATTTTTCCCTCTCTTTGATCTGTGCTTTGGATATTCTAGTTGAAGATCCATTGAATAGAAAGATTGAAGAAAAGTTTTCAAAGTTGCAAAGTTGTCATCTATCTTGTAAGATCATAGATGGTAACCTATAGGTCAGAATTTACTATTTCAGATTAAAAGATTTGAAAGGAGAGAAGCTACAAGGGACCACTAGAGGATATCAGAGTTTCAAATCAACCCTTATATTGGGACTAAATCACCACTTGGGGAATATGAGTCCAAATATACTAGATTTCAAAAAAAAAATTATAGATCCTAGTTTACTAGTTGTAGATTCTAGATTCAGCCCGAAACCCTAAACTAGGACTAAATCACTCCTACTAGCATGTGAGTCCTAGTGTGCTTTAAAAGTCATAATTTCAAGATTGCATACCTTATTTCAAGCTTCTTCATCTTTCTAGGTGCACCAAGTTGTGTATCTCTAGTTTGTTGTCTTGATTTGAGTTCATTTTCTAGGTCATATAATTATCTTTTGCATGTTACTTTCATTACTTGTCTTTCTAAGCCTTTGCTTAGTGGTAAACCCCCTTATTGTCTTTAATCACACCTTAGGACACCTTATTGTAGATATATTTCTCTAATTTCATCCCTATATTGATATATATATAAGGTTTCCTTGAATGAAATATAAGGAAGTAGGAGGAACCCTAATTCCCCCTTAGTTCCATCCCTCAAGCTCGGTGGAACTCTATTTGTATAGTTTCAAGGGTTTATAGTGAATATTGAAAAAATATAAAAGGATGCTTTAGATGATGTGTAAGATTGATTTTCAAGGTTATGTAAATTATTATTTTGTGTATTGTTTGGATTGATTTGTGATTTGATGAGAGACATAGGCTTGGAAGTGATTACAAGGGAGAACCATGTATATAGACAAGGATGGAATGAAATGGATTAGATAAGGGAAGTATAAATGTGTTGATAATGCTTCTAAGAAGAATGAGTATAGATAATATTATAATAAATAATTTTTAAATACATTGATAGAGAAGATTCCATGGATGGGGTTAGGTAAAAGGATTTGTCGATGTGATCCAAAAATGCGTTGTCCCCATATGATATGATAGGAAAAGTATTGCATGTTGGAGAGGATGACATTATGGCTGAAGGAAATGGAAATGTATAGATATTCACATGAAGGAATAAGAACTATGGATTATGCAAATATGCTAAGATATCATGCATATGCATTATGGATGATGAAAAAGAACCAATGATGTTGTAAGGTACTAGGGATGATGTAAAAGTATTAAGTAAACTTTGAAGACACTATGGATAATGAAAAATTGTAAAGAAGACTACACAAGCACTAGGGATTATAAATAGGTGCTAGAGAAACTATAGGAATGCTAGAGGATCATGCACATGAACCATGTAGACTGTAGGGATGCTAGGGAATTATGCACAAGAGCTAAAAATATTTTAAGGATTTATGGGATCATGCATAAGAACCAAGTTACTTTTATATCACCATAAGTTTCTTTTCTCTATGTGGAAAGGGAAATTGAATTTAAAAATTTAATGAGATAAACTTGTGCATGTGGGAGAGAATGACTGTAAGAGGGGTTAAATTTATATATATAAATGATTATGTACAAAGAATGCTTAGGGATTTTTTCCCTATCCTTATCAAAGTCAAAATCAAAGTGAAAAGAATGGATGTGATGAGGTAGGTGCATAGTAGTAAGTGATGGGTAGATAGGATGAGGTAAAGAGGATGTATGAAGCTTTCCCCTAAGTGTAGGTTACCAAAAAATGGTCCGTTATACATGATTTTTTTTCCAATGTTTCTATAGACACTTAAAAATGACCTAGGCTTGTAAGCTCTATTTTTACCACTTTCGTCCTAGCATAATTATGACATTTAATTATGTCTTTGGTCCACATTTGATTATTGATTAAATAATTCATAATTATTTAATTAATTCATGTCCTTTTATTCTTCCTGATTACTAAAAAACAAAAATTTATTTAATACATCATTAATTGTCTAAGTCTTCCTCTAATTAAATAAATGTCTAAATTTATTTAATTATCTTTATTCATTTATTCTTCCTAATTATTAAATAAATCAATTTCATTTATTTATTTAATATGTCACTAATTCTCATGATTAAATGAGTTTATTAATTTATTGAATCATTAATCTTATCTTCTAAATTAAATAATTATCTTTAATTATTTAATTACCAAATTTAACATTTCTCTCATTTTAAATAAATTAATTATTTAAAATGATTTCACATTCTTAACTGTCAATTCATTTTAGTAAATAATCTGAAAATTGATTATTTATTATCACATAAAATCCATATTTTGAATTAATTTAATTCAAAATGGTAACTTTCTTCCAAAAATCAAGTAATTGAGCAAATTATTGATTTTCTAAATCTGATCTTCAATTCAACTCTTATCTTCTTATCTCATAAATCAGGCAATCTTTATCTTCTTGATTTTCAAAAATCTTTATTTTTCTAATTATTATCTCATTTATTCTCCACTGCCGATTCAATTTTCTCAAATAACATCTCGACCACTCATTGAATGATTTTTTCGTAACCTTGATTAGCGATTATCAAATTAAATCTTGTCCTCTGATTTTAGGTTTCTATCAAAAGACAATCTCGTTCGTCCTTTCAAAATTGCATTTTCTATAAAATGCTATTTTGCTTTCATTTTTAGATTACACATAGGAATTTTGTTATTCTGACGCATTAATGCTTAGAGTTATATGGTATTTTAGAGTTATTTTGTCATAGGCATAGGCATAGACATTTATTTTTAATCATTCAAAGCTTGCGTAGGACATAGGCATAATCAAAGAATTGCTCACACATTCGATTTGAGGGCAACCATCCACAATTTAGAAGGTGCTATGAAGGTAAATCATGGAAACTCTGACAAATGACAGGTATAATTGTTCTTATTTTTAGTTTTCATTTTTCTTGATAGGATCTTTGGGTTTATATGATTTTATATGCTAACAATCTAATATACTAAAAAATAACCCTTAGATACATTTGGTGAACTTGACACATTTATTTTTTCTACAGTTTCCATACGGTTTTAGTTTTCTATGTTTTTTTGTAGGTACAAGTACTAAATGCCACATTTTTCTTTTATTGTGACACATCTGATGTGTCATGATGCATTCGTAAGCTCAAACACCACAATCACTCTAATGTGCCACAATCAAAGTATGGAATGCTGCATCTGAACTACCGAGCTGCATTTATAACATAGAGTGATGCATTTGCTCTATTGTGATGCATTTTCCTAGTAACATTTTCTTCTTTTTGCCATTCAAGTTTTTCTATTTTTCTGCTCTTTTTTGTTTAATTTTTGGTTTTTCCAAGCATTCTCATTTTCTTTTTTGCATTCTTCCTAGCATAGGTTTTTGTGTTACTAATCTTTGTTTGCAGCGTGTGGTGGTTACATTTTGTGGGTCCAAGACTGGTGGATAAAACTCTTAACTTGTTTTTTTGCATGTTCAAGTGTCGAAGACTCACTTCCAAACATTGTGCTTGCATTTTTTTAGATTAGTAAACATTTATTTTGGTGCACATAAAATGAATATATTTTTCTACTTTGTCCAATTATGTTTGCAAATTGTAGGTGATTATGCTCTCACCTTTTGAAAACTCGGTGATTAGAAAACCAGACCCATTTTATCTGTTATACACCCTTACAACTTAGTAATCGAAGTATCCTCTCCCCTTGTGCTTTTGGGCAATCCTGGGTGTAAGAGAAATGGTTAATAACTCTAGAACTTGGGCCTGTTTTGGTGGGAAAAAGTACTCTCCCTAGGAAGACTCAGACCGGTAACATCCTAAACCTAAGGGACTTACAGTCAGTATATAAAGTGGATTCTTGGGGAAAGCCCAAGAATCACGCGTATGGTTTCGATGAGATGGAATTGAAAGGGGACTCTCGTCACATGGATCATTCCCTATGAACTGAATGCACTTACTAAACATCCATTGTTTTAGAGGCCAACCATTTTTTGGTCATTGCTTGATATAGTGTAGGGTACAATATCATGTCAAAGACACTCACTATTGATCCCCTTGAGTAGAGATAGAAATTCTTGGGAAGTCACTACCCAAGAATCTGAAGTTGGTGTGCCCAAATGATGTTAATGAGCCATGAAGGGGAGCCAGTGCCACAAAACTTCTAAGTGATCCGCTCTTGAGAAGGAAAGGTGTTTAGCACCAATCTGGGGTATATCAGGGCACTATATCAAGTATACAAACCCTTGGCCTATTATGATTGTGCTTGTCTCATGTGTGTTTGCATATACCAAAATATCATTCTTGCAAAGTGTTTTTTGGTTACTCAAACAAAAAAAACAACACTCCAACATCTTAGAACAGATAGTCAAACTTTCAACAATTCAGGTTTTTAACCACAACATCAAAAATTTGACTTTTTAGCATCTTGAGACACATTTTTCAAACCGCATTCACTCTATTGCACCACATTTGATAAACTTTGCAATGCATATTCCATGACAAACTGCATTTGATACTCCAAACACTGCATTTTCCTATATTAAGCCACATTTGCATTTTTTAAATCCGCATTCACAAATATGAATTGCATTTGACATTCTGAAAGCCACATTTACAAAACCGAATTGCATTTGACATTCTGTGAGCCACATTTACCACTGCAACACATTTGATACTTGTAACAACACATTTTCCTATTAACAAGGTAGAACCTGTTTAAGACCAGGATCTAAATCTGGACATCTTAGCCCACTGTCAAACATTTCTTTCAAAATTCTTTGTTAGAAACCAAATTTGAAATTGCTCAAAACCTCCATTATTTGTATTCATTAGCTTCCACTTTAACCATAGGTTTACAATTTCCATATTTTAGCTACATTCTGTAGGCATCATAATCTTGATTTTTCCCTTAGGATTCATTTTCACAAACTTTGGATTAGGCCAAATCTCCTCACTTTGCAAATACCATTGTTTTCAAAATGAGGATATCTTGGGACATAGTCATTATTCCTCTTTTAGGTCATTGTCATTCTATGAGAACCTCCAACTCAATAGTCTAGTTAGGCAAGCTTACTCATCCTTTCGACCTCGTCATTTAGTCCCTTAGCAAGTCCATTTGATAACTTAACTTGAGACATACGTCAAGCTTAGAGTGGTTAGACAAACCTTTCTCCAAACATTGTCCAAACTTAGTCATCATTATCCACCCCTAGTCCTCATTTTGAACCTAGAATTTACATTAACCACCTTGGTCCTTCGTCAACATTATCCTCTTAGTCCTCATTCAAAACTTTGTCTTTAACAACCTTGTCATTTTGCATCAATCATTTCCTTAGTCATCACCTTGCATTGTCATCCCTCAAAATACAAAATACAAAAAAAAAAATAGGCTAACATCATCCTTGCATTTAGTTATCATCCTCATCATTTTCATTTGAGCAATCTCATTTTATGGCGGAAACTAGACTCCAAAGAAAAAAATGACAAATGGAAAACTTTAGACAAGACTTCACTTCCAATGTCAACACTCACACGTATGACCCAAATTGGACTTTTGACGACCCATTCAGCAACACAAATAGTCAACCTCTCACAACCATACCATCCTCGTCAAACAGTCCCTTTGAACCATTCTTACAAAAGGATGAATATGGACAAATACTTGAGGAAAATCTAGAGGTAGCTGCATAAGATCTGAAGGTAGCCTACTTTGTTGAACAAATGGTCTTATATGAAAGAGACAGATATTTGGCCATTCTTTTAAGTCAAGGAGCCAAATTACCTCAAGGATTCAACATTGATTCCTTGAGATCGACATCTCTTGCCAATAACATCAACAATACGCATAACATGTCAAATAGTGGTCAACCTCCAACCACCACAAGCAATACCTTTTTTGATGCTACCTCACAAAATGTCACAATGACCGTGAATGCTACCTCTAGCATTCCAAACAACTCCAATACAATAAATGCTACATCCATTGGAGGAACACAATCCACCACATTGCCCACAATATCCACAACATCATCACCATCAGCTGAAACCACCTTTGTCTCCTCGGCAGTGTGGACAAGTTATTCTAATCCTCTCTTTACCACTACGATAAATGCAATGTGGGCATCATCAAGCCATACAAATCCCCCATTGATAGCTACATCTAGTACCATGAGTAAATCTTCATCATATCCTCTCATTGGTATCTCACAAAATCCTTTGGGTCGAGGCAAACAACATATCTTTATTCAAGGACAACAACAAAATATTAACACATCAACATAGTCAAATTCCATGACCTCCCAAGGACAAAATATGAACATTCCCCTTGTACAAACCCAACAATTTGGACAAGGTATTTAAAACACACAACCCATGGCATCATTCACACACCAAAATATGCATGGTCGCCATATTCCCCAAATATCAACCCAAATGGCTAGCAGACACATCCCAACATACTCATCCCATATTCATACTCACCAACATACCCCCAATGCAAACCTTCAATACCAACAACACGCAAATCCGAACACATCATACATGCCACAACAACATACCAACATCCACTCACAACAAAGGGGGACCTATGGTGTACCAATAAATCCTATGTATGGGACCACAAATGACCCTATAATAAATTCCTTACAAGCAAAATTGATGGGTCTAGAAAAGACCATAGAAAACATACAAATATCTGGCAAGAAATCAGAAGTGTCATAATACCTATCTGTATATCCCTTTGACATGAACTTATACATGCCACCATTTCCTTTGGGATATGTGTCACCTAATTTTACCAAATATAGAGGAAATACAAACCCCATTGACCATGTTCGCAAATTTGCAACCAATTGTATGGACGTCGCCTATGAACAGACATACCTAATGAGACCTTTTTCTAAAAGTCTTGTAGGTCCTACCCTTGACTGGTTTTCCACTCAAAAGGATATCCAAACATGGGATGAGCTTAAACAAAAATTCATAAAAAATTATGCATACAACATTGACATGGACACCTCTATTACTAGCTTATGCAATCTCACACAAGAGGATGCTGGTGAAACATTCATCCCATTCTTTCAAAAATGGATAAATCTAGCTAGTTGGTGTCACATCGACATACCCAAAAAGGAAAAGGTGGACATGTTCGTTCAAACACTTCTAGGACCCTTAAAATATGCATTACAAGTACATTGTTGCACAACCTTCACAGACCTAGTCGAAAAAGGTGTCCAAATTGAGAAATCCTTTATTGCAAAGGGAGAGCTAAGATATAGTCCTAAAAACACAAATGCAAATCCCCCCACTGACAAAAATAAGTATTGGGTCAAAAATAAACATTTTACCAATGACAGTGTTGTGGACGCCAAGGCTGCAAACACTATGGGTCCTGTACTAGCTCTAAAAGGGGTTCAACCACAAAAAAAATCAATGACGATATTAACAACCCCTACCAATGTCCCCCCAAGCATCCAAAGCAACCAAAATAATCAAGGAGAGTATCATCAGATGAGACAATTCCCAAGGGGTCGCACATACACTCCCTTGGGTGAGCCCATTGAAGAAGTCCTCAAGAAATTCCTTCAAAATAGTTTCATCACACTTCAAGAACCAAAACCATATGACCCAAGATAGCTCAAACCAACATGGTGGGACGATAATGCATTTTGTGATTATCATCGAGCAAAAAGACATAAAACCTCTTCCTATCAACAACTAAAAAATCTGATACAAGACCTTATCGAGAATCATATCATTGAGGTAGGTGGACCACAATTTACCTCTAGTTTAGATCATACCATTCATAAGAACCCACTACAAGACCATGGCTCTAATAATTCTTCCACGTCAGGTCCAAAGATAAACAATAATCAAGCCAATTTCACCTGCACCAAATATGACTATTCTAGTGGAACCACTATAAACAATAACTAAATTAATAATGAATGTGTCAATACCATCACAGTTAAGAGAGCATCCCAATGCAATGCTACTACTCGAAGTGGCAAGATCACCATAGTTGGCCCACCTCCATCTAGGCAACCAAAGATCACCATACCTAGTCCATCTCCTAGGCAGTCACAACCCACCTCGACCACAAAGCAATGGAAACCCAAGAGTTAGTTTAACCTTATTGACCAGCTTGGAAAAACTCTCATGCAAATTTCTATACTCGAGCTACTTCACATCTCTCCCACACATAAGGATATACTGGATAAAACCTTGCAAGAGTCATTAGTCCCAAAGGATATCGATGTCAACCAATTTGAGACCATGGTGGGATACCTCACTAAGCCTCACCACATCACCTTTTCTGATCAAGACTACTCGTCACCTAAGACTAACCATAACGATGCATTACACACTAAAACTTTCATCCATAAGCACAAGGTTAGAATATTTTTAGTAGATGGTAGAGTAAGATTGAACATATGCTCCTTGCAACTGGTTAAGGCTCTAGGGTTTTCTGATGCATGCATGGTCCCTACAAAGAGTATATTAATAAAAGCATATGATGATGAAGAATGCTCTTCACGAGGCTTTATTTCTCTTCCTATCATAATGGGACCAATCATTGCGGATAGAACTTGCCAAGTCTTGGATCAAGAATTACCTTACAACATCTTGCTTAGTCACCCATGGATTCATGCCTTAAAATCCATTCCATCCACATATCACCAATGCTTAAAATTTCCATTTGACGGCACAAAAATCACTATATATGGTGACCCTGACCCTTTTCAATATTGTACCAACCTAAGGGGTATTTTTGCAAACTGAGTGCCTATTAACCAAGAAGCACCTAGCTCCTCTTCTTCTAAATATGTTGGCCTATCTACACTCGCATCATCTTCCATGTCCACTCCATCCACGTCTTCTCCCACACTACCATCTTCCACAAACCCTAAGGTTGAATCCACTATCAAGATCTAGGACCTTATCTATGGAGAATTCAAACTACATACAACATATAGCATCACAACAATACCCAAGTCTCCGAAGGTCTATGGTCAGCCATGTTTTCGAATGGAACCCAAAGAAATTTTAAGTTCCACCAAAAATAGTTTTTATCAAATTGGGAGACATGAGTAATGAGGACCTTGTCGATATTACAAGATGGCTCTATAAAGATATGGTCGAACTACCCCCATTACCAGTTAAGAAATATGACAAGGGATATGACATAATGAAGGCTAAGGGCTACGATGGCACCAGTGGCCTAGGAAGAAATAAAACTAGATGAAGAGAGCCCATAGAATCTTTCAAAATACCAAAGTATCTTGGATTAGGGTATGGATCGCCCAACAATGACAATGGATGTACCAATGGACTTTCGAGTGAGCGAGTGCATGATTTTGAAAGTGTCAAGACTGCTAAGGAAGCCTTCACCAAAACTAACTCCCAAGAGTGGGAATTTGGCTCTGAATGATCCTTAAGTGACTATTGCCTCGATGATTTGTTCCTTGAAGATGGGGAACTGACCTCTGAACAAAGATTTTGGCAAGCATTTAAAATTGATTAGGCACCAAATAGTCACAATCCCATTACCATTCCCCATGACATACAAACCCCACCATCTAAATCCCATCAGTCTAACCCATCTAAATTACCAAATGAAACTGACAATCATGACTCTGAGTCCTTCACCCCTTATTTTGACAATGAATATGAGACAAGAGAAGGGGAATATTAGATAGAGTCCAATGTGGAATTGGATGATGATAATTTTATCTACAATATCTCTGAATCTGTCTGCATGCTTTTTGCATCATCCCCTTAATTCACCAACACTGACCATGGCATTTCCCTAGTTTATCCCCAATTAGTCAATTGGGACCAACAAGGCCCGCAAGTCCTGGATACCTTTCAGAATGATGAGGCAATTGCAGAGTTTATGGGATTATGTGACAACATACCTAGTGGTGATCACAAGGCAGGATTCACCATTGATCTAGATTGTGTGGCCTACTTCGGTGAGACTGCTCCATCCTCCAGTCGTAAAATTAAAAATAAAAATAAAATAAAAAATGAAATTCCTTTAGGTGAAAACTGAAAGGCACTTTCTAATGACCAAAAAGTAAAAACCAAGGACATATCTATAGGTGAAAAAATCTTCGAGGCCCCCAAAGATGGAGGACTAGACTTTCTTCCCGTAACACAAGAGAAATCATCTATTCTTATAGATGACACCATAGAAGGAAACATATCAACAACAAACGATCCCAAAATGGTCCTCTTCGTTGAATCATTGACTAAAGAAGAGAGACCAAAATTTCACAAATTATTTGCAAAGCGTAAAGTCAACTTTGCATGGTCCTATGTTGACATGTTGGGATTAGACCCATAACTAGTTCTGCACCATCTCCCACTAGTGCCTGAAGCCAAACTAGTTAAACAGAAGTTATGCAAAATGCATCCTTAGGTCGCTCTATTGGTCAAGGCTAAGTTGAAGAAACTTCTAGATGCTAGTATGATAGGAAGAATTTAAATGCTAGAATACAAACAACAAACAAAAGAAAGAAAATAACACTAAAAACACTCTACACCTCAAGATTATCCTAGTTGGATTCAATACAAAATAAAATGAAACTTTTTACCTTGTCTCAAATCGATCCTTTGGTTGCCCTTTGATCTTTGGTGTTGTATGCTCCTTGGATGGCAAGAGATTCAAATGTAATTTGTGAGATGGATGGAAAATGGATGGAAGTGGATTGTAAGTATGAAAAATGGCTAAGTATAGATTGAGAAACAATTTTGCAAGAGTTTGGCTAGTATGAATGATCTCCCTAAAATAAGAGAAAAGAGGGGGTATTTAAAGAGAATTTGAAAATCTCTCAGGAAATGGATGGTCAAGATTGAACCACCAAGATCAAGATGTAGGGATAGGGTGAGTTGAGAACTCACAATCCCTCACATATTGACATGTGGCATGTGATATGGCTTAAAAAGGGTGATGTGTACATGAGGTGGAAGGATAGTACATGACATGGAGGTGGTACATAGTACCTTGGGATTGGGACAAGATCTCCTCATAAAGGAGGTCCTTGTCCCCATGTGGGTGAAAGGACATGTGAGGAATTAAAAATTCCTCAAATATTCTCATGGGGATGAGAGAAGGAATTTAAAATTCCTTTAAATACATTGGGGGATTAAATGTGAATTAAAAATTCACATAGGGAAAGGGGTGCCTTCTCCAAAAAGAGAAAAGATTTAATAGGGTTGACTTAGGACACATGACATAAATGATATAGGGATTAGGGATGACCTAATTAAGTGGTTAAGGTTGTGCAAGTACTTGATTAGACTAATTAATGACACATTAGAAAAGGGTTAGATTTCACATGTGATTTGATGTGACAAGTCAAAGATCACATGGGGAAGAGAAAAAAGAATTTAATATTCCTTGGAAAGATAAAAGGAATTAAAAATTCCTTGAGAGGTTGATTAGGCTAGTTAATGAAGGATTAGAGGAGGTTTAGGTGGCTAAGAGAGATTAGAGGCCAACTTGCAAAAGTTGCAGGATGCGACACATCCTAATCAAGGATTAGGCATGTGCACATCCCTAATGATGAGATTAGAAGATGGATAATTAGGATTAGATAAAAATGATGGAGGATGTGACATATGAGGAATTAAATAAATGTGATATTTATTTAATTCATTTGATGAAAAGGAGGATTAAATAGATAAGGTATTTATTAATTAATTAAATACCTTAGGGATTTTATAGAATTAAGGATATTAATTAAATAATAGTGATATTACTTAATTAATGCAAATAAGGGGATGCTTAGACGAAAGGGGATAAATTTGGATAAATTAAGTGTTCAAATTTAGGTGTCTATGACTGAATTCATACGGTCTATTGATTATGTTGAATGGATATCTAACCTTGTGCCAGTAACAAAACCAAATGGAATGATGTGAGCCTACACAAATTTTAGAGAGTTAAACAAGAGATGCCCAAAAGATGACTTTCCTTTACCAAATATTGATATCATAGTTGACCTCACAGTAGGATATGAGATGTTGTCCCTCATGGATAGTTTCTCTGACTATAATTAGATTCATATTTCCCTTGAAGACCAGCACAAAACAACATTCACCTGACCCTAGGGTACATACTATTGGAATGTCATGCTATTTGGTCTTTAAAATGTAGGCACCACATATCAGAGGGATATGACCACAATCTTTCATGACATGATGCATAAAATAATGGAAGATTATGTAGACAACCTCTTGGCTAAATCAGTAACAAGAAAGGATCATTTGAAGGTGTTAGACACAATTTTCAAGAGACTAGAAGAATACAAAGTCTGACTGAATCCTAAGAAATGTGTCTTCAGTGTAACATTAGGAAAATTGTTGGGATACATAGTTTCTCAAAAAGGCATTGAGGTCAATCTAGGAAAGTCAAATCCATCATAGACATGCCTCCTCCTAGAGGAATCGATGAACTCAAAACCCTATAGAGTAGGGTACAATCTATTCAGCACTTCATAGCACAATTGGCTGACAAGTGTCACCCATTCCAATATCTATTCCGCAAGGGTATCCCCTTTGTGTGGACAAATAAATTCCAAGAATCCTTTTAGCAAATAAAAGATTACCTATTGTCGCCACTAGTCCTTATGCTTCCCATTCATAGAAAACCATTGATCCTATACATATCAACCACTAATTCAGCACTAGGGGTATTACTAGCGTAGAATGACCAAGAATAAAAAGAAAGAGCCATATATTATATCAGTTAGACATTGTTTGGGTATGAGTTGAATTACACATCAATTGAACGTGCTTGTCTAGCAGTTGTCTTTGCAACATAGAAGCTAAGACATTATATGTTAAGCCATTAGACACTGTTGGTAGCCAAGATTGACCCCCTCAAATATCTATTGAGTCATGCAACATTGACAGGATGTCTGGAAAAATGGGTCATGATTCTAAGCGAATATGGCATTCAATATGTTGAAAGAAAGGAAATAAAAGGACAAGTCATAGCAAACTAGCTGGGGGATGCACCTTTACAAAGTGATCACCCGTTAGTGGTAGATTTCCCAAATGAGTCAATATTCCATACAGAACCTAAGTCACCATGGAGACTCTACTTTGATGGATCACACACAAATCATGGCTCGAGGGTAGGAATCATGTTCATCACCCCTCAAGGAGACTCCATTCCTAAGTCTTTCCACATAGCTCTCCCATACACAAATAATGTGGTAGAATACAAGGCACTAGTTACAGGACTTAGAATGGCAATAAAATGGAAAATTAGAGCATTGCACATTTATGGGGATTCTCATCTGGTCATCAATCAAGTAAATGATGACTATGACACAAAATATGAGAAGATGATGCCCTACAAATGAATGGTTAAAAGTTTCCAAATGTACTTTCATATGGTAACTTTTGAACAAGTTCCGAGAGCACAGAAAAAAGTGACAAATTCCATGGCTATAGTAGGCTCTCTCCTTGACATTCCAAGCAATATGCCTCAGCTAGAATTCCTAATAGAACAATTGTTGATCCTCGCTTATGACATTCCAGAGTCAGAGATGGTCTACGAACTTTCTGGTCCTGACTCTCCCTGGTACTAACATATTTATGACTACCTAAAATCTAAAACCCTTCCACCTAATTTGTCCAATAACAGAGAAAGTCTTTGACCTAAAAAGCCATGAGATATGCCATCATCAATGACACCATTTACTATCGTAGCTTTGGTGACACTCTCCTTAGATGTCTTAACACTAACAAAGCACGTACAACCTTACGTGAAGTACATGAGGGTATATGCGGGTCTCATTTGAGTGGTCCTACTCTAGCCAAGAAGATAATGAGACATGTGTACTACTGGCTAAACATTGAAAAAGATTCACTAGAGTATGTCAAGACTTGTCGCCAATGCCAGATTCATAGTGATTTGATCCATGCTCTAGAGCAGGAACTTCAACTAATCACTTCTCCTTTGTCCTTTGCTCAATGGGGACTCGACCTCATGGGTAAGATCCATCCTACCTCATCAAATGGCCAAAATTCATCATCACCACCACTGAGTATTTTATAAAGTGGATTGAAACTATCCCTCTGACATACATAACCAGAAAACAAATATCTAAATTCATTCTTAACTACATCATTTTCTAGTATGGCCTTCTACAATCCATCATCACTAATAATGGAAATTTATTTAAAAACCAAGATGTGAGTTATGTGAGCGATTTCACATCCAACATATTTTTTCCTCTCTATATTACCCATAAGGAAACGGTCAAGTGGAGGTGTCAAATAAAACCATTGTTAAAATCCTTAAAAAGACTATCAATGATGCTAGCTGTGACTGCCATATTCAACTCAACCTTGCTTTGTGGACTTACTGCACCAACATTTGTATTCCTACAGGAGCCACTCCTTTCACCCTAGTCTTTGGAGCCAAGGCTATCTTCACCATTGAGGTTGAAATTCCTTCTTTACGAGTCTCTCTGAAAGGTCCAATCAATGATGAGGAGTACAAATAGTCGTGCCTACACAAGCTGGAGATGCTAGAGGAAAGAAGGAAAAACTCCCTGAATCATCTACAAGTGTATCAAAACCGTCTTTGTCACAGTTACAATAAGAAAGGCATGGTCAGGAATTTTGACATTGGTGAGTTAGTCCTCATGCAGAACCCTAAGAACTAGGTTGAAAGAGAAAAGCAGGGCAAGTTTGAACCAAACTGGTTGGGTCCTTATGCCATTGTATCTTTTTTTGGTTCTAGAGCATATCAACTAGCTACTCCAGATGAAGAACAACTAATAGAGCCTATCAATAGTCTACATCTCTGAAAGTTCTAAGCATAGCATCAGAAGATCGAGCTGAAATAGAAAAAAAAATTGACAAATGGTAAAAAATTGATGCCCTAATAAAAACCTGGCAAATAGGTGTCTTGGCAGTACCAAAAGTAATAATAATAATAAGGAAAATGAGAAAAATAGTAAAGAAAAATAATTCATCCAATAGTGAAAACCTAGCAAACAGACACTTGGATAAGTACCATGGTGAAAACCTTGCAAATAGGCACCATGCGTAGTCAATTATTGCTTGGCCATCTATTGCTACTTCATCTTCCTAGGCCTAGGTTGGAACACATTTCCCATCACTATCATGCCAATCGCTATGACATCATACCCTTCCTCTCATGGTTGATAAATGGTTGACACCAAATCCTCTTTACTGTCCATCTGGTACCATAGGCACATCCCTTTCATGTCTTTTATAATTAGCTAAGTTTTGGACCTAACTAGGGGAAAATTTTGATCATGTGACTACAATGGATATCATACATGGAGTGAAAATTATATAATGTTTTGAAAAAAGACCAAAAATATTACAAAAAATCCTAAAAAAAAGACAAAAATATTGTAAAAAGTCATGAAAAAAGATAAAAACATTGCAAAATGTCATGAAAAAATACCAACAATATCACAAAAAGTCCTAAAGAAAAACCTAAAAAATTGAAAAATGTCTTGAAGAAACCCCAAAAAGGTCACATATTCTAGACAATGCAAACACAAAGTCATCTCTTCTCAAGTCTGTCATGTCAATCAATCAATCTTCATCATTTATTTGAACTATGTTGTCTTTGCGCATTTGCTACAAAGGCAAGACTCATTTTCAGGTCCCTGAGACATTAGGTCAATCCTTTTAGGTTCATTAAAATAAAATCATGGCACAATCTTTGGTCATCAAGAGAAAGTCATTGGTCGTGTTGAACTATGAGGTCTCTGAGTGTATGATGTAGGCAAGGCCATCTGTCGATGAGCCCCCGAGGCCGCACTAGGTCAGTCCATTAGGGTTCATGGCACTACACTGGCACACATGTTAAAATTCTTCAAGTCATGAAAAATCATTTTCTAGATGGGAAAACTCGTAAAACAAAGTAAAACGATCATTTCTTCAGCATGACAATCTCATCAGCAGTTAATCATATCTTCATGACAATATCGACATATAGTCAACATAAGTCAAAACTCATCCTAACTTTAGTCAAACTTGGTCAAAACAAGTTACATTATCATAACCAGTCAAACTGTCAACCCTTGGTTATTCTTCATATGTTTCCTTTTGAAATATAACCTCTATCATTCATGCCTTAGGATGTGTCATTCCTAGGCATCATCCCTATCATTCAACATTTTGAGGGATCCTCTTAACATCTAAGGATCACTCCTCTTGACATCAACATTCTTTAGATGTGTCCTTTTGAAGAAAAAACCTTGACATTTATGCCTTAGGATATGTCCTTCCTAGGCATCGTCATCATCACTGTCTCCTGGCATTTCAAGTGATCCCTTTAGACATTTAGGGATCAATCCCCTCAACATCAACATTATTCAAGATGTGTCCTTCCTGAATTTGGAAATCTTTGACATTTGTCATCTTGGCATCGTCAAAACCTTGGTACCCTGGCATCTTAACATCATCAAACAAGTGGCATCTTGACATTAAAACATAGGGTATCTAGACACACTTGGCAAACACTTGGCACTTATCTTTTGAATTTTTATCATGTTACTAGTTTTTCAGCAAGATCCCAACAACAAGATTTAGAGAAGCAATGATGTATCATGACCTTTGTCTTAACTTTTGACACGCATGATTACTATTTTCTGAGCGAGGTCTTGATTCTAAGATTTAGAAAAACAATGATGTGTCATGATAAGGGCTCTATTTTGTATTTAGGAAATCATGCTGCTAGTTTCTCAAGGATGTCCTAGAAACAAGATTTAGAGAAGCAACGATGTTTCATGAATTGTCCTTGTCTTTCCTATTTGTGGTTGGTTATGAAAAAAAGACTAGGGCAATCATGCTCTTAGAATGAGTCATGATCATCCTTGTCTATGATTGTTCGTCTCATGTGATGGTACAACCTGGTACACCTTGATCAATGTCATATCATGGTGTTTGTTGGCCATTACAATAGTCTGCCCAATGATGATTAAGAGCAATAAAAGTTAAAGTCATATGGTAAAGTTTTGAAGGATTTGGTCTAGGAACTAACATGCATCTCCTTCGGTCTACTCATCTTCTCTCGTCCATCTCATGATGATATCCTGTGACATACAAAAACATAAGTGCATACATGATCATATAAACATTGCATTAGGCCCATACATACAACATCCATAGCATTAAATCATATACATTTCATTGCATAATGCATTAACATAATCATAATAATCATTTGATCAAATAAATATATTATACATATTATTATCATCATCATCACAAAATTTACATAACATTTCATAAGCATTACATCATCATGGCATCATAGCATAAGTAAGAATCATAGGACATACATGATAAGACATATAAATAGTACCATTATACAATATAAATCAACATCATACATAAAGCATCACATCACATACATCATAATGCATAAATCAATTAGCATCACATAACACACATGTAGGCTGCATCAAAATTGCATCATCATATAAAATCATCTCAAAATATACAATGTTATGGGATAGAGTCAAGATATATCCCAAAAATAGAGCTCGCAGGCTCAGTGGTCTATACATAATGTGTCATAACATAGAAGTAAATACAACAAAAATGCCCCTAGGAAAGGCTCTCATCATCCCCTCATGGAAAAGAGTGAGGCAACTGAGGATCTGTGGCTGGCGCTAAGATAATGGTGGACCTATAGCAGCCTTTGTCTATGCAACCAATGGAGCTGACACTGACGGCATCATCTCAACGATAATAGACACCTGTGATGACACTTTAGCCTGGCTTTGTGACCCTGATAGATCTGTCACTTGTGGTTGCCTCTGTGCTGACCTCTACTCTGAACCAGTAGATACATGACTGTGGCTCAAATGATGAATCAGGCATGCCTGTGAGAGTGGTGGGACATGTGCCTTGGTGTGTGTCCTACTAAGGTAAACCCTCCTGCACTTGTGTGACTCTGGTTGTTGCTCCCACTCCCTGATCTGTGACCACTACCTATCCTCATTTGTGACCACGACACTATAGGATCTTGTCACTCAAGAGGCACTTTGTGCTCATATAACATCTTGTATTTCACCAATTGAGTGCTCACCCTAGCAAGCTCATGAGCAATGTCCCCAAAATGTCTTGAGCATAAGGTTGCAAAGTCCATGCACCACTGTGGTGAAACCTAATGGTGGATCACTTCCTGGTCCCGCTCTACTCAAGCCACCTCTAGCTTTGCCCACAGTGCCCTGGCCTCTGCCATACTCCCATCTAGCCTCCTCTAAAGATCTACCACCCTCTCGTCTATTGTGGCATCCTAGGGAAATGTTGAGGAAGACAGTATCTCCTCCTCTCCCTCCACCATCCTCCATCTCAGGAGTCTCTCGGCCTCGTCGATGGCATCATCATCATCATCTTCATCCTTTGCAACATCCTCTCCACTGACTCCCTCATCCATATTCACATCCAAATCCTCCTCCTGTATGGTCTCCTCCTCAGCCACAAGCTCGTCCTGTATCTCATCCTCCTGTCTCTCCTCCTCCTTTCTCCTACCTTGGTTGCTCCTCCACATCCATCTCAAGCTCCTGCTCCTGCCTCTACTACTCCTCCTCTCTACTCCTCATCGGCCACCTCTAGGATAGCATCTAGTGTCGCTCTAGCCACACGCAGTCGTACCCTCCTACCCTATTTCTAACCATCCCTCCTTTGTCTTCAGTCGTCTCCTCCATAATCCCCATCATCTCCATCATCTCCACCTTGACCTCCATCCCTGCCCCCATCTTTCCCTCCACCCCAACCTCCATCCCTCCCCCTACCTCCATCCCTCCCCTGACCAGTGCCTCTATCATTGTAACCCCCCTTGCCTGACTCTCGGCACACAAGGTATAACTGACCTCCTATCCACAGGTGTTGGCCCATCTAGATCTGTCAGTGGCATGGGTCGGTGTGCCTGCCACCATAGGTCATAATCAGTTTTGGTCTCGGGATTTGCCTCTCCTCCTCTCCATCCCCACTGCTGGGCTACTAGCCCATCAATTTTTTTCTTGACAAAGGCTACAGGAATCGTTGGACCCCAAGCTACCTCTTAGGAAGACCAAGCATACTCGGTTGTGCCTATAAGTACACCCTACTGAACTCCAAACTATCTGAGGACACGCTACAAAAAATACATCTCTATAATCAACTATCTCTACACTTTCCTCCCTATTAGGTAGTGATACAATCTACAAAGGCTGAGATGGTTGACCTCATCATCCCACTGCTGGCAGTCTCTGTATGGTCTTTAGATGAATGATACCATGGTATCAATTCGATGGTGCCACCAACTTGTCTCTCCCATCCATGTCTGTTGTAGAGCATCAACATAGTAATAAGCGTAGGGCATCCCCTTAGCTAGCTATGGTTTCTGAATGGGAGGTTAGAATATCGCTCTATGCTCCCAAGCCCAGATCATCAAAAGGGTGGTGCCACATGAAATACTCTCTGCCCTCCTATAGGCAACCTCATGAAGCTAGTGGTAGAGTGTACCTAATAAACAAGGCCCCCAGGCATATACTATCCTGTCCCACCTCATCCCCACTATAACATCTCCCCAACCAATGGGAAACCCATGTCCGCACTAGTCAGGAATCAATATCCTACCAATCAATGTCACCAAAAATTCATTGAACCGAGCATAATGCTTTGCCATAAAATCCCAGTAGATCTCATAGCCCTAGATGACGAGTCCTGTGCCCTCATCCTGATAGTAAGTCGTGAAGGTCTGATGGCCATGATGAGGGTTATAAATGATCCATTCTCCTCAGATTAGCATGCATACAATGCGGTAAACATCCTCGAGTGTAACAGTTGCCTCACCCTTCAGTAGGTGGAAGAGGCATGTCTCTAAATGCCATCACTCGCATAATGCAGTCAATAGTCCCCTATTTGCCTGAATAGCAGGCATATAGGTAGCATAAAATAAACCTAGTGACATCAATTGTCGTCGCTCTCGCGAAGTTAGCTGATCAACAAATCGAAAAGTTGACGGTCTACTCTCTCACATGTATATGGGAGCTAGTTGTCTCTCCACAAAGCCAAACAAAATGTCAGTACCTTCTGGACAATTGTCAATATCATCAAAAAACATTTTGAATTTGAAAAGCATCAAAATCAGCCATAGTCAAAGTCAAAGTCAAATGCATTGTGTTGACTATACTTGCATCGTGAAACAACAATTGCATCATTTTGTACTTCAAATGCAGGTGACATGTTGATTGTATCATTCTATCACTCAATTGCATCGCATCAGAGCACTTGCATCATGATATATGGCACATGCATCACTCATTCAAATATGTCACTCAAAAAGGTGAATGTGTGGCGAGATGACACATGCAGCATTCTCCCTTTCGAATGCGACTCAAAAAGGCAAATGTTTCATAGTTTTTGGAAAATGTGTTGCACACCCTTGGCTTTCCCTAAAAACTCCTTTCACTTGCATCGCGATGCATCGAATGTGTCAAATGTGAAGTTAAGTGTGGCTTACATGCATGCATATGCATTGCAGCACACTAATTGTTGGCCCTAAGACCCTAATTTTGACACGCAAAATGAGAAAATTACAAAGGGGATTAGGGGTATATACCACTGGCTTGGAACCCTCTGGCCGCCTATAGGTCCGTATGATCTTGTCGCAGTGCTCTATCACTAGAATCACCATCCTCGCTACAGTCCTCTTTGCTTTGAGCTCTCAAATTTGTAATGTGAATAGTGAAAATGAATTGATTTTTACCCCTTTGTCAACCTATTTATAAAGTCAAAATGGCATTTGTCAACTAGGCTATTACTAGAGGCTCCTTTGACCAACTTTGACCACACTTTTGGCTACCTTAAACATGTCAGAATCTGAAACCGTCTACACCACTGTCCTTCTGCTCATCAAATTAACTTATCGAGACCCTTTCCAAATTTTTATGTCATTGGTCCAAAATTTAAAAAAAATTATGAGGGGGCATTGATACATTATACCTTCACTAGGGCATGGCTTTGACTTATTTTCTTTGTCACAATGCGACATGCTACATTATGACAAAGAGTGGCAAAATGTAGACACTTAAAAATGACCTAGACCTGCAAGCTCTATTTTTACCACTTTTGTCCTAGCATAATTATAAAATTTAATTATGTCCCTGGTCCACATTCGACGATTGATTAAATAATTCATAATTATTTAATTAATTCATGTTCTTTTATTCTTCATGATTATTAAATAAATAAATTTTATTTAATACGTCATTAATTGTCTAAGTCTTCCTCTAATTAAATAAATGTCTAAATTTATTTAATTATCTTTATTCATTTATTCTTCTTGATTATTAAATAAATGAATTTCATTTATTTATTTAATATGTCACTAATTCTCATGATTAAATGAGTTTATTAATTTATTTAATCATTAATCTTATCTTCTAAATTAAATAATTATCTTTAATTATTTAATTGCCAATTTAACATTTCTCTCATTTTAAATAAATTTATTATTTAAAATGATTTCACATTCTTAACTATCAGTTCATTTTAGTCAATAATCTGAAAATCAATTATTTATTAGCTCATAAAATCGATATTTTGAATTAATTTAATTCAAAATGATAACTTTCTTCCAAAAATCAAGTAATTGAGCAAATTATTGATTTTCCAAATCTGATCTTCAGTTCAACTCTTATCTTCTTATCTCACAAATCAAGCAGTATTTATCTTCTTGATTTTCAAAAATCTTTATTTTTCTAATTATTATCTCATTTATTCTCCACTGCCAATTTGATTTTCTCATATAACATCTCAACCTCTCATTTAATGATTTTTCCCTAACCCTGATTAGGGATTATCAGATTAAATCTTGTCCTCTGATTTTAGGTTTCTATCGAAAGACGATCTCGTCCATCCTTTCAAAATTGTATTTTCTATAAAATGCTATTTTTCTCTCATTTTTAGATTACACACAGGAATTTTGTTATTCTCATGCATTAATGCTTAGAGTTATTTGGCATTTTAGAGTCATTTTGTCATAGGCATAGGCATAGACATTTATTTTAAATCCTTCAAAGTTTGTGTAGGACATAGCCATAGTCAAAGAATTGCTCACACGTTTGATCTGAGGGCAACCATTCGCAAGTTAGAAGGTGCTATGAAGGTAAATCATGGAAACTCTGACAAACAACAGGTATAATTGTTCTTATTTTTAGTTTTCATTGTTCTTGATAGGATCTTTGGGTTTATATGATTTTATATGCTAACAATCTAACATACCTGAAAAATAACCCTTAGATACAGTTTCATCATGGTACTTTCCCAAAATTCCATGAGAATGCTTTTTACTATTAGATGACATATTTCTCTCTTTTTTTCTCTTTATTTTTTTTAAAGATTTATTTTAATGATTTTATGTGGTACAAAATGAAAGATATAGAATTGGTTTGAAGGGGTATAAATTTGGATTATTGGATCCAAGGGATAGGGAGGTTGATTCAAATTAAAGAATCTATTTAGATAGTGTTCATTACTAAAATAGAGTGTAGAATTGAGCATATTGATTATTATCACATTCATTAAATATTTATAGAAAAATTAATAGATGTTAAGGATTTTTTTTTTAATTGTGAACATGGTATCATCATATCTTTTGCATCATAGAATGTATCCAAGTGAATAGAAGGTATAGTGGAGAAAACCAATTTGATTGATGTATGGATAATGAATTATGTGAAGGTTGTCTTGAGGGAATGTGATATGTTTGATAATGCATTTTATGTTTAAAGATGGGTGGATATAAGTATGAATTTTTTTCATTGTAAGGAAATGGTTTTATGAGCAACAAATCCACACCATGATAGATGGTATAGATGGGAATTTGGATGCTTTAATTTAGAGTGAGGAATTACAACTACCAATTATTGGATGTAGGGATCTAAAACAAATTTAATATTATTAGGATGGAACAATTGCATTTATATGGAGGAGTTACTATTTTGGAATTAGGGATGTAGGAATAAAATATGGATTTAGAATTTCTATGTTGGGTATGTTAGAAATAGGATAGAGGTATATGGGATGAGGATTTTTGGGTTTGGGGACATAGGTACAATTTGGAGGAGATAATTTGGATGTGCTAGAACTAAGTGCTCCTTTAGGATGTATCACTTTATTTTTTAGGAACCCATGCTATTATTTTGTGTCCTTTTTTATTGGTGGGCCTTTTGTGGCCATTTTGATCTTTTTATTTTGGATTAGATTTTGGCTTGTCCTTGCATGTTTTTGATAAAGGGAAAAATGGGTTTTACAGGGACCTGAAACCACCAAGTTTACAACAAAAGAGAAAGGAAAAAAAAGTCCAACAAAAGAAACAAGCTGCACAAAAGGAAAAGACCAAAACAAGCAGCAACCACCCGCAAAAGACCAAGAAGGTCAAACAAAATAATCTAGTAGAAAAACCAACAAAAAGACTAGTCGCAATTAACCCAGAGTCATCAGAACAAACTCGATTTTAGCCTGTAGGTTTTGTATGTCTTGAACTCCCTTCTTAAAGGTTTGAATAATCTATAGTGTAGGAGGAGCCTTCCTATTCAAATTGGCTCTAGTTCTCTTAGAAATGTTGACATCCTCATCTTGGTTTTTATCATTGACCTCTTCCAGATCAACCACCAAAGACCCTTGTTGAGCTTTGTCCAATTTCTCAGTCATGGCATTGATGATGATGGCATTGTGTCTATCCATCCTATTGTTCTTCTCGGCTGTAATTTTAACAGTATTTTTCATTTTATCCAACTCAATTTCAACCCTTCTATCCATTCCTACTTGGAATTGGGTTTCTTTGTTGGCACCATGATCTTTTCGTTCCACCTCTTTCTTGTCAAGCGTTGTAACCTTGGCTCCAAATTCTTCTAGTTTACTTTGAAGGGCCCAATTTTTTATTGTTAGCTCATTGATTTCATGAAAGATCTATTTCAAAAATCTGAAATGGTCAGCAAGATTATTTCTAGCTCAACCCAAGATATCCACAATGGGTTCCCTATCTATGTTGAAACAAGTTTTAGCAGGGTCACGGGTTATAGGGGAGTCAATTATTGCATCTTTTTCCAATGACGAGTCAATAAAGGATGGAGTGTTGTTACCACCAGAATCCTCAAAATTAGGAGAGTCTTTAGAGTACAAAACAAGGTTTTTAGTTGAAAGATTCTTATCAACACTTCTGGTTTTAAGGGTAGAACTTCCTGACTTAGGCATAGTACAAGCTTTCACAGAAAGGGGGTTAGGTCTTTTCTCACCAATTTGGATAGAGGACAAGCTAAGGACCGTTCTAACCAGGCTTAAATTGGGTGAATTCTCTTAGCAGCTTGGTTCAGTATCATCCTCCTCAGAATCAGGAGAGGCATCCAAATTAACAAGGATGGGCATATTTTGGTAATGTTCAACAATTAACCTAATCAAGCTAGTATGCAAAATAGGGAATCTTTTAGGCTTTTTCTTGTGGTCATCCAAACTTTTTCTCAAAGAATAGAGAAGATAGTAGGGAAAAGAAACCCTGACCTTGTAGCAGAAATAATTGAGTAGGGAAAAGTGATAATCGTAGACCCTAGTGAAGCGACCATCCACAGTTATGTACTCCATGATAACACAAAGAACCTTTCTCCAAGGAGCTTTTATGGTATCAACTTCGAAGTAGCTATTAGAAATTTTCACCAGTTTCAGTCTTTCTTTCTCTTTTTTTAGAAATCTGATGACAGCTTCATTAGAGAAAACCTTGTTCCTAAAAAATTTGTGGCCACCAGTGGACATTCTCATCACTTTAGCTATAAGGTTTTCATTGAGCTCAACTTTCCAACCAAAAAGGGTAAGTTCCCCATTATTCCAATTCTTCTCAAAATGATCGGTAGCCTCCTTATTAGAACCATGGAGTTTTTCCAGAAAAGGAAGTAATCCCCCACTTTTTACTTTATTCCACGCTTTCAAATTTCTTGTATGCATCTCAAAGTTGTCTAGCTCAACTCTTTCCCTATGTCCACCCATCTTGGCAAGCACAGTGAGGCAGACAGAGATGAAATCTTTACTGGAACTAGTCACACCAAATCTAAGAACTCACAAAGCATGCCAGGCAACCTTACAAATTAAGCAACTAAGCTTGTTCCCATACAATTTAATGATTGTGATGTAATAACCCCGTCATATCATCATTAATGAAATCACATGCTTCTTGCCCATGTGATTCATCATAGCTCAATAAGGCACGAACATTAACACTTAGATCACTAATATTTAGCCAAGTGCACTATCCTTTACTCCTAACCCCTTCATTCACAAAAAAATCTGCCACAGCATTGGCTTCTCTATAGGCGTGTGAAATCATTATGTTATCAAACTTGGCTAAGGTCGAGATGGCATCATCAATCCATGACTTAATTGTCCATGAGGGAGGGAACTTACCTAAAAGACAATCAATAATGTTTTTGGAATCCCTTTCAAGCCAAAGGTTTTTAAAATTAAGACTATGGTCCAAATTTATAATATGAAAAGCTCTAGCAGCCTCAGCCAGGTGATTGGTTTGGGATCCTAGGGGAGTAGCAGTCACCCCTAGAAAGTTTCCAAAGGAATCCCTTATGACTCTGCCGCAACCCACCACCCCAGGATTACCTTTAGCTGCTCCATCGAAGTTGGCTTTGACCCATCCATTAGGCGGAAAAGACCAACAGACACCCTCTCTATCCTTCTTAGCTTGTTTAGGGGTGTAAGGAAAATAAAGACTTATATTCCATTCCTTAGCAACCATAAGAACTTGTCCTTGCATGTTGATGCTTGGTGACATGGTAATTTCCTCAAATTATTGTCCATAAAATTGAATTATAATTTTAAGGATGAAGATGTTTAAATTTAGATGGATGGATTTGGCATTAGGATGGTGGATATGGATTTTTAATTTATGGATGGAGGTAGCATTTTGAGGAGTAGATTTATATGCTTTTTTTGCATGTATTGTTCTATTTTTTATAGGAATCAACTATGTTCTTGTATATATTTTTTGATCACATGAACATGTCATGTTTAAAAAAGTTATTTTAGTTTTGGACTTAATTTTTATTTCTTATTGCATGTTAATTCATGGTGAAATTGTGATCCTTATATTCATGTGGATAATTTGAATTATATATTTTTACATCCAAATTTCTTCCAAAACTAGTATTATAGTTCCATAGGAAGATAATATCTTTACATCCTATGAATTAGGTGATGGATTGTTTAGGTTAAGGAGAGGTGGAGTTGATTCAAAGGAATTGGTGTTATGAGTCTTGACCTTGAGGAAGTATTGGTAGAAAAAAAAATTGATAGGAATGATGGTACGTATGCATTTGGATATTGAAGGAACTTTCTTCAACATTTATGAAGTTTACACCAATGTCTTCACTACAACCAATGACATAAAATCATAGATTTTATTTTATTTTTATGGGTTAAATTTTTTTTGAAAAATTTAACTAGTGATGGGATACTATGCACTATCAAAATATTTTATGATGGTGAGAAAATTAGATCAATTAAAGATAGAGGAAAGAAGATAATAGTATCGGGGTTTAGGTATGGGTTTAATAGCGATTTTTGGATCTTCATATATGGTAAGGGATTAGAAAAAGGATTAGTTGGGATTCTTTGATCTTTATTTGGATAAGGATATCTGTGAGAATGCTCTAGGACAAGGTATTGACATAGCTAGATTCTCTTGGATGAGATGATAGAAGAGTGGTGTTTTAAATTGCTAGGAATTAATAAATGGAAAGAATCTTGGATTTTCACACATATATAGTGGAACTGTCATTAAAATTTAAGGATATCGTGTTTGATGAATTTGAGGGTTTTGATATATTTTGGATAAATGAGTGCATGGTCAATGATACATTTAAATAATATAAGGTTATAAATGTAGAAATATTTCATAATGTCAATTACACTTTGCGCATTATGATTCTTTACAAATAGACATTTGAGAAAATCCTTGATGGTTTATTTTTTTAATTGGTTTTTGGATTGGGAAATACATGCTTTGAATACTCATCTACATGCATCATGCCTTAAGCGTTTACCCCTTGAATAAAATACATGCATCATGCCTTATAGTTTTTCAACCATCGATGTGGTATGAGAAATCATGAGTTTCTAGTTAATAAGATCATAAATCAATTGCATACATGTATGCATGTGATTCATTTCTTCTCTTTTCTTTGCTTCCATCCTCCTCTCTTATCCTAATATGATTCCCTTATGACATTATTTATTAGTGTACAGATCTAAAGGAGATTTGATGAAGCCACCTACAAATAAAGTACCTTGATAGATTAATAAAAGGGTAATGCAATTTTATATCACATAGGGGAAAGAAAAATTTAAAGGGGAAAGAAATAATGGATCATGAGTGTTTGAGTGAGAAAATGGAGACATGAGAGATTATTACTATGGAGTATAATGGTGAAAATCCTACAATAGAGGAACTATATGAGAGAAAGGTTTGAAGTAGAGACATTGAAATAATTGAGGATATTGAGATGGATGCAAGAATTGGATTGAGACATTAAAGGGAATAAAATGTTGAGCTAACAAAGATGGTGGGGAAAGAGAACTTGAATTTATTGGAGAGAGAACAAAAAAATTAAAAGGGTAAGGAGAAGTGAATAATACTTCAAAATAAAATGAGGTTGAAGGTATTGTCATTGATATTGAAGCTAGATTGACCCTCTCCAAATATTTATCTTTAGAATTAGGCTCCTAAAGTATTAATAATTCCTTCTTTTTTGTATTTGGCTCATAAGCTAAAAATAATTGTTTATCTTACCCCTAACAGGCTTGTGGTATATTCACTTATTCTATCATAATTCCAATCATTTGTGATATTACTAGATTATATCAAATCATATAATCAATTAGTAGTAATGTTATCATTCCCTGTTACAATTTGGCCACTAGATTTGATGATGCAATATGTAAACTAGGTGGTGGTACTATTTCTCTTGTTATCTCCTATACTTTATCTAGTTATTGTTGTAGAGTGGATCTTGCTTTCTCATAGGTTTTTTTTGGTTTATTTTAAGGATTGAAAATTCTAAATTTCTTTGGTCCAAAGGAGAACATCTCTTAGATAATTTTCCTTTAACTTGATGAAGATTATTTTCCCATGGGCTGCTAGAGGTTTGAGTAGGAATCTTATGAATGGAGCTACTACCTGTTTCCTTTGAGGTAAAGATTCTATCTCCTCCTCCTACTCTGAAGCTTCCAAAGTATTACCTCTCTAAATTTTAATTTTAGTATAGTATAAGGTGGATGAACTATTCTCCTAGTCCCAAAACATCACCTGGGTTTTATTAGTCTTGACATCTTCAAATTACTTCTTTAATTGAGAAATTTCTTACCAATAATTCTAATAATCTAAATATAGAAAAAAAATTCACCCAAATGTTGATATTTAGGATTTTTTTTAGGCT
Source organism: Sequoia sempervirens (assembly GCA_007258455.2). Lineage (NCBI taxonomy): Eukaryota > Viridiplantae > Streptophyta > Pinopsida > Cupressales > Cupressaceae > Sequoia > Sequoia sempervirens. Next base: position 507,432,721 of record VDFB02047230.1, on the reverse strand, counting down.
ATATTTCATGATAATTTTTTCATTAATGGTAAACATTATGGTATATAATTATTCCCATGGGGGAAGAGGCTTTGCAAGTAGTTCATAAATTTTCATTTACACCTCCTATGAATCATTTCTTGGACACTAATTTTCCTCAATTCTCATTGGTTCTTAAGCATAAGAGGCTCTTTGATATTCATGTTTATTTTTGTAGTCATTAAATATTCAAGTTCATGTACCCAATAATTTTGAATAATTCCAAGGCTCAATTCAACCAATTGAAGCCTAAAGAGGTGCTCAATTACCCTATGACATGTACACATGCCAAGAAATTAATTAAAAACATCATCTTTTTTAAATCCACAGGATCACCAATAATAGCCTAATATTTCTACTCTTCATTATGAGATAATGAGACATCTTTTAGTCCAAAATATATCCATTTTATATTTTAGGTAGAGATTATCAATATAATCATCATTTGTGAGCTCTTCTATACATAATTCCATTTCAAAAATGAATTTCTATGTGTTTTTAATAGATTCTAAATATTTATGTCCTCTCATAACAATAATTCTATCTCATTATTTTAATAAGAAAACACTAAAAAAAGGTTGAGTCAAATATGATGAAGTGACATCATGATGTTATTTTATATTTTTTAGTACTTATGTTTCTATTATTTTTCTATTTAAATTTATATAATCATTTACAAACTAATTATCTTTTTATAGGTTGATGCTCATGATGACTATCAATTATATCTATTTGACATAAAGCATACATTTTAATGGAAGCTTGGTCAAATTTGGAATTGAGAAGCATTGAGATCGAAGGAAAATAAGATATACGACTATCAAAAGATTAATTAAACTTGTTAAATAAAAAGATATAAATTTTAATTATATGAAAGGAGGGTAGTTATTTTAAAATATACAATGGTATAAATGTGTCTTCCCTTGATTCATTGGGCTAAATATTTGTCTCTATAATCTCATGACATATATGATTCATCAAATAATTTAATTTAATTTCAATATCATACATCATATTGCAAATGGGAGGGGAAGGTGGTGAGATTATATCATGTATTTGACTATTTTTTAAATTGCAAAATGAGTACATTTTGGAGAGAACAATTGAACAAGCACTAGAGCCAAATTTGATATAATTGTGAGACTTTTCTTAGATTTGATAGTTAAATCATATGATTTGATAAAATTATGGTGAGATAAAATATTTTTTTTTATTATTAAATTTAGGATTCAAATATTTCATCAAATACAAAAGTTCAAATCGTAAAGGTGGTCAAAGATTCACTAGGAATCTTCTCCTAGCCTTATCAAATATTATATGAAATCGTGTATTGATTGCATCAAACACCTTTTATTACCATAAAACATTAGAAAAGATAACTTTTATATGTATTATCTTTAAAAATTAAAAAATAATATCACCAAGTTAATTTGAACTCATAATTGAACTATCCTATAGTAACTTTTACCATTCACATGCCTTGTGATTGAGAGAGAAATCAACCATTTATATGAACACATCCAAACAAGTGATATGAATAATGTAGAACAAATCTACAATGATCCTAAATATGATTTGTTATTGAAATATATCCATCTCTATAGAAATGAGGCAATCCTTTCAATTTCACTTCGAGAAATGGACACCCTTTTTATTGCAGTGGACCACTTGAATACCATCATGAAAATAGTAAATTTATTACCAAAACATTTAAGTGCATATAGATATAATTAGACCCACAATAGTGTGAATCAATTTTAGGAAATTAAAATTTAGATAGGTTGGCAAGAAAAAATTAGCAAACACCTTCATTTGGAGGTATTTCTTGAAATGAAGGTACCTTTGTTTGAATTTTTTTTATGATTACCTTTAAATGAAGGTGTAGCTTTATTTAGAGGTTATATGCATCTTTAATATTTTAATATTTTTTAGGCCATTAAAAGTAATTTAATTTTAATGTACTTTTATTCAAAGGTCCATGAATGAAGGTACTTGGATGCATATTTTTTACATTATTGGTCATATTTTTCTCAAAAAAAGGTTTCAAACCATGGATTGGATTAGAAAAATGACAAAACATGACAAGATAATTTGTAGGATTTAGCCCTAAGAGTAATCTTTCTAAAAAAATATAATTTTGAATATATTTAATTTTAGTATTATATTTATTTTCTATTTTCTAGTAAATAAAGGGATTTCACCTAACATCAATATCAAGTTATTCCACACACATTGAAAGTAGAAAAGTAAGAAATATTTTTATTGAAAAAATAAATATGCAATAGCTATTGATGTCTTTGTTTAAATAATAGAAAAAAAGTATGTAATATGGAATAACATATGTCTATGCTATAATTAATATAATTTTAAAAATTAATAAAAAATATTTGCATAGTAGATAAACTGTTACCAATTTATGTTTAGTTTTTTTTTTGTGTGTGAAATAAGTTAAGTGATATGGAATAAATGTTACTCTATAAAAATATTGTTATCTATAAGAAAAAAGTTATCAAATTCTTTTTAAAAAAATCACAAGTCGTGTTTTAGAAGTCAAACAATATATTTAGAATCTACATAGGAAATCTAAAAAATAATTCTTTTACAACATCTTATAATACTTAATTGTTTAGTTTCTATTGGTGATAGAATTAAAACTTTTGGTCAAAAATGTTGATTTTACAGCCCCACTTTAGAAATAAAGTGAAATAAACTATTGTGGGATCACCCATCTTATGAGTTTCCATGATCTATAAAACTAAAGATATGAACTAGGGCTAGTGATAAAGTTACCAAATGTAGAATATATGCTACTATGAGCTTGTATTTTTGTGATTTTTCACCAAAATCACAAAATATAGAGCACATAATAAAATGAGACATGGACCAAAACTATTAGCTTGGGTCCACTTGATGTGCCAAAATTGTTGATAGTCAAGTTTGACTTTTCATATACACCTATATCAACATGGAAAGTCCTATAAATATATAACATAATTTGTAAAATAGACTCTATTGTAGAAGTGTGAAAATTTGGCCAATGTCACACTTGAAATTGGATGTTAAATCAAAGTCTACTCTAAATGGTGTAGTGTTTCCAAGTGGCATTCAAAACCACAAACATATCTATTTAGTGAGTCCACATGCAAAGCTAATATAGATTTCCTAAACCAATAACATACAATATGAAGTTGTCACCCTTACAATTTTCATATATTAGGTTAACCATTTATCTAAATATTGAATCTAATGATTAATTTGAAGGAGGTGGATTAACATTTTATAATTTAATTCCTTCTGGCCAATAGCATAATATTTGGGACCTACTAGCCAGTATTGGAATGGTGTGATGGTTTAAAGGTGGTATTGTTGTTCTTGCCACCAAGGTTCAAACCCCATTGGGGTGGTATTGTTGAATGGTTGTATTCCAGTTCATAACTTCGATCAAAAGTGTTTACCACTTGAATAATAATTATTATATATATATATATATATGTATATATGTGTATATATGTATATATGTGTATATATGTATATATGTGTATATATATATATATTGCCTACTAAATTGACAACCTTGAAGTGTTGCATAGTAGCACCATGTAGCTATTGTAAAATCATTTGCCTTTCTATGCAAAACCTTTTCAAAAGTCATTAGGGCCCATTACAAACACCGATCTACATTGATCCAATCAATGTTGCAATGTTATAATACTTTCCAGACTAATAAGATTTATAAGTTGCAAAAGATACCACCATGTGGCCCTTCATACATTAAATCAATGACTCCACCTAATTTCATGTATGCTTTGTTTCCCCTTTGTTTCCCCATTACACTAGTCATACAACTGATTGAGCTAGTGACTCAACCAATGGTGTGAACCATAGTTTTAAAATTATGAAAAGTTATAAAGCACGAGTGGGTCATTGATCTTGAGAGAACACAATAAATCCCTAATAAAAGGAATGAGCTCATATGAAAATCAAAAGGGCTCCATAGTCACAAATTTTCGAAGTGAACAAAGTGAAATTGAACCTCTAAAGCTACAAAATGAATCAAAATAAAATAAGACTTATCACGAAGCAATGGCAGTACAAAAAGACATTCATGATCTGAAAGAGAAAATGAAAAGAAAAGCTTTAAAATATTAATAAAGTGTAGATTACAAACCAATTATTCAAATAGATCTTAGCAATTTTAAATAAACACGAGACCTAGGAATGGTAGAGTGGTGAACGTCCATGTAAATAACTCTGAACCACAGCCAACAATTTATATTGAGCACTTAAACACCAGCCCAAACTCACCGCCTAGGCTCTTGCTTTAAACATTGCCAACAAAATCGTTTAAATATTAGAATATTGCAAATCATTAAATAAGATGGGCACACGTAAATCTATATCTATATGCACTTGTAAACTGTTTGTTCGCTCACGCTTTCACATATTGCTTAGTGTTATTAAGGAGCTTCTACTACACAGACCTGACCTTGCACAACAAACGGATCAGAATCAAAGAACAGCGTTACACATGCTGGCATTGTCCCCCGTAGTTCAGGGCATTCGGAATCCTATGTTAGCTTATCGAAAATTCTTCTAGATCGCCGGACTGCTTTGGGACAAAGACAATTCTTTGTGTTACAGGGAGGACAACAAGAAACGGGCCCCGCTTCACATAGCAGGGAGGATCGTGTCTACGAGCTAGTGGACATTCTATTAAAATATGGTAAAGACTGTATAGAACTGGTTGACAGAGAGGGCGGGAAACCTCTTCACTTAGCTGTCATGAATACAGTAGGGATTGCGCCACAATCTCGACGTGAATTCTTCGATATGTTGTTCTCATAATCTCATGGCAGTCGCTTAACCATCGCGACAATGCGGGACAAACTGCATTACTAACATTAAAAAAGTCGAAAATCCTTCTGAGGACGTAAGTAATTGGACCGAGTGATTTAGTATATGTTTCATTATTTCAAATCATATTTAATGCTGATGGAAAGTTGTCTTAAATGATTTAAATAGACTGTCAAAGCTTTGTGTCTAACAATTGAGTGGATGTTCATAAATATAATCTACACTGGAAATCTTAAAAGTGACAGTTTTTTTTTTCTTTTTTATGATTTTGTTTTAACAGACACTCTCATTGCGTATCATGAAAGCGCTTCAATGGGAAGGCAGGTTGCCGACTCCAGAAATTTTAGATGAAAGCAAGATAGAGATGTCACCTGCTGAATTAATGTTCGATGCCGGAGCTATATCCACAAATGCGGTTTTGATCGCCACAGTGTCGTTTGCAGCAGGCTTCACTTTACCAGTAGGACTTGTTTCACAATCAGGAGAGAAACCGAAAGCCGTATTCATTGATACCTTTCTCTTCCATCTGTTTCTCATATGTGACACATTGTCGTTTTGTTGTTCTATTGCATCAGCTTTGCTTGTCCAGTATTACCATCCACGTAGACAGCAAAACAGAAACCTGATTAGTTCCAGCATTGATTTATTGTGGTTAGCACTAATATCGCTGCTTGTAGCGTTTGGAGCAGCTGTGCACATGGTCATTATACCATCTCCGTTGTTAGCAGGGATTGTATGGACTATGGTGTTCCTGGTTCCCCCTGCCATACATGTCATGCTATTTCCTATCCAAAGTCACATTTACAAGCGAAAGAGGGGTACAAATTGGGAGATATTCGTATTCCTATTAGCAGCGCCAATTGCCTGGATTGGTAGGATATTTAAGATCATATTACACGCACTCCAGTCATCCCTTTTGAAGGGTCTATTTTACAACGTGAACTACTTTATAACTAAATATCTCATACGGAGACTCAAGAAGGTCGTTGGGAAGAAAGATTAAATGAGGGGCAAGCAACGGAGTTAGTCTGCTTCCCATACAACAGTTTGCAGGCAGCGCTGTGTTTATTTTTATTTTTAGTTGCTGTTGTTTTCTAGCCTAGCTTTTTTTCTATAGAGCTATAAACTCTAGTATTAAGTGGCCTATTTTGTAGGTATCCCTTAGTTTAATTGATGCATGTTAGATGCATGTTGGCGATAATCTTTTAAGATTTTTTTCCGTTATGTTTAGAACTACAGTAAACTTTATAAACTGTTATTGTTTTCTGCCTATATTTATTGCTCGGTTTTAAGCAGCGGTGAATGTAAAAATATAAACAATATTGATATTTTTAGCTTTCAATTTCGCAATGTTTTTTGTTCAATGTTAGTATAGTGTAAGTGTTGTTCATTTTCTTTCGAATGCTATTAGAGCATGTTGCAGAAATTTTATTGTATAGGTGATAAGTACAAGTTAGCCGTTCATTTCACATCATTTTCAGAATGGTAATGACAACTTATCATTCTAACTTTCCTTATTATTATTATTAGTTCCTGCGGGGAACTATAGCGGACCCTTCAAATTTTAAACAGTGATTAATCTTCCTTTACTCAACCAATCAAATCGCTGCAATATCTTTGCATAGAGTTATTTTTAACAAGGACATAGGGTTATTTTTAACAAGGACTATGAACAAGTTGCAATTTTTTTAACTAAAATATTAATGCAGAATATTTTGGCCGCTTCTGATTGGAGTTGTAGATGGCTGGCAGTTTTCTTTGTAGTTATCAATGCAAGAGAGCGCACGAATTCCAGGGAGGCTCCTGTAGATTGTCAGTTGAATACCCGCCGTCACATTTTTCACTGCCATGCTACTTATTTCCCTGAACAGTTGGCGATGAGGGTTTTTGGCAATGTTAATGAGCTTGGTAGCAGGTTGCATGCAGGGGAGACGTGGCTGGTTTCGAGGGCATTGGTTGCTGCAGTCAATGATGAGGGCATTAAGCTATATGGGTGCAAAACATTCTCTCCAGTTTACCGTATGTGCTGGAGTTTATCGGTTGCTGAAAAAAGACCAGGTTAATATATCTGTTTCTCTGCTGCGGGAAGAATTTTCTATGGTAGGGATAGACAGGTTTAGGGTTTCCTGTGCTTTTCTCCTGATTTTTTTTTGTATTGTGGTTATAAAAAAAATGTGACATACAGTGACGTTTGAACAAAGTCTTCTAAAAATTATGTCTGGTATATCATGAAGTCAGTATGTAAATCCCCTGCAAACACAGGAAAAAATGCAGCATTAGAGAAACATACATTCAATGTGGTAGTACTTTAGATTATGAACGTCAAATTTTTTATTTCATTTCCAATTTATATTTTTGCAGATGCCTGCATTTGCTTTGCCTTTGGATCTTAAAAGATCTCGAAATATTGATGTCAAATCATAAACTACAGAAAATTCTGATGTTCTTGGAACAAGTTACAGACGACACAACAGGGAATGTTGTACAACAAACACCAGATGCTAGTCCACAAACGAAGCTTGCACCCCCCATTATTTTGTGCTAAACAACCCAAAAGAATTTACTTTATTTGCTAAAGTGCTAAACCCTGATTAGGGCATCAAGAAAATTTTGTTTAGTGTTGTAGTTGTGGGTGCCATAATAGTGATCCCCCACCAACGAAAAACACTTGTTTTGAAGACTCTGGAAAAACATCACCCTGCCAGTTGCGTAGCAGTACACACACAAGATAATAACTAAATGATGAATTGGATAGAAATGATCAAAGTAAATACAATAAGATCAATCCTGAGCAGTCAATTATGCCTTTCAATTGTCTACTTCCCTTGCCGACTGTTATAATTGAGAAAACCGTATATTTAAAATCTTAAAACTGCAGCTCTATTGTGCTCTAAATTGGAATCTGTTACAGATAGCAAAACTCTGGACCTGAAATTTTCACTGCTGCAAATTATAGTTGTGCCTTAGGTTTGAAAATAGGAAAAATGTAATTCTAACAATTCTGAAATTATTTTAACACCTCTAATCTAAATTTTAAACTAAAATTCTTTGTTCCTCAAATGGGTGGCTCAAATGTAAGTAGAAAATACTAAACACTCCTCCTATAATCTCAGAAACTCTGGGAATAGCCAATTATGGAGCTTTATATGTATTGTATTTTTTATTAATGTAGGAAATTTGCGTGTTTTGGTACTCATGGATTCCTTATTCCCTGTCCATTTAGTGAAAGGTATGATTGGCAGAGATGAATTCTTTTTCATTTTTTCTCCCCCAACAGGTCATTGCAGAACAAACAAAGATATTTGGCTGAAGAAAACAATTCTTTCTCCTCCAACATGTGATTGCAGTACTTTGCTATACGCTGGTTCATCCAACTTTGAGGAAAAAGGTTTTGGTTTCTAATGAATGTTTGCTAATTATACAGTATTCTATTCGACTATTATTATAATTTATGCTCTTTCTTTTCTTAATGTATTTTTGTCATGTTTTTAATAAAAAGGGGTAAAAATTTTATTGAAAATCAGAAAGGAACATTACAAAGAAAGCAAATGACTGAAGTCCCAAGATACAACAAAAAAAGAAGAACAAAGCACAACCAAAGTCAGCCAACTCCTAAACTAGCTCTATCCTCAACAAGAACTCCCTCCAACTCATAGCAAAGCTCCAGAGGAATAAGCTCCCACTCCTTGATTCTCCAACCACTGACACGCTCAGAAGCCTATTTTTCCAAGCAATCAGCAGCTCTATTCCACTCCCGCAAAATATGAATTTCCATCAACAAACTAACCTATAGAATCTGTTGCACAATCATAGCCAACTGCCAACTGACCCCCACCACTTTTCACTCAATGAGCAAATTGATCAAGACCTGGGAATCAAATTCATAAATAATCCTTCTCCACCCCAAAGTATGAGCCCTCTCAAAGGCGCAAAGGATTGCCAAACCTTCCACAATGTTGATAGTCTTCAACCCCTCATGGATTGAAAAGAGGAAAACCGTCAGACCTAAAGAATCCCTATCAATCCCCCCAATACCAACAGGTCCCAGATTTCCCTTGGAAGAATCATCAGTATTAATCTTTAGAACCCCATCAAGAGGGAACTATCAACTGCCAACCCTATGAATTTTTTGTTTCACCTTCCGCCCTCTCTTAACACAAGTAGAAGTCCCAGACTACCCCTGAATCCCCAATCTCTCCACCACCTCAGCATCCTTTTTCTCCAATGGAAAGCTCACAACATACTTAGCCTCCACTATCTCTTGAATCATGCTCAAAATTATCTGCCAAAATTGATGCACAAGCTTCTTCTCACCACAAAAAATACGCCTATTCCATTCCAACCAAATCTTCCACAGCATAAAGATAGGCCCCATTTACCACACTTCCTATAAGAAAGAAGTCATAGAGGGACGTCTACCCACACTATTCCAAAATTCAATCAAGGAGGAAGCATGAACACAGGGGCTCTGCCAAACACCCCACCAAAAATGCCAAATCTAGATAGCAAAAGGATAGCAGAAAAACAAGTGAGAAGACTCCTCCTTGGCAGCCCCACACAAAACACAAACAAAAGGGCCATGGAAACCCCTCTTCCTAATATTGTCCCAAGTCAAACACTTATTCTAGGTCAACATCCAGACAAAGCAATTACACTTTGGCCAAGAGAACTTGTTCCAGACCTTCTTCCACCACTGAACTTCCTCCCCATTCACCCTGTGGGAAAATAACACCTTATATCCAAAGGCAACAGTATAGACACCCATAGGATTAGGAGACCAAGCAAGCACATCTTCCTCTCGGAGTGAACTACATCGTCAACTGGAAAGAACACTTTGCAGCACAACACATTCCTCTTGCAGACCAACATCCTGCCAAACATCAAGAGACTTCCATCTAGCCACCTCTAACTGCCCACAAGAAGAGGATGATTTAAAGTCACTCACCCGTGACCAACCAACCTCAAGAAACCTCTATCAAAGATTCAATAAATTAGGATACTGAGAGATGAGAAGAGGAGATCCATCCCAAGAATCAGACCAGAATTGAACTGTGGTCCCTTGCTTGCAAATCCAAAATAAACTATCCTTAATAAGAGTAGCCCCCTTTTTGAGAGTCCCCCAAATCACTGAACCCTTCCCAACAAGGGGATAACGAGGAATATTAGTCTGAGGAATCCTCAAGAAGTACTTTCGAGACAAAACCCTAGCCCAAATCTTATCCTGCTCAATGCACCACCACCAATACAACTTCGCAGCAAGCACCACCCTAGTCAAAGCCGACTGTTGTAATCCAAGACCCCCATACTGCTCTGGGCTACAAACAACCTCCCATTTAACCAAAATCCATTTAGAAGACATCAAACAATCAGCCCATAAGAACTGTCTAGCCATAGAATCAAATTCCTTAACAAAGCTCACTAGGGCAACCTGGGGCATGCATCTATAAATGGGAAAAGCCTGCACCACAGACTTGATTAACTGAACACGCCCAACAAAAGATAACCACCTATGAGTCTAGTGATTAAATTTTACCAAAAATTTATCCAAAATATTCTTCCAGGACTCCCTGGGCAATCTCCCATTCGAGATGGGGATACTAAGATAGGTCAAAGGTAGATTCCCCATCTGAAATCTCAAGGTCTGAGAAATCTGTTGTTGAATGGGGACCGGAGTATCAAAAAATAAGATGGAAGATTTATCTTCATTAATAAATTATCCTGACGTAATCAGGTAGGCATCCAACGCCCTACAAATATTAGCAACTTTTCACATTGTAGCCTTTCCCATCATAGCAGTATCGTCCACAAACTGCAAGTGTGACTGTGGAGGTAAGTCACCACCCCACTGCCAACCCTGGATTAGACCAACCTCCACATTTCTTCTAATCAACCGCCCCAAACCTTCAAAAAAGAGAAGAAACAAATACGAAGAGAGGGGATCCCCCTGCTGTAGCCCCCTAGATGCACCAAATAACTCAAAGTGCTCTCCATTAATAATCCCAAAGAAAGAAACTGAAGTAACACGACTCATAACCCAATGAATCCAATCTTCCCCTAAACCAAAAACACTGAGAACCTTTCGAAGGAAGGACCATCTGACCTTGTCATAAGCCTTAGCCATATCCAACTTAATGAACATTGCCTTTTCTTTAGAGCTGGCCATAGAATGAATGGTCTCAGTTGCAATAACAATCCCATCTAGAATTTGCCTACCTGCCACAAAACTGCTATGCTACTCAGAAATCATATCCTTAAGCCCATTTTTTAACCTATCGGCAATTAACTTAGTGATAACTTTATAAATGACATTGCAAAGAGAAATGGGACAGAATTGACTTAACCTATCAACCCCATCACACTTGGGAATGAGGTGCCAAGAAAGGTAGAATTTAAAGCCCTTAGCATCTGCTTATTCCGCTAAGTTCCTAAACAACTACCAAAAGGTCCAACTTGATAATATCCCAGAATTCTTGGAAAAACTCAACTAGGAAGCCATCAAGACCAGGAGCTTATTAGTCTCATGATAGCATCCAATTCAAACTGAGTAGCCACCTTAGCATGAAAGATGTTCCCAAAGCAATGAAGATTCCACCGCTTGAGCTGGTATTTCACATATTGAAGAAGTTTAGAAAAGGTGTACATTGTCGTACCGAAAGCAAGTCTACCACTTCTCCACCAGTCAACCACATAATCATACAAAGATTGGTCCCGCAACTACATGAGCTGAAATCTAAAAGAAGGAGAACGAGGCACACGACTTGACTCAATAGCCAGCTTGATAGGCCAGTGGTCAGATCCTCTCCAATCCAAAATTTCAAAACAAGAAGACCATAGACCACCAATCCAATAACAAGAAACCAAGAAGTGATCCATCTCTCAGCAATACAATTATCCCCAACCCTGCGATTGTTCCATGTAAACTGACCATTACTGGGCTTAATATCCACTAAATTCAAAGCATCAATGTTATCACACAGGAGCATCACAGAGGGCTCCAACCTTGCAGTACCACCATGCTTCTCAGCCAACTCCGTGATAGCATTAAAATCTCCAGCTAGGACCCAAGGATGGAAAGGAGCCAAACTGCAGACAAACCAAATATGGGACCATAGAGAATGCTTACCCCAAAGATCAATAGGAGCATAGATATTAGAAAGGAGCAACATCTCCCCCGTCTCAAAGATAGAAGCAATCATAGACATAGCAGATTTAGAGGACAACCATCAAAGAGGAAAGATCTTTCGCGGATTCCACAAACAAGCTATGCCCCCAGAAGACCCATGAGCACCAATGCACTGACAATCCCCCTTCCGCCACAACTTAGGAGCCAGACTAAACATAGTCTCCACTAATAGTTTGGTCTCCTGCAGAAAAAAAATATTAGGACCACGTTTCCTAACCAAATCATGAACCACTTTTTGTCAAGGGCCGTTGTTCAAGCCCCTTACATTCCATGATAAAATAATCATTTCGAGGGGTTCAAAAAATGAGAATCTAGAGTCTTTACCCACCCTGACTCCACCAAAGTCTCACCTATCAACTTGATCTTTTCTAGATCCTTCTTTCTACCAAGTTTGGCATATTTCTCCGCCACACCTTTCTTAAGATCTCTTTGTAAAAGGCCCAACTGAGGAGAGGGCTTGTTGCTCTTAGCTACATTTAGACTTACGATTCCTCTAGAAGGAGAAGAATCCCCACCACCTTTCGGTGCCTCGACTGAAAAAAATGGCACCTCCAAGACCACTAACTATTGATTTGTATCCATGTGCAAATTATCGCCACCCAGTGGAACCAATGAAACACTAGAGATATTGTCCCCCTGAGATGAACCCACAACCTCCTAAACCAAAATCAACAAACCTAGGTTTACTTCCTGCTGGCTGAGATCATCCAATACCTCAAACCTATTAAAATTATCATCATCATGTCTTTCCTTTAAGGTCCTCTTTTGGCCCCGGTTCTTGTTATGAGCCTTAACCTGAACAAAACCATCAGTACCAACCACCTCACTAGAGGCAAGGCCCTTCCCCTTATCAGTCGTAGGGGGCTTGCGAGGAGGTTGTGCAAGCTGAGACTCCATAGGCTTATATCTTGGACATCTACGCTATAGATGAGCATATTCATGACATAGACGACAACAGAAAGGAAGAGTCTCATAATCCAATTACTACACCCAAGAGAAGGGTCCCATACACATATCAATAGCATCGAGCGAAGACTTACTAAGATCAATTTCAACACAAATATGAGCAAAAGTCATTAAATTTTTACCCAAGGTTTGCAACGAAGACCCAACTGGTTTTCCAAGCATCGAAGCCAACAGGTACAAAGCATCCTCCCAACAGCATTCCACCAGAAATCGAGGCAAACAAACCCACACGGGGACATGATTTGGCAGCTCCTCTGAGGGGGATAAAGCCCGCATGCCATGGTTTGATTAGCAGCCCCATCTGGTTATGGAAATAAGGACCTCCCTCAAAGACCCTAGTGCGATCAACCATGCAATTAAAGGTAACCATAAAGTAACTATTGGCTAGCAACATGATCTCCATTTCTCCCTCTGGTGCCCAAGTCCTCTGGGCCCAAGATTCCAAAAACTGTAGTGAAACCTTCATCCCCAAAAATTTGCAATATAATGAGTGGTTCGTATAATATTCAACATCTTTGGCAATCATCTCAGGCGAGATCACCAATTTAGGCCTCTTGGCAATGCTCAAGACAGTCATTAATCTTCTTGAGCCTCAAACCATTAGATGAACCCACTCCAACAAACCCTAAATCTAGAGCAAATAAATTATTATCAAAAGACTCCATGCCTTGAGTCGGAGACTTCGAGCCTATCACTGCGTGAAATTCCATGTCAGGAGACAGCCTAGATGTCTTACCCTTTGAAAAGGCCATCAAGCCCTAGACGGGTATGCAAAACTTCCAAACAGTATTGGGTGGGGGAAACCCACACCACTCCCCTAGACTACGCCCAACACAAACCCCCACTGCACGATCCCACCCACACCCGTACCAGGCAAGGAGAATGAACACCACATAGAGAGAAAACAATAGCATGCTTTCTACACCCCGTGCGCCCTATAACTTCAACCCACTTTGTCTAGATCCAAGCATGCACAGGCATGCACCACCACAGAAGCCCTACAGACAGGCCCACAACACAAGGTGCCAAAGAGCCCCCCAAGTGCACAGAGAAACACAAACCCAAACAAACGCCGACCGCGCACGCCAAGAATAAAATCAGACAATTGAAAAAAGAGACAACCCCCGTGAAAGCACAAAAGGACCCCACCTAGACAACACAGGAACAAAAGAAGACCAGTCACGAGCTAGGGCTCAGATGCCCTAGCTCGTCCCATGAAGTTGCAGACTAGGATGCCATCATTTTCCTATCCTTTCTATCCTTATTTTTGTCATGTTCATCTGTTTAAAAACCCATATAAAAGGTCAAATATTGTTCCATGGTTTGTTTTTATAATAATCTTCTGAGAGTGAGGCTACACTCTGAATTAGAAATACACAAGATCTATAAAGGATTCAAATGAATGAGGGAGGAATATACAAATGGTGAAAAGAAACTAATAAAATGCAAGGATTCTTATAGTACAGTAAAGAAACATACATGTCTAAGGTATAGGTTTTGACTCCTTTTGTAGTTTTTATATCAAAATGGTATATGAGTAGGATCTATCAGATTTTTTCACTGTTTAGGTAACATAACAGTTTCAAAATTCAAAACATTGTAGGTGATACAGATTTAGGTAATACCCATTTATTGTTCTTAGAACATTGATTTATGTGAAAGCTCCATGAAAGAAAATTTAATATGCCATGTTACAAGTACACAGCATAGTAGCCAGGGTCGGCATGTTCTTGTGATCTATCGATAGTCCCTTTAGTCTATGGCTCTTCTATAAACTCTAGCTCATAGATAACAGTGTCTCTTGGTAGAACAAAATAAAGAACTGTCATTTGAAATAGATGCATAAACATCTATAGCTAGTCTAGCATATAAAATAGAAAGCTAACATGGTTGCAATTGAAGCTCAACAAGATTTTCACACTAGTTTGAAACTGTAGGAATACTTTTAAATTTGATATGTTTATTTATTTATTTTCATAAATTACTAATTGCTTAGATAGATTTTGAAAAAATGGACTCAAGTTTCAGTGACAGATATTGTCAAAACATTATAAAAGAGATGGAAATTGACCTTAGTGGAAAACGATAGAAGCTCTAACACATTTTCACAGATTTATTTATGAAACTGGATCATGTTCACTGCTGAGAAATGTTGTGTTACTTTGTTTTCTTGGAAAAAATATTCTTGTAAATAATATTGTGTGTCAATCTAAGTAGCCTAAATCTCTTATCAAAGAAATCAATTTTCTTTTTACAGTAGAAAATGAAAAAATGGCAGAACCCGCCAGTGAAGACAAAAAAGCCTTTAAAGAGAACTGTTGGAAAAAGTCTCATCTTATATTGATTGTTATAGCAGAAATTGTTTTTGTAACCTTTAGAGGAAAGGGAAATATAATCAAGAATAAATTGTAGCTTCTTGTAGAACAATTTATACATATTAAAAACCTTTAAGATTCTGTTCTAATTGCAATATATACAGAGGTTCTAAAATCCCTTTTAAATACACTAAATTGAACACAGGATCTTATTAAAAAATTTGTTGATGTAAATCTCAGCATTGGAAAGCAGTAAAAGACAAATTGTAGGAATGACTGTCAAATAAATATATATATATATATATATATATATACTCTGCATCTATGATATTTTCTAATGATTTTGTTGATGCACTTTAGCTATTAAGGGCACTTGTAATAACATGTAGTGGATGTTATTTAACTATATTTGGTTTTGTTTGTAAAAACTAATTTTATATGCATAAATGTTACAGTTTGCAATCGACTGACTCTGATTGCCAGCTGTTATTAATTTATGTGACCTGGATATTGCCATCTTGCCCTGTTATTTGCAATATGAAGTCCTACTAATATATTCACCCATGTCTCTACTACTAGATCAAGCCTGTTCGCTGCTTATACATACCAATAACAATCTTTCTTATATACAATAACAATAGAAATTTTAAATTTCTTTCCTAGATTGTGCTCAATTTTGTTGATTATTTAACCTTTGCATTGCAAGCTTGTTTACTCTTTTTACTGCTTGGTTATGAGGCGTTATTTCTGATAGATTGCAACAGATTTTCTATTGTAGGTCAGTGAAAGAGACATGTTATAACAACACATTGGAGTGTATTTGTAAATGCAAAGAGGCCTTTTGCTTGTCATTCGGTGTTGTTCATAAGGTAATCCTGCAAATCTATCTCAAAACATTGCTGATTTGATTTTTAATAGCTTCTTCAATTTCACTACAAGTTTCCAACCATCATTCGACAAACCATCCTGAAAAAATAACAATGTTCAATTATAGACATTACAAAGTTTTACCAGCCAATAATGAAAAGCTCCAATATTTAATCGTCATGAGATGCATAGTAAGCACGCTGTACAAATAGTCAATGCCAATAGCCAATAACCTTACTCTATGGCTTTGTTCCACTATGTCTATGGGTCTCCTACTGTGATCACTGACAAATTAAACCTCAATTTCAACATTCCTATCAACCATTTTCTCTGCCTGATCAACATTGCTTGCAACATTCTCTAAAGTTTGTATGATAATTAATTTAATAAAACATTTCAAAATAGCGTCCAAAATCATAAAATACAATCAATGGTAATAGAGACAGCTTCTCAAAATACTTTCATGGCCACTTTTTCACCCTTCTTAGCCATTTCAGCACCTCTGTGACTGATCTCAATTGAAGCTATTTTGTGAATATTTTTCGTTTTATGCATTATGTAGATCTAAGTGTATAACAAGTGAAATAAATAACAAATTGTTTTGTTCTTCTCTGAAGCTTGGTGTATTTAAGTACAATCTACAATTCATAATATGATAATTGAGTTGTGCTGTTGCACATGCACACATGAATTTTAGGCCAACTGCAAATTTCACAAGAAAAGTAAACCAGATACTTTCACTGCAACGTTGGCTTGTCTTATACCTATAGGTATTTTAAAAACCTTTACTTAAGTCATTTGCACATACATTTCATTAGCTTTATATAACTGAATTTTCAAATTTAGTACTCAGTGTGTTCACTTGTATTTTCAAGCATCTCGACTTGAAATTAGCATTCAAAATCATTCAAAAAATTTATTATTTATTTTTATGTAACAAAATTTGTATATACACATTCATATTTACATATTTAATCTAATATAGATATCAATGTATATAAGATTAAATAGATGTATATCTATATATACAAGATTTTGAACTAAGCCTTTTGCACTTTTAAAGTTTAAAACACATTAATCTAGTGAAAAAACATTGGTCAATTTTGGTCATGTCTCTTTGTATTCGGTAAGCATTTATGCTTAATGAATAATTTTTTGATACGACTTCCCTTGTTGCTTACTGTCTTGAGTATATTTGGTCTACAGATTTTGTACTTCCTTTAGACCAAAGGGTTGCATACACTACAAGTTGGGGCTAAATTTGTCTTATTAATTGTTCCCATTGTTGCTATATGGACAAGATGGAAACAAAATTGGTCTCGAGAAAATCATTGGAGAATGTCATAGATGCAGAGAACTATAAACCCATTAGTAGGGATCTATTAGATCTACCAATTGACACAATATTGGCATACAATAACATGTTCAAGATAAAACCATTTGTATATAACATAGGCGACTGTCTTTTTGATTCGTTCTAGTTGTTGTTACATATGCAATACACTTCTAGATGCAACTACAGAATGCAATTATTGACTATTTTATCAATTGCCTAAAAAATAAAGATCGTGACACTTTATATTCGTACAACGTTGAACTAGACCCGCATACATGTCTAGATTGCATGGAGTACATGGAGTCAGCAATGTTGATACATATTTACAACATATGCGATTGTTAGCAATTCAAAAGCCAAACTATAATGAATATGGCCTTTGGGGGGATGTGTTTTGTATTAAGTGGCTAGCAAAATGGCTGAATATTGAAATATGTATTTGGTCTTCAACAACAAAAAACAAAGTACTTGCATTTCAATGAGGGGTCACAAAATAATGCATATTTTGTCTTGTTCCATGATGAAAACCCTAAACAAGGACATTTTGAACCACTTATTAACAAAAAAAGAACTCTGCTCCAAGCATAGATTCACCAAGGTCAAATGTCAAACACATTTTCAGAATCAGCCAAGAGTTTTGCAAAAGACAACTATGTTCATACATTGTCTAGCTTGTGCAAAAATGCATTGTCAATATCAAATTGTGGAGATAGTCTTTTCAATATAGTTGCTACTTTGACAAACAATGAATGTGATAGTCAATGTCTTAGAAAATACATGGCTCAATCCTTTTGTAATGCAATAATTTGTAGAGACAAAGTCACACTAAATTGTTGATGATCAATGTCAGCGACAGTCATATATTCTAGCCTGATCGCATTTACAAGAAACAATTAAATGATTAGCCTTCAGCTATTTAATTATTGAGTTCGATGTTATCTTAAGTCACGTCCTTTGGAAAATATTAGTTTATATTTGTTATATAGAAAAGAGCGCTTATGCTTAAGGACACGATTCTCTAGATAAGACGACTTCTTAATTGAAAAGTCATGATCTTGTTGGAGGCCGACTTAAGGGTGGTGAAAGGTTGCATCTTTCACTATAGTTTGTATTTATATTGCCTCCTTGCTCTCATTTGGATCATTCATTCAAGCTTTCACTTGTTCACTTCATTCATATGCGAATTCCTTCTAAGGCAATTCGACTATGTTGAAATCTAATTTTCATCCATTTGAAGATAGCAATACTTTTCTGTATCTGCATCAGTTCGTGAGGCCTGTTGCTAGCCTTCATATTGATCTATTTGTAAAGGCAATCATTGTTGTATTCTTTCAATAATATAAGAGATATTATTGGCTAGGTTTTTCTCCCTCAAGAGGAGGGTTTTCCCAGGGTATCTACTGTGTACTATGTAAATTTGAATTAATTTTTTGTGCATGTTAATCTGATCACTAAATTTAACATGGTATCAGAGCTAGGTTTGAGTAGATCATGATCAGATTTGTCTATACAGCGGTACTCTCTTCTCTTCGTCCCAATTCTTGGTCTATCTCTACATCATTCAAGATGGTGAACGGATTGAAGATCGAAGATAGACTTGAGGGAGCGTCAAACTATACTTCATGGAGGTTTAGAATTATGCTCTCTTTCGAAGAAAGTGAATTGGCTGAGTTCGTGGAGAGAAAAGTTTCAGAGCCTGCAGATGAGGAAGTGAAAGTTCAATGGAAAAAGAAAGATATCAAGGCAAAGAAGATGCTGGTTGATTTTGTAAAGGATCACATTGTTCCTATCATCTCTAAGATGAAGACTGCAAGGGAGATGTTCAAGTCTTTGGAAGAGATGTACGAAATCAACAACTCAAGTTGAGCTCTTGCATTGAAGCAACAACTCCATCATGTGAAGATGGCAAAAGGAGAATCTATCATCGTTTACTTCATGAAGATTTCCGAATTGAGAGATCAACTCTCTACCATTGGTCATTTTGTTGATGACAAGGATTTGACCATGCTTGCCCTCAATGGTCTTCCCTCATCTTGGGATTCTTTAATTCAAGGAATTAGCGCGAGATCAAAACTTCCCAAGTTTGATCGTTTGAGGGCAGATTGCATTCAAGAGGAGTCTAGGTTGGCTGCGAGAGGTATTGGTCAAAGCTCTACAAATGAAGACATTCATGTTCTTTTTTCTCAATCCTCGAAGAAGGAAGGAAAGGGAGGAAAGAAAAGGTATTTTAAGCGGAATAGAGATAAGGGGTCAGATGGTGCTCCTGCATTCAAGAAGAAGTGGGACCTCTCCAAAGTCCAATGCTTTCGTTGTGACGAGTTTGGTCACTATGCAAAGGATTGCCCACCCAGGCCTAATTAGCATGCTTCATTTGCGAATATGAATAAGTTTTCTCCTCAGAAGGATTCTAGGGAATTTCTATTCTAAGTCATGGGCCTGTGTTCAAGCCATAAAGGTTGTGTGTTGATCTATGCTCAAGAGCAACGCATCTTGCATACTTTAGAATATTTAAAGAGATAAGTATTCTTTGTTTGTTAAGTTAGATTTTTTAATTGGATCTTGTAATTAAAGAGAGATAGTGGTTTCTCTTGAATTGTATTCTCTAGCATAAAGATCCTTTGAAATTATTGTTTCATGCTAATTATGTAGATCTTTGAGTGTGACATTGAGATGGAAAAGAGAATTGCATTTTTCATTGTGATAGGTTGATCACATCGATATCATTCTCTAATGCATGAACTGTGACTAGAGCCTTGACTCTTAAAGAGACTTGGTTCTACTTGCTAATTGCATAACGCATTCAAGAAATTTGTAGTTGTTCAAATTGTCTTTTGTTGAGAGGAGTAAAAGTTGGAAGGAAGAGTTATATCAAAATCATATAAAGATAAGTTCTTTATTCCTTCATCTCTTTGATATATTTATTTGATTTACTTATTCATGTTTTATAACCTGAGATAGTAAACTTTGTATGATTCTACCCTTGATATTTCTTTGGATAGTTACAAACTGTAAGTAATCTTTCTCTAAATGC
The DNA here is from genome assembly GCA_007258455.2 of Sequoia sempervirens. Lineage (NCBI taxonomy): Eukaryota > Viridiplantae > Streptophyta > Pinopsida > Cupressales > Cupressaceae > Sequoia > Sequoia sempervirens. The sequence continues at coordinate 507,412,151 of VDFB02047230.1, read as the reverse complement.
TTGCAGTTCACTGTTCTAGGAACAAGAAGATGATGAGAGACTGCTTAGTAATGAAAATCTTGAGGCATCTTGTGAGGAAGTCATGCCGACCAAAGAAATGATCAAGCAGCCATGGGACTAAGCTGGTGGCCAGAGGGAGTTCACTTCTAGAAGTCTTCTTTGCAATCTCTGAAGCAAGGATCAAGAGGGAGTTTTGTAACTCACTGAGAAGAAGTGAAGATTGTTGTATTGAAAGGCTAGGTGCTAAACCCTTAGAGGATCCCTTCAGTTGTTGAGATCAGAATCGCTCAAGATTGTCTTTTAGATTTTGTCATTGGTAGCTCCGCAAACCTATTCAGATTAGAGTAATCTAGGAAGAGGTCGAGGAGGACTATCCTGAACTCTCTACAGTACCAGAAGTGTGCGTTGAAAAACTTCTATCTAAGTCAAAGTGTTGCAGGCAATCTTGGATGAAGAGGTCGGAAGATTGATGCATGTGCTTGAAGATTCAGAGGGAGTCTGCTGAACTTGAAGAAGATGGTAATCTTGTTGCAGCAAAGCATATCCTGAGATACTTGCATGGCACAGTTAGATATGGATTGAGATATTCTTCAGGTTGGGATCTGCTATGATACCCTAGTGCAGCAAGAAGTAGTCATCTGTGGAATTGAGTATAGCAGAGGCAAAGTATATTGCAGCTTGTATGGCAGCTCGGGAAGCAGTGTGGCTTCATAAGCTCCTTCCAGGATTGTTTGGAAAATCAATGGAGCCTACTATCATTCATTGTGATAATCAGAGTTGCATGAAGCTTTCTGTCAATCCTGTGTTTCATGACAGATCGAAGCACGCTAAGATCAAGTACCACTATATTAGATATATGGTACTGCGAAAGGCTGTATAGTTAAGGTACATCAGCACTGATGAGCAGATGGCGGACATTCTCACCAAGCCTCCATCCAGGATAAAGTTCGTGTACTTTCGAGATAAGCTTGGTATGGTGGAGAATCCAGCCTTGACTGAGAAAGAGTCTCAGTATCAATGAACCTGTTTAATGAGTTCTTCTCTGTGAGAGAAGTTCGAGGTGAAATCCCTTTTTAATGCATTTCTCTTTGAGATTTGAGATGAAAGCCCTTGTTTCCACCCTCTGAGAGAGTCATGGTGGATTTCATGCGTGTGACTCCATGACATATTTTGTACTTATGTTTCACCCTTTGGTAGAGCCATGGTGAAAGTCATGTTGAGGTGACAACATCACGCAAGTGATGAACACTTGTATTTACCATAGTTTGGTTGTAGCCATTATGGTAGATATCGTGTTGAGGCGATATCCAATATCACATTGAGGTGATATTCTTTCTTTCACCATAGTATGGTTGTAGCCATTATGGTTGATATCGTGTTGAGGCGATATCAAATATCACAATGAGGTGATATTCATTTCCACATTTGGTTGTAGCCATTGTGGTAGGCATCACGTTGAGATGATATGTCTTGTGTAGCTGGAAGTATACTCCTTAGCTGAGAGGGAGTGTTGATGATCAATGTCAGTGACAGTCATATATTCCAGCCTGATTGCATTTACAAGAAACAATTAAATGATTAGCCTTCAACTATTTAATTATTGAGTTCAATGTTATCTTGAGTCGCGTCCTTTGGAAAATATTATTTTATATTTGTTATATAGAAAAGAGCGCTTATGCTTAAGGACACAATTCTCTAGATAAGACGACTTCTTAATTGAAAAGTCATGATCTAGTTGGAGGCCGACTTAAGGGTGGTGAAAGGTTGCGTCTTTCACTATAGTTTGTATTTATATTGCCTCCTTGCTCTCATTCGAATCATTCATTCAAGCTTTCAATTATTCACTTCATTCATATGCGAATTCCTTCTAAGGCAGTTTGACTGTGTTGAAATCTGAGTTCCATCCATTTGAAGATAGTAATACTTTTCTGTATCTACATCAATTTGTGAGGCCTGTTGCTAGCCTTCATATTGATCTATTTGTAAAGGCAATCATTTTTATATTCTTTCAATAATATAAGAGATATTATTGGCTGGGTTTTTCTCCCTCAAGAGGAGGGTTTTCCCAGGGTATCTATTGTGTACTATGTAAATTTGAATTAATTTTCTGTGCATGTTAATCTGATCACTAAATTTAACATAAATTGTATTCATACATCTATCAAATCTCACTTGACCATTGGTGACATCCCAAGTTGGGAAGCATTTATTGCAAAGGTTGGACAACCATACGAACAAAGCAGAATTGAAGGAGCAGATTTTTGTTTTGAATGGCTATCCTACATTTTGCAAGTAAAGATGAAAATTTGGTCAACGACCAGTAACATGTGTATAAAAGAGTATTGCAAATGTGTTAGGCCCACCAAAGCATACAATATCATGTGTCACCAAGTTAATGACATGCATACACACTATACGCCATATGGAGTAGACATTATTATGGCAACTGGTGATAATGTTGGACAATAAAAAACAATAACATTAGTTGAAGCAATGCAAAAAATCAGTGTCCACAAATTGAAACAAACTATTTGAAACAATGCACATGTATAGATTAACACCTCCACAAGGTTATCAAATACCTCTAATAAAATGTGCCACAGCCCCAAACCTATTGGTAACAACCATCATGTACAATTTGACACTACTCTAGAATTGACAAATTTCTTTAATAAAATCTCGCATGACTCACTTCGCAAAGTAAAGTGACAAATGCGTGAAAAAACTAAAATTCAATGCATACAAAATTCAACAAAGAGACAAAAGACAACAGTAGAATCTTACATGGAAAAAATTCAAGACATGCCAAAACATGTGTGCAATTTTCCAACGGCTCCATTTTAAGAAAAACATAAAAAAACTTACACAAAAAACAAGAGACACAAATGAATTACTATTATCAAAGATAAAAACACTTTTTTGGAGACAAGATATGCAAGTTTTGTTCTTAGCATTTGCAACAAAACATAAAACCACCGTATGGAACCCCATAATAGATCAAAAGAAACAATCCATTATGACACACAACTATGCTTTCAAAACTTGAAGAAAGCTTGGTGGCACTTTGAATTGCATTTGCACAAATATGGCAACTGGGACACAAGAGCGCTCAAATTGGATTATCTAGAACCATTATCAATGTGCTAGCCAACATTAACATCATACAAATAGTATTGCCATGATCATGTAATGAAACATAGAAAGTTGTTGCATTAAAGAGATGTTTACAATACACATGCATATCAAAAGGGAAGAGTGTGACCAAATACTATTATGAATGCTCTCAATGAATTGTGCAAAACAACACTATACAAAATGCACAACGTAAAATTGAACGAAAAGTGGCATGAGCATTTGTACTCTTTACAAGAATAGGTCCTTGATGTCTAGTCTTCATCAACTGATGACGACAATGAAATTGACAATGCACCAAAGATTGAAACAGACAGTTTGATACATGGGTTTACGGATTCAAGAACTATACATTCTCTCCAAGACAAAGTAATAGAGATTGCACCAGCAGAAGGAAAACAACCCCTAGGAATGTTCCAAGATAAATATGAATACGAGATGAACTTCCCCACACTTCTTTTTGGGGAGCCATGTGACGAGGCAATTGAAAAAAGACTCTCATATCAAAAAATCACCCAATGGGAATTGCAAAATTCAAATCGATCATTTTCCTATCATACCACTAATTTATTTCTCAAAACTATCAAAATACTAATTGGCCAAGTCTTTTCTACCATATGGATACGAATCTGCAAGGGAAAACTATGGGGCAAAACTCTACTAGCAAAAGATTTCAAGTGCAAACCAAACCTTAAAAAAACATTGCGATCAGATATTGGATATACAAATTTCAAAAATATAAGAAAATCACCAGACTATTTATATTTGCAATATCTTAAGAAGCTTTTTTTTGCAATGATACGACAATTAGGACCACTGACCTTCTTTGTGACATTCACTAGTGCAGAGAAAAATTGGACCCCATTAACAAAAACATTGGAAGAATTGTACCTATCACATAAAGACAAGGTCAAACCAAACACAATCTAATTCATCTCCCGACATTGACATTTTCTCTTTAATAAAAAAGGATCCAGTCACTTGTACACACTATTACAAACATAGAATTAATGCAATGAAAAGATTACTATGTTCAGATGAAACCTTCTTTGGAAAGGTACTGGACTACTTCTTAGTTACAAAATTCTGAAACCAAGGCAATGAACATGATCATTTTATGCTATGGGTTAAAGATGCACCAGTCTATGGAAAACATAACAATGCTACCATTCAACAGTTTGTAGACAAATATATAACTTGCAATACAAAAAGTTTAGATGGTCAAATAGCTAAATTACATACACATCATCACACTAAGCAATGTAGAATCTTAAAATGGAAAAAGTGTCACTTTGGTTTCTCAAAACCACCTATGAGAGAAATAACAATACTTGAATCATGCATTGACAAAAAACAACACAATATGCATATTGCTAAGAAGGGTATGTGCAGGATCGTCATAGAAAAAACAGGCCCTTAAGTGGCAAAAAATTTAGAAAAATCAGAGTTAGGCAATTTGATGTAAAAATTTGAATAAGTTATTTATATTATTTCAAAAATATGTAAGAATAGAATTTGTAGCAAATTGAATGTAGTTTCTAAACTACTAGGTTTATTTTTATTTTTTAAATTATATTTGGTGAAAATTTCAAATTTCAATGCAGTAGTACTTAAATTTCAAGTAAAAAATAAGAAGTAGGTGTATATCTGACTACCCTAACCACAATAAAATGATAATATATTTTTATAAGATTTTAGATATAATTAGAGGACTCATGGCCCGATGTGATGCATATTTTTTTGTAATTTTTTTCCAAGTAAATAATTAATTATGTTTTTTTATTACAACTTTTAAAAAATAAAAAAAATCGTATGTCTAACCACCTTAACTTGGGCAAAAACTTCATGAAATTCATTTTTGTTTTTTTAATCCTATAGTATGCAAAGCATAAAATGTGACACATGTTTTAGATTCAAAAAATATGATATTGTTTGAAATCTATAAATGTTTTTCAATCAACCTATCAATCAGGACTTTAGTTGTAATTCAAATAGAAAATAAATAATAATTATTTATTAAATTCAAAGTAAAGCATAATTTATATTGGTCGAAAGCTAAGAATCTCTTTTAAAAACCCTTTTCGTTTCATCAATTTTGGGTAAAAAAAAAAGTCGTTAGCCATATACCCTACAAAAACCCATCATATCGCCACTTTTTGGGCCATCGTGATCCTACACATACCCAGAAACTAAAGTCAACTTTGGAGATTTCAAGTTATGATTATTTTGTATCCTTTGAATATTTCTTAGATAACATAAACATGACTGAAGACAAATACATACAAGCAATACGATCTACATTGGTTAGGCCAACATTGTTCTTAAAAAGAAAACCAGCTCACATATGGAATAATTCATTTGCAATCCACATTCTGCATTTGTGGCAAGCAAATACAGATGCAAAATATGTTCTCAATGCATATGTTGCAGCAACATACTGTAGCTACTACATGAAAAAATGTAATAGCTCAATGAAAAAAGCATTCAATGAGATACACACAGACCATAGGTAGCATATCATTGATGCCATAAATATGTTAACAAAACTTGGCAACACCTTGCTCAATTTACAACAAATGTCTGCTCAATAGGCCGTACACATTGTGCTTTCACTTCCACTTAACAATAGTTCACAAAAATGTAGATTCATAGACACTTATGCTCCTGAAAATCACACATTTATTTTAAAGTCTTCCAAATTTCTAAGCAATGAACCAAATGAGTCACAAAATGTTGCTTGCAAAACCTTGATTGACCATTACATTGCACACCCTCAAGCATTGACCAATATTTTTTTAGTAGAATTTCTTGCAAAATACAGAATAGCAAAAGGGAAATTAACACGACGAACCAAACCATAAATTATCAGATTTATCAAGTACAATAGACATGTTGACATCAAAAACTATTGTAGGGAGAAACTTTTGCTATATGTTCCTTTCTCTATTAATGAGAACACATTGAAACAAGACTTCACAACATGGCAACATGCTTTTGCTAATAATCAAAAGATAGTGCAACTTAATGAAGAAAAGTATACGTACAATGTAAATGAATTGTGGGGTGACATTGATGATGCTATTATTGATGACAACATTGACAATGACAACTATAACAATGAACACAAAATACAAAAACAAAATTGTAGAGATAGCGAAGAGTACAACTTAAAAGTAGATTTAGACACACTATGACATAATGTGTACACAAAGAAAAAAACAAGACCATTTGAAATAGCTACACATCCACATTTACTTGACAACACAAAATATTACAATATTCATTGAATGTTAAACATAGAACAACAAACCATAATGAAGGACAGATTATTGAAAAAACAATGGAAAAATTGCTACGCCCTTAATATTATTGTACATCGGGTTATGAATAGTCGGCTTGTGGCCATCTTAACTCTCTATTAAGTCATATTATCATTAGTATATTGTTATTTAGTTGTTTAGGTTGGCCTAAGTCTTATATAGGTGTGTCTAATTCGGCCTAGGTGATATCCTTGGCATAAATAGGTATATATAGGAGGTTGTGAGTTTTACTTCATCATCAAGTGTGAAGTGTGTTCTCATTAGAGATATTTGGCAGTTTTCCCCCTCGAAGTGGGTTGTTATTCTCAGTTATTATCAAGTATTTGCAGCATATTTCATATCATATTCTTCTATTGTGCAAGTTATTTCATAACAAGTGGTATCAGAGCATGATCTTAGCACCATAGAGGCAAGGTTTTTCTCAATTTTAAAGGCGATTTTGGGAAGAGCATATTTTTCAGATTTTGGCGAATTTTTTTCTAATTTTTAAAGGGTTTTTGAAGAACATATTGAAGAAGCTACAGTCCGGATTTCAAAAGAATTGGAGTATAATTAAGTGAATTATTGCAGAATTAGGGTTTCTACACTATTTTTTTGGAATCTACATATCTCGCACATCTTGTTGAATTGGAGCATATTTTTTATTAGGTTTTTGAAGACATAATAAAGGAGATAACATTAAAAATTTGAGATAATTTAAGTTTCATTTGTGTGATTTATTTCAACATTAGTGGTTTCCATCATGTCGATGCCTTCAACAAGGGGTAAAAAGAATGTCACTCCGAGGAATGCTCCTGATAAGGATGGTGAAACAATCGAGGATATTACTCATAATGAGGAAATCAATAAGGTCAAGGAAAACATTTCCTCAATTAAGATGGATATGTGTGACCTAAGAGGAGATATATTAGACATATGAAACATGTTAAGCACCTACAGGGCTGAATCAAGAAAGGAGTTCTCAAGCGGCCAAGCTGAAAATTCTAGGTCAGCTACTACTGACAAAAGCTTTAGTACTCCTATGGGATCTAGGAATTTATTTCCAAAGGTGGATATGCGCAAGTTCGATGGTAAGAATCCTCTAACATGGATAAACCAAATGGAGAATTTTTTTGAAGTACACCAAATTCCAAATGGACAAAAGGTCACGATGGCTTCCTTATATCTAGAACCAGATCAATTCATTTGGTATTGTTGGCTTTGCACTCATCACAGTAAAAAGGGGCTCACCATCTCATGGTCAATTTTTACAGAGGAACTCCAAGCACAATATAGCAATAGCGTCACAGACAACTTCTTCAGCCAGCTAGCTAAACTTTAACAAACATGATCAGTTAAGGATTATATTCAGCAATTCCAAAATCTATCCTTAAGGGTGGATACAATTACGGAGGAAAAATTGAATGACTTATTCTTGGGTGGTCTCAAGGATCACATTCAACATGAGGTATGCATGTTTAGCCCTAGTTCCATAAATGAGTCTTTTATCTTAGCACACATGGTAGAGGAGAAGTATTTGATTCCTAAGAAGCAAGGGGCTAATGTGACAAGAGAGAAAGGATGTTCAACACAACCTACTAAGTTGACTCCACAACAAATTGAGAAGAAAAGAGCAAAAGGATTGTGTTTCAATTGTGATAGCAAATACAGTCAAGGACATAAATGTAGTGAAAAGAAATTGTTTTATATTGAAGGTCCCAATGAGGAAGAAGAGGAGGAACTCATACTAGAGGATGAAAGGGAGTCAAATGAGGAATCACATGATTCTCAACCAATCATTTCTTGTCATGCACTCTCAGGTTTCAGCGCTCCACAAACTCTCAAGGTGGTGGAGTTCCTAAAGAAGCAGAAGGTAACAGTGTTGATCGACTCAAGTAGTACTCATAATTTCATCAACAAAAAGTTAGCTACTCGTCTAAATTGTTTCATATATCTAGCTCCAGAGTTTCAAGTTTTGATTATAGATGGTGGTACAGTTAGTTGTTCAGGGAAGTGTCATAGCATTAAATTATCCATGGGAGATTATCAACTTGATACCCCAATGTATGCGATATCCATGGGTGCAGCAGATATTGTTTTGGGAGTACAATGGCTTACTACATTAGGAACAATTGAGATGAACTTCCAAGAACTATTCATAAGATTTCAATCGGAAGGAAGGCTAGTAGAGCTAAGGGGGTTGAAGGAAAAATCTCCACAAATGGTAAGCTCTCATCAAATGCAAAAGTTGCTTAAAAAAGGAGTGGATGGATTTGTGGCCCAACTATGTTCATTAGAAGTTCTCAATCTAATACTCCTACTCATCTAGATTTGCAAGCTATAATTGATCGTCACTCAGTTGTTCTTGGAGATATGCCTAAAGGACTTCCTCCTAAGAGGGATCATGATCATGCCATACAGTTAGTCCCAGGGAGCCAACCACCGAACATCAGGCCTTACAGGTATCCACACATACAAAAGAGTGAGATAGAAAAGATTGTTGAAGAGATGCTAGAGGCAGGAATCATCAGGCATAGCCAAAGTGTGTACTCCTCGGCTATGGTGATGGTACGTAAGAAGGATGATACTTGGCACATGTGTCCAGATTATAGAGTGCTCAACATGTACACCATTAAAGATAAGTTTCCAATTCCAGTCATTGATGATTTGCTAGATGAATTAAATGGAGCTATATTTTGTACCCAGTTAGATATTAGATCTAGTTATCACCAAATTCAGATTAAGGAGGAAGATATTTGTAAGACAGCATTTCGGACTCATGAGGGTCATTATGAATTTTTGGTGATGCCATTTGGTCTTACCAATGCACCATCTACATTCCAAAGTTTGATGAATTCCATTTTTAAGAAGTTCTTGAGAAAGTTTGTGTTAGTATTCTTTGATGATATATTAATTTATAGCAAGACTTGGGAAGAACATTTGCAACATGTGGACCAAGCATTACAAATACTTGAAGATCATAAACTCTATGCTAAGCCATCCAAGTGTGCTTTTGGTCTTACAAAGGTGGAGTATTTGGGACACATAGTTTCACATGAAGGAGTAAAGGTGGACCCTAACAAAATTAAGGCTATCATGGAATGGCCTATTCCAAAAACCATTAAGAAACTGAGAGGATTCTTGGGATTGATAGGGTACTATAGAAGATTTGTGAAGAATTATGGTAGTATAGCAGCACCTCTCACCACTCTATTGAAGAAGGATTCCTTTCATTGGAACGAGTCTGCCAATACATCATTTGAGAGATTGAAGGAGGCTATGTGTACAACTCCAGTACTTGCCACTCCTGACTTCACCAAGGAATTCATTGTGGAATGTGATGCTTCTGGAAATGGGATAGGAGCAGTGTTCATGCAATAAGGTCGACCAATTGCTTTTCAGAGTCGTCAATTAAAAGGTAAGAATCAACTAAAACCTATTTATGAGAAGGAAATGCTAGCAATACTCCATGCAATGAAACAATGGCGGCCTTACCTATTGGGTAGACATTTCAAGGTTAAGATCCAGATCATGATAGCCTAAAATATTTTTTGGAACAACGACTATCTTCTAAAGAGCAACAAAAATGGGTCACTAAGATGTTAGGATATGACTTTGAGATTGTATATAAGAAAGGGAAAGAAAATATTGTCGCAGATGCACTATCAAGGAAGGATGAGAAAGATGAAGCCTTATTGTGTTCCCTTTCAATATTACAAGCAAATTGGGTGGAGGAAGCTAAAGCAGAGTGGAAAAATGATGTTGTGACAAGTAATCTCATCGAGCAATTAAAAAGTGATCCTAGTTGTTCAGATAGGTTTTGTTGGAAGGGAGATACTCTTTGGTATAAAGAGTGTTTGTATCTCTACAAGAATTCCAACCTTAAAATCAAGATTCTCACAAAGTTGCATGAGTCTCCAGTGGGTGGTCATTCAGGATTTTTGAAGACATATCATCGAGTCAAGCAAGATTTCTTTTGGGAGGGGCTAAAGGGTGATGTTCAAAAATTTGTGGCTAAATGTTTGATGTGTCAAAGGCATAAAGGGGAGACAATTAAGACACCAGGTCTCTTGCAACCCTTATCTATTCCTAGCCAGCGTTGGGAAGAGGTATCCATGGTCTTCATCACAGGGCTTCCCAAATCTAAAGGTCATAATGTCATCATGGTGGTAGTTGATCGGCTCACTAAATATGCACATTTCATTGCATTAGCACATCCTTTTACAGCAAGTGCAGTGGCTAAAGCTTTTTTGGAGAATATCCAAAAGCTACATGGTACACCTAAAGTTATTATTAGTGATCGTGATCCTATCTTCACTACTCACTTTTGGAAAGATTTATTCTCATGTTTGGGTACTCAATTGGCTCTTAGCTCTTCATACCACCCTCAATCAGATGGGCAAACAGAGGTTGTTAATAAGTGTTTGGAAGGATATCTACGTTGTTTCACTTCAGATAAATATTCTGAGTGGGTAGATTGGCTACCACTTGTGGAATGGTGGTATAACACTTCTTTTCATAGCTCATCAAAAATGTCTCCATTTTTGGCACTTTATGGATATCATCCTCCTTCCATCACATCATCAATTAAGATGTCCCCAAGAGTTCATGCAGTAGAAGACCACTTGCTTCATCAAAAACAAGTACTTTCAGGACTCAAGGAGAATTTAGCCATGGCACAAAATCAAATGAAACGACAAGTAGACCAACATCGTAGTGAAAGAAGTTTTGAAGTTGGGGATTGGGTCTTCTTGCGATTGCAGCCTTATAAGCAAATCTCACTAAAGTAGCAAAGAAAGAATAATAAGTTGTCTCCAAAGTATTATGGTCCATACCAAATCATGCAGAAGATCGGTAGTGTTGCCTACAAGCTTGAGTTGCCACCAACAACAAAGATACATCCAGTTTTTCATGTTTCCTGTTTGAAGAAGGTAATTGGGCATAATATTCCCACTCAAACAACACTTCCCGAGCTGGATGAAGAAGGAAGAATCATTTTGGAACCAAAGTGCATTCGTCAAACACACACAAAGAAGTTGAGGAATAGAACTATCACTGAGTATCTCATCCTATGGAAGAAGTTACCAGTTGAAGATGCCACATGGGAAGACAAGGAGTTCATTCAAAAGTTTCCAAACTTGATTACCATTGAGGACAATGCTTCTTTGAAGAAGGGGGCATGCTAGGCCCTTAATATTATTGTACATCGGGTTATGAATAGTCAGCTTGTGGCTATCTTAACTCTCTATTAAGTCATATTATCATTAGTATATTGTTATTTACTTGTTTAGGTCAGCCTAAGTCTTATATAGGTGTGTCTAAGTCGGCCTAGGTGATATCCTTGGCATAAATAGGTATATATAAGAGGTTGTGAGTCTTACTTCATCATCAAGTGTGAAATGTGTTCTCATTAGAGATATTTGGAGGTTTGCCCCCTCGAAGTGGCTTGTTATTCTCAGTTATTATCAAGTATTTGCAACATATTTCATATCATATTCTTCTATTGTGCAAGTTATTTCATAACAAAAACCTTGAGCCATTACATCTGTTCTTGACAAGAGGAGCTGGCACAAGGAAAACCTTTACTACAAAAGCAATATACCAAGGCCTTCTTCATATATACAATAACTCAATTGATAGTGACCCAAACAAGACAAAGGGCTTGTTACTTGCATATACAGGAAAAGCAGCTTCTAACATGGGAGGTACAACATTGCACTCTACACTTGTCTTGCCATTAAACAAATGTACTTACATTCCCTTGACCTCAAAAAAATTGGATGCATTGGAAAAACAATATGAACAATTGTGTATTATTTTTATAGATGACATCTCCCTAGTTGGAGCAAGACTGCTACGTTGCATAAATAAAAGGTTGTGTGAAATAATACAAACACCTACTAAACATTTTGGTGGGTTGGACATTATTTTTTGTGGTGACTTCTACCAAGCAAAACCTATACATGATTTTCTAGTGTTCCAAAGTCCACCAATGGATATAGAGCTAATACCATATGAATTTTGGCAACGAAACGTCAAATGCTGCAACTTACAAACAACCATGAGGAAATAAAATCAAATTTTTATCACGATCCTTAACAAAATATGTACAAGTTCCCAAACAGAGAATGACAACATACTTGAATAACAAATTCTTACGCTCTCCACCTACAGACCCAACATTTCCATTCCCTTTTTACAAAAAAAGGAAGTTAATGCACACAACCAAAAGATATTATCTACTTTTCCTAGACAACTAATTACAGTACATGCAATTAATGAATGTGATAGCTCTGTTGAGATAGAACAATTGCACAAACATACTGCAACTCTGGAAAATCAAATAATGTTAAAAGACATGTTGGTCGAGATCTATGGTGGAAACTATGATATACAAGATGGTCTTATCAATGGATCAGATGGAAAATTCAAAGCATATACACAAACTACTAACTTAGATATCATTTGGGTTCAATTCAATGATCTTCATATTGGAAAATGTCAAGTTGCAAAATTAACACACTTTAACCAGACATATGTCAACAATGGATGGGTGCCAATTCTTTCAGTTGCAAGATCACTCCCAAAACTAGCTACTACACAAAAGAGCACTATTAGAAAATAAATTCCCACTACAACTAGCATGTGCCCGAACAATACATAGAGCACAAGTGCTCACTATGCATAGTCTTGCATTTGATCCTTCCGGTGTGCACCAACACAAGTTAGCATACATAGCTTTGTCTCAAACATCAAGCATTGAAACACTTTTTCTATTAAACCCTCTAACACCAAAGAACTTTAAGGTCAAACCAACAATCATGCAAGAAATGGAATGACTAGAAACAATTGCTAGTTGGACTCTTCAAAATATTATTTATTATAAAGAACATATATCATGTATTACACTATCTACATTGAACACTCACCATTTCCAATCACATAAACAAGACATCTTACATGACAATGACTTAATGCCATCATACATTATATGTCTACAAGAAACCCACTTGAAAACATTGGCAACAGACAATCCACTACCAAACTACAATTGCTTTGTAACATACCATGTGCATTGTATAATGACTTGTGTTAGGAAAAACATGCACGTGTTGAACACAATACCTTTAACACGTGAAACTGTTGAAGAAATGTTGCTTTCATTTATACTTAATGGACAAACACATTTCATTTGTAATAGTTATTCCAAACCAACAACACTTACAAATATCATAACAATTATCAATAACACAATGACAATTGTTCCTAGCCATGGCATCATATATATTGTAGGCGACTTCAACATCGACATTTCCGCATATACAAAAACTATCCATATGTTTAAACAACACATGCAAATACACAACTTGCACTTGTTACTTGAACAAGTGGACCATTTGTCAAATACCATTATTGATGACATTTGGACAAACAACAATGCACACACAACTAAAATTCAAAGGCTAGAAGCATATTGGGGTGATCATGACATTCTTCTAACTCACATTGATAGCATTGTTTAAACAAGGTATACATTTTCCTATAGCTAAACATGAATAGCAATTTTGCTTCACACAATGTTTAATTCTCTACTTAGATCATTGGTTTGCTCAATGTTGAACACTATAAACTCATACAACAAAATCTGAAATAAACACTATTTTGCAGGCGACTACACAACATGAATACTAGCAAGGAAACTTCCTTTGCTTCAGTTCCCTCAAAATGAGAACATGCAGTAGAAAAAGAGTAAAGTATCTAGCAAATATCAACAAACTATTTACTTGAACAATAATCTCCCAAACATTTTTACTTGAGTGGTAGTCTTGTTTCCTTCCCTAACTATCACTGTTCTCCTTTTGTAGATTCTCCAAGCATATACAGTCCACTAGCCCAGATCTGTCCAGCCCACAAGAGTAGATTATAAAATCGTGAAACATGTCAATAATGCTAAATGAATACAAAGTAAATTCTCACTACATTCAACTTTGTAGCTTACAATATTGCTCTTCTTTGTTTTAGGAAGTTGCAAACCATCAATTCAAAGAACACACCCTCCTGCAAAATAAGTACACCAAGGATTCAATCAAAGCATAGTTATTAATTCCACATAATACTTGTCCCCAATATAGCTGGCTACTTCTGCTAAGTATATTTTGTTATTGTTATTGTTCAACCAATAGCAGCCAGGCGAGATCAAGTAGTTCACTGTTTTTACAAGCACCCCATGCAATGCCAAAAAACTTCATGCATCTCATAATTGACTAACAACTTCCTTCCATTGCATAAGTATTAAATAAAAATGTTTCTATTCTGTAAATGCCTTGACAACATGGACATGAGTATGCAGGATGTTGCTTGTGGACAACAGTAGCCAAGAAAATGGTAAAACCATTGTCTACTATGCTAAATGAATTAACACTTATACAATAAATTTTTGGCTAAGTCTTTGGCTGACAAGCTTAGCTAGATCATTTTTTATAGCCACACAGACAGTGTAGAACTAAAAAGCATCGCCTCTTGTAGCCTCAACACCTAGGCTAGTGAAACAAAACAAAGGTAACAATATCAATTGCTTCATTTCTAGTAAAGTTGGCTTGATTTCATGTTGTATGCTTCTATAACTTATATTTATTTTGATATGAACTTGCTCAACATATAGGCTTACTTTCTAGAGATCACTTAACTTAGTTTCCTTTTCCTATTACCGATGACATGTTCAATTTTATTTTTTGTTACTCAGTGCAGTTTTTTTTCTATTGATTATGTTTATCTTAGTACCAGTCCAGAAGAAAATATAAGAACACAGTTATGCATGTCAATTGCATCAAGTCAATTGAAACTTATATCATATTTTATTAATTCTATGTCTTACACTTCTTTTTCTCTTTGTCATACACCATTGCACAGTAGCAAGCTAGACAACATGCCCCCTTCGAGATTGGAAACACAAGACACACATAGAAAACAAATTTATTCATCTCAAACACTTTATCTCTCATGTCTCTTTATTTCAAATCAAGAGAGTTCTCCTTTCTAGTGAGAGTGAGATAAACAACTAGAGCTCAGGGCTGACAATACCAACGAAGAACCTACACATAAATAAACTATAAGCGACAAATAATATGAACTATGTGCTATAACAGAAGCTCCTAAAAACATGGAATAATCCTATGAAATAGAGAAAGGAGACAAAATGGTAGTGTAGGCCATAGCCAACAAACAAAAATTTCATAAGAAATCAATTAGCAATATTGTTTGTAACTGCAACTCTATTTTTCTGACCATGCAAATTATTACCACATGCTATGAAGTGTCCCTCACTTTTCTCTTGATTTTATTTCTCATTGGTTGCACAATTGTGGAGTAAGATGAATCACACAATTTGACGTACTCATTTGTGTTCTTTCTAAAACAAAAAAGTGGAAACATGAGATAGATATATGTCTACTTCTAGCAATATATCATTCAATGTCAAATCTATGGACTATCTGCAATCATTTCCCTCCTCGTCTAATGCTTTGCAAACTAGCCCTCTTGATATACATTACTGAAATTGCAATGCGAGGGTCTTGTGAAGCCTCATTCCTGCAAGTTGTCTTGGGTTTAACTATTATCTTTGGTAGTTATCTGTGGAAAGACATTGATCCCCTCCAATCTCGAAACTTTATTTCAAACTAGATTTTCCTCATCTATTTTAGCTATCATTAAATGAGTGCATCTTACTTAACTAGGACATCTAGTGCTTGGAAGAGAGCTTCTAGGAATCTGATTCATTCTTCCTTAAGCCTATGCTTTAGTTTATACAAGTTCAAATGTGGGTCATACCAAAAAGGGTTTTATCTCTCTTTCTTAAAGCACACTAACCCCATTTTATTGTTGGAAACCTTGAAAATCCTTAATGGGTCTATAGAGCCTAGGTATTTACATCCTTGGTTGTCAACTCTTTAAAATAATTTTCTTGATGATTCTTATTGCACTCTCCAGGTAAAGTGGGGTATCTTGAGTTTATTGTCAGCCCCTTTCCTTTGGATATAGAGATGGTCATCTAGAACTTGGTAGAAATCTATAGATTTGACAAAATAAATAAGAAGATCATGCAAAACATTTTGCAATTGAAGTTAACTTGCAGCAGTTAAGATGTTTCCCTTGCCACCTTCAAATTCATTCTGTAATATGTCAATTGAGTTTACAATGTTATTTGATCCTATGTTGAAAAAAGGGGATACCTTTTGTGAAGTGACTTCCAGATAAAGCCTGAGACAAATATTAATCTAAAAACATGATAGTTATTTATCATCAATAGTGCAATGTAGATTCTCAAAGAACATAAATTATTAAGAGAATACAAAAACAATTGAACACCTAAATGTAATGAGCTATGTATATAACAAATAAAAATTAATAAGATATGTACATTACACAACACATATCTTAGTCAATAACAATGCAAATATTTTATTAATCTCATAATGCCAAAATATAGCTAGTCTTATTTTATTTGCTTTAATGATACCTTTCTCTTTATTACCTTAAAAATACAAATATGGTGTAAATTTGGCTGCATAAAGTCAAAGTTTGAGAATTACAGCTGACACTCACTCAGATTTTGTATTAATGTTAGACTAGTATATTTCTTTTTAATGATATGAAAACATGCTTTTGATGCATTTGCAGCTTGTCCCCAACATCTAGGCAAACTAGCACAATATTGGACCTTTGTACACAATGAAATGGATCTATATTTGTCCCCAACATCTAGGCAAACCAGCATAATATTGGACCTTTGTACACAATGAAATGGATCTATATTTGAAGGAAACGTTCTTGTCATATATGGACCTACAACAAACGAAAGCCTCAATGTGCAAAACAAAGCAAAAATTGTCCATGTGGACCTTGTGGACTCCAATGGAAAAATGACAATAACAATGAACATTAGCAACAATCTAATAGAAACATTGTTGCCATGTATCACAATTGGCTCCAACATTCGAATCAGGAACTTATCAATAAAAAAAAGCCACAATATGAAAGAGGTGATGCAAACTGCTGCATAGTCTTAATTGCTAAAAGTTCCATAGAAATTGTGCCTCCTATTTGCAAGCAGCAAAAATTAACTCCTGACTTAACGATTTCTCAAATCATAGAAGTTTTTTGCAATTACTTGGTTGGCTCATTTGGTGCAATTTCCACAAGTTACCTTATCAAAAAAAGCCAGCTTGAAGTCCATGTCAAGGATGGCGATATACAGGAAGACATGGCTGATGTACATTTATGCTCATCCACATTTTACTTTCTTATTCATACTTAGTTAACACACTTTCACTATGCACTAATAACCTTTTTTGGGCAGGTTGTTATCCTAAACAACAACACTAAAATGTGTGCATCTTTGCAATAGATGTTTTCCACAGTGGACATGCTACTAGTCCTTTTCAAAAATGTTGTACGAGCTGGTCCTAAGGGTACAAATGTCATGCACACAACATAGTCCACCTTTGTCCAAGAACTCAATGACCAATGTACAAAATCCCATTTGTAGACACTAGCAAAATGCAATGTCCAAGCAAGCACACAAATTTTATTATTCTATTTTCACACTTGTATTACACATTACATCCAATTGTTCTACTACTTTGCACAATACATAACACCTTCATTTAACTTGCAGGTTATTGGAACATTGAAGGAAAAAAATGTCCACTTGCCACCTTATGAAATTTGTTGCAAAAAATGTTATCACACATTGTTATTTGACCCACCCATTGATGTAGGTTCTTCCCACTGCACACTGTAATAAAGCCACACAACCCTCACATCGCCACAATTTTCTCTACACATTATATAGCCAAGAGGGAAACATCAACTACTGTCTACAAGGAAAGCTACTTGAACAACATTTTCCAAAAATCGCAGAAATAGAATATAAACAATACAAAGTAGACATTTCACTAGCATTTTTCTTATTGCATAGATTCCAAATCCATGATAAGTTCAGATTGGCTGTGAACAATTGTATTGTTCAAATTGTTAAGGGCTAGCCACCTTGTACTATTGAACCTTGCATCATTTACTTCACATAGCACTCTCAAAAGGGTTAGTGGCTTTTGTCATTGTTTAAACAATAAAACTTATGTTCTACTTGATCTTCATGAAGAACTTGAGATGCATAAATATGTTAATTAATTTTGAACTTTAGTTAAGAAGCAATTGCCAAAAACCCTTTTTCATTCATTAAAGCTTTTTCAC
Source organism: Sequoia sempervirens (assembly GCA_007258455.2). NCBI lineage: Eukaryota > Viridiplantae > Streptophyta > Pinopsida > Cupressales > Cupressaceae > Sequoia > Sequoia sempervirens. The sequence continues at coordinate 507,393,468 of VDFB02047230.1, read as the reverse complement.
AAACTATTAGAGTTTAAATTGTTACTTTTTTATGCTACATGTCATTGTATTTCATAGATTATGTTTCCTACACATTCCTTGTTTCCAATTTGTGAACCTTGTCTATATTTCCACATTGTGAATATATGTCTACCATAGCATTTTCAACTGTTATATCTGACAGAATCTCCCTTCTATTATGTGTTGATGGATCTCCATACGCTGTCTTAAAGCTACCATTTTGGCACAAGAAGGGAGGATGTTGTCAAAGGTTGTAGATTTTGGCTTTACACATGTCAATTGTGTTTACGTGAAAGTTTACTAAGCCTTTTCAACATATGCAAATTGTTCATATATTACAATGATTGCAGTCCATGAGAGTAGATTTCTTTTAGTCGTTTTGCTTTACATTCTACTTGTATGTATTCTTATGTTTGGAAAGTTGTGACACAAACTGGAAACACCCTGGTGGAAGATTTGATCTGAAAGTAGAGCCTAGTTCTAATCTTCTTATCACTAGTAAGTAACATATATAATGTTATGTTACCAACTTTTATTATTATATCTTGGATAGATAATTTTGGACATCAACTTGAAGAGAAGAATTGATGCTAGTCGTTTTTCTTATTTGTTCCATAATCTTTCATTGTCTACCAATATTAATTTAGCTCATATAAGCTATTTTTCTATGAGGCATCTATTCAATGTATAGAAAGTGATCTTTTCAAAATCATTTGATGGTAGTGCTTGAGAGATTTTTTGTGTATACAATTTTGTGCATACATTGTCTTTATTGCATTACATAGGGTTACATTTCTTTGAGCCATTTTAAAAAATAATTAATGTGTATTGTATATGCTTTTACATTTTATAGAAATATCTACTAGCACAACTGGAAGCACAATGTTTGACAAAAATTTACTTTTTCTTATGCTTTGATGAATATCACTGTTGCTTCACTGCTCTTCCACAATTTCTGCAATTATCATATTGATGCACCTAGGCATGAGGTTTGTATTCATGCTTTGAATGTATTGAGGTTTGTTCAAGATGTCGAAGGAGTGTCACTAATGATTGTAATTAAAATAGCTTCTCTTAAAAAAAATTTTTTTTAATTTAATTTCATTTTCTAATTAGTTAGATCTTGAAGGTTTTATCATGCCATGTTATTTTGTCAAAATTTCTTGCAGTTGGGAGCAGGCGTTGTTTCTTTTGACATTGCTATACCTACTATTGATATTTCCAAGCAGCCGACACCGTGCCATTCATTCTCTACATGCAACTCGCCAAGAACCTGATGATACACATATTCAAATTGTAGATAGTTGGTCTGTAACACACAGATTGAAGATACAAAACAAAACAAAACTAGAGCAGAATTGTTCTTCCACACTTTCGTAGGAACTTCGCTGCTTCGCAACTCTTGTTTATATAAGAGAAATCTAATATTGAACCTATAGATCAAAAAAATTTCGGTGCTTTGACATCAAATCAATTAACTCAATTAAAAAATGATAGAAAGAACCACTAAATTATATGCACTATTCAATCTACATCTTATTTCAATTTGTTCCCATATTCTTGGAATGGTAAAATCAAATTATGCGTTGGAATTTTTACAAATTGCATACTAAATATTTGATATAGTAAGATTTGCTAAGAATTCAAACTTTTACAAGAGATTTTAAAATTTTAAAGATAGAAAGAATTTGAGTTTCATCAAGATTTTATCACAAGGGTTTAAGCTATTGTAAACTATAGGTTAGAACATAATATGAGATATAATAGAGTACAAAATTGTTAAAATGATTGTGAAATCTCTTTTTTCAAAATTTTATTTGATGGTCATAGTCATTGAAGAATGATCTAAGTACATTCAAAGATTTAAAGTCACAAAGCTGATAGGTTGTTTTCAATATAATCAGGAGCATATGGAATGTTCTATGGAGAGTCCAATTTAAGCTTTTCAATCTATTATAATAGTTGAAGTAAAATTTACTACTCTCCTTTTTCAATCAAATACTTTCAAGAGGATTCTTCTACTAGTAGATTCTTCTACTATTCTTCTACTAGTAAAGGATGCAATAGAAGAAGAAGAAGAGGAAGAGGAAGAAGTTTTTGTGAATCATAGAAAAATTTAGAAGAAGAGGAAGAGGAAGAAGTTTTTGTGAATCATAGAAAAATTTAGATCAAGTATTGTGAATATTATGGACACTATTATTATGAGACTAACCCTTCAATGACCTAGAATTTTATATTACTTGACTTATTTGATCATAATTTTTTGACCTCAAATTTTATGTTATTTGACATGTTAGCATCATACATCTTATGTTATTGTTTATTTCTATGGTGTTTGGATATTTCATTTCTACATTTGACTATGACTTGATATTTACATGCATAGAATAGTTTTGATCATTTTTATGATGATATTGTTGTGAATGATGATTAATTAGGTTATTAAAATTTCTATGTGATGAACATGAGTGCTTGATTAATGATTTGAGTTCCTAAGATGAATTAGGTATGTTGTAATTATTAATTATCGATTATTGAATTGATGGTTTTTTTTCTAAATAACATGTCCTCATAATTGTGTTTTAAATATAATTGAAATCAAATATGGTTATAATGTTCAATAAATTATGTGGTGAATGTGATCATGGATCAAATATGTACAATTGAATATATTTTTATTCCTATAGCTTTAGATAATATTACTATTATGAATATTAAAATGTGTAATTGAGTGTGAAGGTGATCTTCACTACCAATGGAAATTTGGATGTCTCTTGGAAATGGTGAATGTGATTAACTAGTGAGGCCTAACTATAGTCCATATGAATTGATTATGGTCTTTATATGTTGTTAATATTTTGTAATTTGATATGTCAACAATTTTTTGTAATTTTTGAAATGTATTATCTTTTTTTAAGGTTAAGTGGTTGAATGACAATTTCCATCTTAGTTGTTAATTTTGGGTAAGTTTTTTTAGGGGTTTAAAATTTCTCATAACTTATTAAATTTTATTTTATTTTATTATTTTTAAAGCCCTAAGTCATATGGCTAAGTTTTATTTTTAAAATGGGGTATCTATTTTAATTTATAACTAAGTTTTAACCCCTTAAATTTGACCTTGAATAGTGACAAACATTAAAGTTCAAAAGGTGGATGGGTGATATGTCATCATCACATTCCATCTTCTAACTTATTTTTTAGGTTTGTATGAGATTTAGTAAAGCCTTACATGACTCATCCATGATGATTGAAATATGAAAGATTCTTTAGAGGAAGAATATCAAAAATTATATGGCTCATACAAAGTGGAGGACACTTGGGAGCTTCTTTGGAAGAAGGGTGTGTTAGGATTTCTAACAAAGATCATAAAAACAAAAACCTTGTGCTTCCACAAAAGGCCACTTGCACACAATGAATCTAATTCACATTATTAAAGAGATTGATGAAAATAACTGATTAAAACATACAATATGATCTTGCCTAAATAAGCAAGGTAGTGAAGGTAGCATGTGAAACACAATGATTAACTAACCATTCAAAGTTGGAAAATTTGTTAAGTCACATGACATGTGTTCTAGTGAGTGGCAATTGACCATGTAAGAGGTGTATAGGTGTCTCACAAAGTGATAACACTTGTGTCAACCACATGAGGTGATACAAAACTCTATAAGTCCACTAAGTGAGCTTAAGTGTAGTGTGAATAGGAATCTACCAAGTAGGCTAAAAGCTAAGCAGTTTAATAATATCTCTTTTCACACTAACACCCCCCTTAAGAGATACTTAGGGAGAAAGATAAATACTAAACATATGAGTCCCAACAACAAGGCCCTATAAAGTACTCATGTACAACAATGATATCTCAAAAATGGAGAAAAGAAGAAAACTAGGTTGGAAAAAACTCCTCTCCAAAAAAGAGAAAGAGAAGGATAAGGCCTCTTGAAAAGATGTCCCTTGATGATAAGAACATGATGATGAAGAACTTTTGAAGCATTTCGAATTTGTAAACTCTATTGAATATGAACTAGTGTTTGCTGGAATCAATGAACCTTCACGAAATGTAGATCAAGATAAGAGATACAAAACATTGCATGAGTGAACATATGGAATACTACTCAACCATGAATACATAGATGCCTGCGAAGTTGAAAATAAAGATAATACTATTATTCTAGATTATGGTCAATAAAAGCATGACATGTGTACACTACTAAAATATGCACCATGGTGCTCTACATAAGTACTATAATCTCACAAAATATGATCCATTGAAATAATCCCCCATGCGAGAGATAAAGATAGAAATTCTATGAGATCCCCCAAAGTAGAAGGAAGGTTCCTTCATTGCTTCATTGAAAGAAGGTGCTCCATTGAAAGAAGCATTAGCAATAAACTATCATAATCAGCCCTTAATGCCAAGAGGTATAAGCAGACTAACTGAAATCAGGCACAGAGGTGTACGGGGAATTTAGACCTAAAATTAGGTCCAAAAGATGTACAAGAAATTTAAAAATTGTGCATCAAGGCACACATACATGAGGCAAGAATCACAAGGATCCATTGTCGTGATGGACAGCCAAGGAAACACATAAATTTCATGAGAATCATGATGATCCATTACTATGATGGCTAATCAAGGCACTACACAACCCCCCATTATACTTTATAATTCAATGTAAGTACAAAATTTCCAAATTCCCTCCCTAAGGAACACACATTCAATTTTTGTATGACACTTTATACGAGGGCATTTACAAACTTATTTGTTGTTTTGAGTTCTTACAAGTTTTTGTCATGAGGTGAACAATGAATACATAGACTAAGTATGTCAATAAAATGACAAAAATTAAAAATTAAAAACCCTCACTATTTAATAAAATACCCCCCTCTTGTTTGCAAGTTGTAGCAAAAAATGAAAAAAAAAACCACTTTGCCAATTACGACTAAACACTACTGGTGGAGGAGCACCTAGGCAACAACCAGGAGCTCAAGGGTGAATTGATGACCTAGATGTTTTCCTTCATGATTTTTTTGTTTTTTTCTATGTTTTCAATAAAAGGTCATGTTTACCATTATTGTTGCTTCAATAATTTCTTGTCTTAGGACAGGTTTTGTTGTTTTGAGCAATTTTTGCAATTTTTGCAAAATATTGCCTTGAAGGAGTTCTAGGTGGCCAAGGTGTGCAAGGAAGCCAATAACTATTTGGAAAGCATTTAAAAAGGTGGCTTCGACCTTTGTGCAAGCTGGGAAGCATGTGTGTACGGAAGTTTTGGTTGGAAATCCAAGAAAAATAGTGTTTTGCTCTATTTTTCCTGATTTTTGCTTATTAACAATGCTAAAATGGCTTAGATATGTTTCTGTCATTAATGGAGGATGTAGTGTAGGTTAATAGCAAGCTTTGAGCATCATACAATAGCTTTTTTTATTTTTATTTTTTGTGTTTTTGTAAATATTTTTGGTTTCCTGTGCTTGTTGGCTTGAAACAGGCAGTGTTGGATAAATGGAGGCTTAGAGCACCTTCCCACCATACAAACTGTATGGCCTTTTGAGAAATGTGCCCTAGCTCCATGCTTGTACATATATTAGTTGGTAGGGTTTTTGTGGTTACAGGATGTGCTAGCATTTTGATGCCCTAGGCAAGCTAGTGCAGGTTCGGCTAGGAAAAGTGGTTGTGCAGGTCACTTTTCTTGCAAGGGTGATCAGATTTGGTTGATTTTCTTATGGGAGGAGTTAGGGTGGTGTATTAACTAGTTACTACATGAGGGAGAAGGTTCCATCTATTTATTTAGTGTATCAACAAATTGGAAGTTCAAAAACTGCCAGGAAAGGCTTAAAACCCTAGCTTTTGCTCAATTTCAAGACTGAGCACTATACGGTCAGTTAGGGCACCAAACCTTGAAAATCTTTGAGAGGGCTTCAAATGGATCAAAAACTTTGAAGACAATTTGGGAGTCTTTTGGAGATTTGTGTGTTATAACCTATTTTGTTGGTGTAGGAGACCTAATAGGGGCTTTAAGGCTACTAGCCTTCCAAACCCTAGGAGTAGGTGTCTTGAAAGCGATGGATAGATGAAGACCTGGTGAACCTTCAAAATGCCTTGGAGGATAGTTTGAGGCCTTTTAGGTCATTTCATTTCCCCTGCAATAGTTCATGGAGTGTTGAAGAAGATTGGCCTTGAGTATGGTATAAAAGGCTAAGGAAGAGTTGTGGCAATGAACCAAGGTGGACTTGGTGGTTGGAGTTTGTGGTAGAAGAGGGATTGGTCAAACAAACTAGGGGTTCCTAGTCATGAGCAGGGACCTATAGGTTAGATTGGTGGAGCAAGGCACCAAGGAGGTCTAATAAGGAAAGACCTAGAGCAGGAATCAGTGAGTGATTCCTTCAATCCCTCTCCCTATCAGATTGGTATCAGAGCAAACAAAAGATTTGGGAAGCATCTTATATGTCAGAGGTTGAGTCAAGTGATACTACCGTCATGGTGACAAATGCACAATTGGCCAAGATGGTTGAAGAGCAGGAGGAAAATAATAGGCAATTGAGGGAAAGGATAGCCCAGCTTGAAGAAGGAGTGAGGAGTGCACAGTTTGAGGGAAGAATACCAAAGAATAAGAGGTTGCAGAGGAAGATAAGACCCCTGAACCTAACCCTATTTTGAAGGAAGAGCCTTTCTTGAAGGCATTGAAAGCCTTGAGTGGAAAATACCTTGAAGGCATACCACTTTTTAGTGGAAGGATGGAAATAGACCTAGTCATGGATTGGATAGAAGGCATGGAGAATCATTTTGAGTGTGATGGAGTCACTGAAGCTTAGAAGGTGAAGGTTGCTAAGTCAAGATTGAGAGGATTAGCCTTGACATGGTGGAAATTTATTCAAACAGAAAGGGAAAAAGAAGGCAAACAACCCATATCAACTTGGAAAGGAATGGTTGCTAAGGTAAAGGAAGCCTACATGCCAGATGACTATGAGATTCAATTGTACAAGAAGAGGCAAAGTCTAAGGTAGAAAGACCAGGATGTAAACACTTATACTGAAGAGTTTCAAAAGATTTGTTTGAGATCTAATGTGACAGAGGATGAGAGTCTCAAAGTGGCTAGGTATCTTAATGGTTTGAAATGGAACATCCAAGAGGAGATGGCTCTTTTGAGTCCTAAAATAGTACACCAATGTTACCAATTGGCTATTAAGATTGAGGAAAGGAACAAGAGGAAGCAAGATCAATCTTCTAAGGGTAGAGGAAAAGGCAGAGATCAAAGAGGACAGTGTAGTGGCTACCAAGGTAGAGGCAATGATCAAAGAAACCAAGGTGAGTCTAAACTCATTGAGGATGGAGGTGAAACATCTTCAAGAGGAGGATTCAACAGAGGAAGAGGACCTCAAGGAGGCTCAAACAAAGGAAGAGGAGTAGGCAGGAGCAACTCTTATTTTGCAAACATGAAGTGTTATCATTGTAGTTAAATGGGACATTCAGCTTATAGGTTCCCGGAGAAAGCATCCTCTTCTAGCAATGACAAGAGAGTGGCCTATGCACAAGAGGACACCATGAGTCCTAAAGCATCTAAAATCAGTCACATAAAATCTGAGGTAGGAGAGAATGTGATGTTTAACAAAGTGTTGATCAGGCAGCCAGTCAAGGAGGAACCAAAACAAAGAAGAGCTCTTTTTAGAGTAAGATGCAAGATACTTGGAAAAGTGTGCAAAGTCATTGTAGACTCAGGTTCAACAGATAATATAATCTCAGAGTCCAAGCAGTAACTAAATTGAAATTGGAGAAGGTACCTCACAATAACCCTTACAAGGTCACATGGCCGAATAAAGGGTAGAGTGTTTTAGTTAATGAGCAAGTAATGGTGGAATTTTCAATTGGAGGCTATAAAGACAAGTTGTTTTGTGATGTATTACCCATGGATGCATGCCATCTACTACTGGATAGACCATGGCAATATGACAAAAGTGCCATTTATGATGGGAAAGAGAATACCATCTCATTCAAGAAGGATGGAAGGACCTTCAAACTACAGTCACTGTCAGAAGAAGATGAAGGATAGTCAAAGGCACCTAATATCATGTTGAGCAGTGGTAAGTAGTTCCTTAAGGACCTACACCAAGGAAATGAAGGATATGTGGTTGTATTACAGCCTAAAGAGGAAGACAAGGCTGAAAAGACAGTCCTACCGGAAGCAATCCAAAAGTTGCTTGATAGGTACAAGAGTATAGTCAGTGATGGTACACCTGCAACTCTACCACCAAAGAGAGCCATAAGTCATCAAATTGACTTCATACCTAGATCCTCATTACCTAACAAAGCAGCATATAAACTCACATCAGATCATAATTTGGAGGTAGCTAGGAAAGTGCAAGAATTATTGGATCAAGGATTGATTCAAAAGAGCATTAGCCCTTGTGCAGTGCCAGTGGTTTTAGCAACCAAGAAAGGAGGTAAGTGGAGACTTTGTACTGATTCTAGGGAAATAAATAGGATCACCATTAGGTATAGGTTTCCTATTCCTAGAATTGAAGACCTGATGGATTGTCTTGGAGGTGCTCAATTCTTCACAAAGTTGGATCTCAAGAGTGGCTACCATCAGATCAAGATTAAGGATGGAGATGAGTGGAAGATAGCTTTTAAGACAAATGATGGGTTATATGAGTGGAAAGTGATGCCATTTGGCCTCTCAAATGCCCCTAGCATGTTCATGAGACTAATGAATGAAGTGCTTAAGGATTTCACAGGGATCTTTGTGCTAGTATATCTTAATGACATACTGATTTTCAATAAGACAACAGAAGAACACCTCAAGCATGTGGAGATGGTTCTTAAAAGGTTGCGAGAGGAGAATTTGGCAATCAACCTTGAGAAGTGTGAGTTCTTCAAGCAAGAGCTTGTGCATCTAGGTTTTATAGTATCCAAAGGCTCATTAAAGATGGATCCAAGCAAGGTGGAAGCCATCCTAAACTGGCCTACACCAACCACAGCAATAGAGGTAAGGAGTTTTCATGGATTGGCCCAATTTTATAGAAAATTTATAAGGAATTTTAGTGGCATATGTGCACCGGTCCTAGATACTATCAAAGGTGATCTGAAAACAAAGTTTAAGTGGACTCAAGAGGCTGATACAGAGTTTGAAAAATTGAAACAAGAAGTGGCAACTCAACCAATTCTATTATTGCCTAGTTTTGATAAGTTGTTCATAGTTGAGTGTGATGCAAGTGGAGTAGCAGTAGGAGTACTTGGTCAAGAAGGTAGGCATATGGCCTTCTTTAGTGAAAAGCTCAATGAAGCCAAGCAAAAGTACTCTACCTATGATCTAGAGTTATATGCTTTAGTGCAGTCCCTTAGGAAGTGGAGGCATTATCTTTTGCCCAAGGAGTTTGTGGTTTTTACTGATAACTAGGCACTTAGTTATATCAACACCCAAGAGAAGTTAAGTAATAGGCATTTGAAATAGATGGAATACATCCAAGCCTTCACATTCACTATCAAGCACAAGAAGGGACAAATGAACAAGGTTGTAGATGCATTAAGCAGAAGGTTGCTGACAGTGTAGGAGATACAGCTAAAGAGCATTGGATTAGAGAGTTTCAAAGACCTATATGGTGGAGATGAAGACTTCTCAGAAGCTTACAAGGTATGCTCTGATTTTGAGAATCATTTTCATAGCCAATATTCTGAGTATACATTGCAAAATGGATTGTTATTTAAGGGTAATCAGTTATGTGTTCCAAGCAGGTCTATGAGGGAAAATCTGATTCAAGAAAAGCATAATGGCAGTCTTAGTGGGCATTTTGGTATCAATAAGACTTTAGAGCTGGTACAAAGGTTCTATTACTAGCATAAGTTGGCAAGAGATGTTAGAAGGTATGTGGAACAGTGTGTTGTATGCATGAAAGCTAAGGGAGGAGCTAGCAATGCTGGTTTATATCAACGCTTTCCCATTCCTAAAAGACCATGGGAGTTTGTGAGCATGGATTTTTTGGTAGGTCTTCCTAAGACCAAGACTAGTTTTGATAGTGTTTATGTTGTGGTAGATAGATTTAGTAAGATGAGTCACTTCATTCCTTGCAAAACTACTCATGATGCCAGCTACATAGCTCATCTTTTCTTCAAGGAGGTTGTAAGGATCCATGGCTTGCCTCTAAGCATTGTTTTTGACAGAGATGTGAAGTTCATGAGTCATTTTTGGAAGACTCTATGGAGCAGATTGGGTACAAATCTATCTTTTGGATCAACTTACCATCCTCAGACCGATGGTCAAACAGAGGTGGTTAATAGGGTGCTTGGTAATCTTTTGAGGTGCTTAACTAAAGAATATGGATAGACATGGGATATGGTGCTTTCCCAAGCTGAATATGCCTATAATGACAGTGTCAATAGAACTACAGGGAAAAGTCCTTTTGAGGTTGTGTATGGGATGCACCTAAGAGGCATTTGTGAACTCAGAGACCTTGGATCTATGGGGAATAGGAGTGGACATGTAGAAGACTTCAGTCATACCATGAAGGAGATCCAAGAGCAAGTCAAGAAGACAGTTACTGAGGCTACCCAAAAAGTGAAGGAGAAAGCAGATATGTTAAGGAAAGATGTGCAGTTTCAAGTAGGGGACTATGTTATGGTCCACCTTAACAAATCAAGGTTGTAGAAAGGAATTTCAACCAAGTTGCAGATGAAGAGAGTGGGTCCCTGCAAGGTATTGGCCAAGTATGGGTAGAATGCATACAAGGTGGAGTTACCTACTAATCTAGGGATCTCACCTATGTTCAATGTTGTTGATTTGATCAAGTATAAAGGGATAGTCAAGAATTTGGATCAGGATAGTAAGGAGGTCTTCAAGGACATCAACAACATGTCTATACCAACTCCAAACAAGCTTCAAGCAGAGAAGATATTGGAATCAAAAGTGAAGAAGCCTACAAGGCATAGGGTGTATATGGAGCATCTTGTCAAATGAAAGGATAAGCATGAATTTGAAGCTACCTAGGTAGAAGAAGTAGACTTTAAGAAGCAAGGTATTGTCATGTCTCTAATCTCTCCTACAATTCCTTAGTTGTTTGTGCTAAGAGGGGGAGAATGGTGCAGGAGCACCTAGGAAACAACTAGGAGCTCAAGGGTGAATTGATGACCTAGATGTTTGCCTTCATGAAGTTTTTGTTGTTTTCTATGTTTTCAATAAAAGGTCATGTTGACCATTATTGTTGCTTCAATAATTTCTTGTCTTAGGACAGGTTTTGTTGTTTTGAGTAATTTTTGCAAAATATTGCCTTGAAGGAGTTCTAGGCGGCCAAGGTGTGCAAGGAAGCCAATAACTATTTGGAAAGCATTTAAAAAGGTGGACTTGACCTTTGTGCAAGGTGGGAAGCATGTGTGTATGGAAGTTTTGGTTGGAAATCCAAGAAAAATAGTGTTTTGTTCCATTTTTCCTAATTTTTGCTTATTAACAATGCTAAAATGGCTTAGATATGTTTATGTCATTAATGGAGGATGTAGTGTAGGTTAATAGCAAGCTTTGAGCATCATAAAGTAGTTTTTTTAATTTTGTCTTTCTGTGTTTTTGTAAATATTTTTGGTTTCCTGTGCTTCCTGGCCTGAAACAGGAAGTGTTGGATAAATGGAGGCTTAGAGCACCTTCCCACTATACAAACTATACGGCCTTTTGGGAAATGTGCCCTAGCTCCATGCTTGTACATATATTATTTGGTAGGGTTTGTGTGGTTGCAGTATGTGCTAGCATTTTGATGCCCTAGGCGAGCCAGTGTAGGTTCGGCTAGGAAAAGTGGTTGTGCAGGTCACTTTTCTTGCAGGGGTGATCAGATTTGGTTGATTTTATTATGGGAGGAGTTAAGGTGGTGTATTAACTAGTTACTACATGAGGGAGAAGGTTACATCTATTCATTTAGTGTATCAACAAATTGGAAGTTCAAAAACTACCAAGAAAGGCTTAAAACCCTAGCTTTTGCTCAATTTCAAGACTGAGCACTGTACGGTCAGTTAGGGCACCAAACCTTGAAAATATTTGAGAGGGCTTCAAATGGATCAGAAACATTTTGGGAGTCTTTTGGAGATTTGTGTGTTATAACCTATTTTGTTGGTGTAGGAGACCTAATAGGGGCTCTAAGGCTACTAGCCTTCCAAACCCTAGGAGTAGGTGTCTTGAAAGCGATGGATAGATGAAGACCTGGTGAACCTTCAAAACCCCTTGGAGGACAGTTTGAGGCCTTTTTAGGTCATTTCATTGCCCCTTCAAGAGTTCATGGAGTGTTGAGGAAGATTGGCCTTGAGTATGGTATAAAAGGCTAAGGAAGAGTTGTGGCAATGAACCAAGGTGGACTTGGTGGTTGGAGTTTGTGGTAGAAGAGGGATTGGTCAGACAAACCAGGGGTTCCTAGTCATGAACAGGGACCTATAGGTTAGATTGGTGGAGCAAGGCACAAAGGAGGTCTAATAAGGAAAGGCCTAGAGCAGGAATCAATGAGTGATTCCTTCAATCCCTCTCCCTATCAACTACTCACTTATTTGAAAGCATTAAAATGAACTAAGTAGTTAACCCGAAGCACTAATAGTTAGGAATAAACAATGACATTTACAATTAATGCTAATGTTTTAGCAAAGTTAAAAAAAATTGATAATAACATTGTCCAGCCAATGAAAATGTCACCTACAATCTTCTTAACAAAGTGTGAGCCAACACTTGTAGACAAAGAGAGTGGTAGAAAGTGGCATGTGTAGTGTACCAGATTATGGGGAGTCAGTCGATGAATAAGTCAAAAGCATGAGGCACCAGAGAGCACCCTTGTAGAGCCAATGAAGATGCTCAAACTAGCCAAACTGGAGACTATTGGAATTCATTTGGGCGGTTAGAGCGTCTAGTGATAGAGGAGGTTACTAAGTCAAATTTGGAGAGGTTGTTGAGATATGTAGGAGTCATGGATGAGAAAATCAACTCAAGGAGTTGTGGGAGATCATTGAAATTGTATTTTATGTGGGTGGGTGCCATGCAAGAGTATGGGATGTGCAAACTACCATTCACCCTCTATATTGCAAAAACTATAAATGTTGCCTCATGAATATACATTAGATCATTGGAGACACCAAGCCACATGAGTTATAATTTCCAATCCCCATGGTTGTAGGTATTGATAGAAATACAAAAGAAAAATAAACAAAAAAAGACTAAGAATGCTACAACAAAAAAATAAAAACTATATATTCATTAATTTGTTCAATGCCAAAAAGGCTACAACAACTTGTTTAAATAGATACAATGTAACTATCTACAATGAAAATGAAAGTAAACTTCTATTTAGCCATACAAACAAAGATGGAAAAGGCTAAAACAACGTATGAGTTTGGATTGATAAATTCTAAACGAAATTGCAAAAATTGCAGGAGAAATTAGAAATTTCTTTACAACACTCCCACTTAATTTCAACCATCAACAATTCCTAATTTTTTTCTTAGATATTAGAAGTTATCCTTTGGTAATTCCTTGGTAAAAAAAATTTCCAATTGATTTTTAGATCTAAAAAATTCAAGACAGATTTCTCCATTATTGACCATTTCCCTAATAAAGTGATACCTCGTATCAATTTTCTTGCTTCTTTTGTGAAAGACATAATTCTTGGATAATGCAATGGATCACTTGTTATCACAAAGGATTGGTGTTGTTCCTCTCAAATCATGCTATAAATCTGGAAAAATTTGACACATCTATATTGATTGACATGTTGCAGCAGTTGTGACTACATATTCTGCTTCAACTAAGGAAATTATCACTATAGGTTTCATCTTTGATGCCCATGAGATAGCTCCACATCCAACATGAAATATATGTCCTGATGTAATTTTCCTATTATCTATGCTACCTATAAAATCACTATCAGTATACCAACCAAATTAAAATTGTTAGTTTTGGAATATAGGAATCCATATCCCATTGTTCTTACAACATATCTGGGTATTATCTTCCCAACTTGCTAGTGAGAACCCCGAAGTGAATCTGTGAACTTTGAAATCAAAGTTACACCATACATGATATTTGGCCTTGTAATTGTAAGATGCATTAAACTACCAACAAGTCTTTTAAAAATGTTTGAATCAGTATTTGACTCCTTATCGTCTTTGCTCAATTTTGTTCTTATGACAACCAGAGTTTATGAAAGACTACAATTCAACATTTTAAATATTCTTAATACATCCTTGGAATATTTAGACTAAAAAATGAAAATTTCCTTATTTGTTTAAACAACTTCAATACCTAAAAAGTGTCTCATCAAGCCCAAATCTATCATTTCAAACTCCATCATATTTGACTTAAAGATGTCTACAGACAATTTCCACTCAAAATCAAATCATCAATGTATACAAACATACAATAAAAATTTGACCTTGATCATTAGTCTTTATATACAAAGTAGGCTCATGGTTGCTTCTATTGAAACCATTGCTTATCGAATATGAATCAATTCTACTATACCAAGCCCTAGGTCCTTGTTTCAATCCATAAAGTTCCTTTTTCAATTTATATATTTTATTTTCATGTCGATGAACTTCATAACCAAGTGGTTATTAAACATAAACTTCTTCATCAAGAAAACCATTTAAGAAATACAGTTTCACATCCATTTGAAAAACATTCCAATTATTATGTACAACTATTACTAAAATAGTTCTAATTGTATCTAACCTTGCATCTGGAGAAAAAGTCTCATTATATTCTATCTCATATGATTGTGAAAACCATTTTCTTGCTTTGTGTTTTAGAATTTGACCTTCAACATTAAATTTAGTTTTATAAACCCATTTAACTCCTATGCAATCATTACCTTCAAGTGAATATACTAAATCTCATGTGTTGTTTCTTTCAATAGAGCCCATTTCTTCATCCATTGCCTTAATCTAATTATCATCTTTTAATGATTCTTCAAAATATATAGGAACATAAGTAAATAAAGAAAAAATTGAGTTTACATCCTCTTCTCCTTGATCATATATTTCTTTTAATATTTTTTTTTTGTTACCTTTATACCTTTGTCTTAATGAAGCAAGTGTTGAATTTGATTCATCGCTTAAATTTGAATTTGGAATAGAATGATTTGGATGAGATGATGATATAGGTCCTTGCACAATATTTCTTGGTGGAGTTGGTGGTGTTTGACCACAAGTTGTTCTTCTAGTTTCTCTTCACTATCACGTAAAGGTGCTCCACCTATGACTATTTTGTCAATATTTATATCCCATGATTATTCTTCCTTGAATTCAACATCTTTTCTAATAATCAGTTTCTTTGTAATTGGATTATACAATCAATAAGCTTTTGATTGCTCACTACAACCAATAAAAATATATTTTTCACTCTTATCATCTAATTTACTTCTCAATTCATATGACACTAGAGAATAAGCAACACATCAAAAAATTCTAAAATGAGAGACAATATGCTTCTTACCATTCCATGGTTATTGGGGAATTTTGTCCCTCACAGTCTTTGTAGGACTCTTGCTCAAAATGTATAAATCACATGCTACTGCTTCTTCCCAAAAATCATTGGATAGGTTCTTTTCCTTCATCATGTTCTTGGGCATATCCATTATTGTTGTGTTCTTTCTTTCAACTACTCCATTTTTTTGTAGTGTATATCTTCTTGTAAATTGTTTCTTGATTCCATGGTATCTAAAAAAATCCAAAAATTCATTAGAATTGAACTCACCACACCTATTAGATCTAAGTACCTTAATGTAAAACCCACTTTGTTTTTCTACCATGGCCTTAAACTCCTTGAATTTATCAAAAGTTTTAGATTTCTTCTTAAAAAAGTATATCCATGTTTTCTTGTTGAAATCAACAATAAATGTTGGGAAATTAAATTTCCGCCTAAAGATGGAGTTTGCATTGGCCCACATATATAGGATTAGTGTGAACTAATTCTAATGGTGTATTTTCTCTATATGAACTTTTTACTAGAAAACTATCTCTATGTTGTTTTGCTAATATACAACTATCACATGTCGGATGCTTTATAACTAGTAAACCTCTCACCATATTTTTATTTTGTAATAAGCTCAAACCTCCAAAATGAAGATGACCATATCTTAAATACCAAAGCCATGTCTATTCCAAGTACACTTTTTTGAAGTTAATTTCCTCCCTTCTTTGAATACAACAAATTTAGAGGGGGAACATTCAATTCCTTGTCATTTTGATCCTTGCAATTAATCTATCATTAGGATTTCTATCTGAAATTGTACATTCATCATTTTTAAAGTGAACTTTGTATCCTTCTTACACTACTTGACCAACACTCAACAAATTATGTTTTAAACCGGATACCAAAAAATATCATCAATATATCTCTTTTCACCATTCTTAATCATGATATTAACTAGCACTTGCATTGGAGGGGGTGCAAGGGTTACGCTGATAGGAAAATATAGAGTAGTAAGAAGGGGAGTGATGTGCAATGTATCATTTGTTTAATTTTGTATTTTTTTTTTTACAAAGTGGATTGAATACATATTTGCAGATAGAGGCAGACACTAGTAAAAGAACAAAATATACATGATTACAAAAATAAAATGGGTGTATAAACATCTTTGTGATAGAATAAAGAAGTAAACATAAAATGTGGTAATTCCATTTTTGTTTGGATTATGTAGGAAAATTGTAGTAATATGTAGAGAACACCTTTGACACATTTTGCGTACTCCCAAATATATACAATTTTGTAGAATTTAATACAATTTGTTTGTAATATAAATTCTATGAAAAGAATATATGTGTAAACTAAGATGTCATAATCATCTAAATAGACAAAAAATAATTTATAATATGATTTTTTGATCTATAAGAAAGCTTTTAGTATATGCCCCTAGTTTTTGGCAGTGTATGGAATGCAACAAGTGGATGCATGGGTAAATGAATGGATGAAAGGATATGCGAGGCATGTAATGGTAGGGATTAAAATTTGGAATTGGAATGCGGATGGTCATTTGGATATGGTGAATGATAGTGACCCATCTCAAGAATTTTACCATAAGCAAGTGTTAAGTGTACACTAAACCTTGATGAAGATCAAGAAGATTTGTAATATGTATGGTGATTGGTGAAGCTAGATTTGATATATGATTCATGGATGTATTATGGATTGGGGTAAGATGCTTCTACCTTGTTTGGCACACGTAGATGCTTGAATATACATTTGACACCTTTCTTGTCACTGTAGTGGTTTTAAATAAAGGACAATTTTCCTTCTAAACTTTTTTTTTCTTTTTTTTCTTGAAGTGTAATTTTTTTGCTTTGTAAATATTGGAGTGAACCGCATCTAGATGCAAACATTGTGATAGGGAGGTAGTAGATTCCTTATGATAAAGAGTTGCTTTCAACACACAATTAATGCAAGATTTGGATATTATGGATGTCAAAGTTTCTTGTGGTGTACTTTGACAGATATGTGATGTAGATTGTTAGGTTGATAGATTGGATCTTTTTTTTGAAAACTGGGGATATGAGCAATGGTAGGTGTGACTGGATCTTTGGTTAGGACAAAAAATTTTGATGTCTTGTAGGTTTCTTTTGAAGCTTTCCTATGCGCTGGTGGACCTTTTTGATGGATAAAATTCCCTTATTTATTTTTTCCCCGTAGTTTCTTTGACTAATGGAGATTGATAGGGATCAATATTTTTTAATTTTTCTTGGGTGTAGGATTGCTAATATCTAAGAGCATAAGATTCTTGATCATTGATAATAATGTGTAGAGTAGGAGAACCTTTGTTTCTTGTAGAATATCTACGTGCACATTTTAGGAGGAAGCATCTTGAGGGTAGATGGAAGAGTGGGTGATCTGTGGAAATGATTATAATTTGCGCCATCTTGTGTGGATTGGGAATTTTTTATTAGATCATGGTAGTATTTTGGAGGTAGGATTTTTGATCTTGTTCTACGTAGTGTTGTCTTCAACATGCTTTGGTTCTTGACATGGAGCAATATGAAATGATGGCGATATTTTCAACAAGCATGGGAATTGGCTAAAACATCTATTGATTTTGAAGTGGGCTTGGATAATGGAAATGATAGTGTATGTAGTTTAGTTAGAGATTTTTAGCATACTTTGGGGAAAAAAATTTAGATTGAAGCAATCGTTGTAGGAGTATATGATCCTGGAACATCCACCTGCACATGTTTGCAAAAGTGGTGTTAATATCAAAACAATAATATGTATAATATTTATAGGGTAAAGAGAAAATTAAACTAATTCAATGTAATGAGAGAGTGGTGTGTTTATGTATGTGTACCTGTACTCATCATAAAGAGAGAAGATGTAGATGAAGCTCTTCTTTTTTCCTAATAATTGTGTATGGATTTTTCTTCATTCTTAAGTATCGATCAAAGGAAAATGGAGGTTTGATCCTAAGTCCGTGTATTGATTTAACTCTAGATATAGCTGTAAAAGTCAATCCCTATCTTTCTTTTTCACCTATATTGATTGTTGATCTTTTGATTGTTAATCCTTGGGATTTATGTATTGTAATTGCCCATGCCATGCATAGTGGTAACTGTCTGTAAGCACCTAGAGATATAGGTGAAATTGGAATAGTTGTTGGAGCATGTATAGCCCAAGGTGGGCCATTGTATGTATCAAATTTAACTACTAATTATAATAGTAAGTCGGGTGGTTTAGAGCTTTTTGCGTATACAATATCTAAAACCTCTCCAAGAGAACCATTAACAAGGCCTGCTTGAGTCCATAGGTTTGTAGTTAGCATGATGCATTGGCCTTGACATAGAAGGAGTTCACGGGGTAGTTGGTCAACATCATTGTCCATGTTTGATTTTGTGTTTGTTTTTATTGCAATACTAAGTGCAATAGGAAGATTTAACAATTGTACCATTTTTTTGTTGGGTGTTTCTACTAAGTTATTGGTCAGAAATAGGTGCATTGATAGGTCAAAAGACTTGTTTTCATTGTTTGATAGCATTGTGTTTGAGTGACTCATTAGTAGCTCCCAATCTTGTTCATTTGGTTCTGCATTGCAAATTTTTTGTAGAGTTCTTCAAAAATCAATTTGGGCTTGACTATCCCCATTTCGAAATATTTGTTCTAGTGTGACAATAATAGTGAAGTGTTCCCATAGGGATTTTTCATTTGTGTGGGAGGAATATATAGGTTTTTCCATAACAAGGGGTAGTTGTGCAAAGTCACCTACAAGAATGATGGATATTCCACCAAAGCACAAGTGTTGTTGGTGGGGGAAAGCCTTACGTAGCCTAGTATCAATTTTCAAGAGTAATTTTGGCCCTATAAAGACCATCTCATCAATGAGAAGGTATTTTACATGTCTCATGTTTTGTTGGAACATTGCTAGTGATTGACCCTTCAATGGTTGCATTTCTTTGATTAGAATCTTTAGGGTTGAATGTATAGTCGAGGCATGTATGTTGAATGTTGCAATTCCTATAGGAGCAACAACAAGGAGCGGGCTATGTTGTTGTGGTAGTAAATTAGAAAAGGAGCTTTTAATGCAATGAATAAGATAGGATTTCCCTATTCCTATAGTGCCTTGTATGATCATGTGAAAGGGTTTTTGAAGTTGATGAGCAGTATAGTGGTCCAACAAAAGTGTAAGAGCGAGTTGTTGTTTGGGAGAGAGTGGATATGGGAGTTTGTGAAGGTCAAATGGTGTTGGCTCATCATGTTGGTTCACTTCGTTTGTTCTTACAAAATGCTCTACAGTTTCATGTAAAGCTTGTGTTATTGTACTGTCATTCCACTTGTTGCAATTGTCAAAGTCACGTCTTCCAAGCATATCAAGGGAATTAAGATTTCCACTAGTACCAAGACCCAACTATGATAGGAAATCCCATTCATTTAGTTGTGTCATATTTATTATATTGTTTTCATTTTCTAGTTCATCTTCTGCTTCTTTATCTATTTCTTTATCAACTACAGGATCAATATGCCACACACAGTATTTAAGTCTATTCATCTCCCTCCAATTTGCAACAATTGTTTCTTTCTCGATACCAATGTCTGTCTCAATGTTGCAGAATTTATTGTATAGAAGTAATTCACTCCAGAAAAATGTCTCAAAATGTTATGAATCCTCCTTTGGAATAGCAGTAAATCAGGTGAAGACACTGATAATTTCCTTTTGTTTCCTTTCTTTTCACTTCAGCTATTTTTGACTTGAAGAGAAAGAGAATGATTGTGTAGATTCAAGTAGTGTTATTGTTTCCATTTGAGGAGGGTGTTGTGTGTATAATTGGAGGTAACTTTGCTGCAAAGTATTTTCATTTGGGTTTGTCCTAATTTGGTTGAAAAATTTACAGCCAACATTAGGCACCATAAATTCATGATTGCAAACAACAAGGGGTATCTTTTGCAACATGTGGCATGTTTCTTGTGCACCTATATCACGATCAATAACAATCTCAGACATGAATTTTTTGTATGTTGCAAGTGCTTTGTCTTGGGGTGGTTGCTTGCGACATATACGTGTCAACATATCAATACAGCTTTCAGATTTTCTTTCTACCTTTGCGGCATATTTTGAAATGTACTTTAGAACTAGTTTTTTTGAGAGCATATGCTGACAATCCATATTGGCTCTCCATATGGAGAGCATCTCTAGACTATGTATATTCAACCTATCATCATTACGTGCAGGGGAAAAGGATTTTTTCCCATTATCATCGCTACACAATGAAAGAGGTTGCACATTCAGTCTAGGGCACCTTATATCGGCACTCAATGATGTTTCCTTTCTTTTGAAGGAAAGTTGATTCTAAAAATTTGGTGTGTCATTGGACACGGTTTACTAACTCTTCATAATCGAAAAGTGTATTTGTAGCTAAGACTTCAAGTGTTGTTAATAAGCATGGATCGTCTTGTGAAGACCGATGGCTTGTATTGTTCCTATCTCCTAGATTTCAAGGATTCCAAGCACTAACATATTTTTCAAAGAACGTTTTAGCTATGTCAACATTTGCATGATTGGTCTAGTCAAGTTTGTCCATGTTTGATGCACCTTCAAGCCAAAGGAATCCATGTACATGTGCAGACCCTCGATGTTGCCACTCATATCTATACCAATAGTTTGTTGCACAGTAAAGCTTCTCTAAGACTTCTTCATAGAATATTGTGAATCATTGATGCAAGTATAAGGATGTGGTATGTGGGTTTGTAACAATGTTATCTACATGATCTTTATTGTTTCTTGATGTTGGCATTGGCCCCTTTGAAAACAATTGGTGTAAATCAGGCCATTTGGTATCTGCAACACTTAATGTGAAGAATAGTGTGGGGGAGCCTATTTGGTTGATCATGTGAGACAATTCTCCATGACACTTATTCCAATATGTTGGTGTGCCTCTAAGGGATGATCCATAATGCATCAATTTTTTAGCTATTTTAGTATCAAGTAATTGTTGTATAGGGAGATGAAGACTATCTATGGTGGTTGGTATGCAGTCCTCGACATTTTTCTTGACAAAAATAGAGGAAACACCTTGGCTTCGATGGCTCATCAACAAGTTCAAGAAAAAATATCTAAACCTTGGATGCCTTCCAAATCTATTATCATGAAACCTCATTAGGTGCAACACATATTCATGCATTTCAACTTGTCTATAGCAAGGTTGTAAATGTAGTGCTCTACCATTAGGAAAAATTGAAGGAAAATCCATGTCTGAAAGGCCCTTAGTATTGTATTCATTAATTGGCGATGTCTCAAGTGTTGGCCAATCAATAAAGGTATCATTTTGATCTCTAACTTGCAATGTTTCTTTTATGATTTCTAGTTCATGGCGTTTATTTGGTAACCTGGCCATAAATGATGAGGAGCAAGTGAATTAATTGTCTACTAGGTTTGTGTCAAATGTTGATGCACTGTTTGGTACAACCATATCATCATTTTCGGCAATTATGTTATGAAACATACTTGAAATATATGTATCTGTATCAGGGAGCTCCTCAAGAGATGCAAAATTGACCTCAACATCTTTGTAGTAAGGGTCGTTTGCGACTTTGTATTTCAGTGCAACCCACACACGATGCCTAATTATGTAGCAATCATAATGTTCACATTTTGAATTGGTTTTGCAAGCCACCAACACATCCAAGTTTGCAATTTTATGCAGAAGGTATTTTTCTGTGGTTTTGATATCTTATGGGAAACAAATTTTGTGGCCGCTATATTTGTATTGGCCTCCATGAGCATTTGTTATGTGTATTATTGGATTGACTCTTTCTATAAGCATTTCTTCAACTTGTGTTAGTGTTTGTAGTTCATATGGTTGTACTCCTAGGTCTATAAAATTGGTTGATGAGAAGCGATGTCTTCCTTTCGCATGAAAGCATCTTAAACAAACTGGACCACTTTGTGTTGAGTTTGTGTGCATGCCTGGGTAGCATTCATGGAAAACTATGCAAGTTGGAAAGTTTGATAGTTTATCTAGTCTTGATCAAAACCATTTGGAAGCCTCTAAGAAAAAACATTTTGTTTGTGGTAAGCTTGTCGGTTGCTGTTGAAGAGTGTGGATTGTTTCATATGGTGTACTTTTATATGGTTCAATGTTGTGTTGGATTGATGTAAAGGATTTTGGTGTATTGGATTGTATTGTTTGTTTTCCTATGCATTGCATATGACAGTGAATGCTAGGGTATGTGTAGGATCATCATGGAAAAAATAAGCCCTTAAGTGACAAAAAATTCAGAAAAATCAGCATTAGGCAACTTGATGTAAAAATTTGAATAAGTTATCTATATTATTTCAAAAATATGTAAGAATAGAATTTGTAGAAAATTGAATGTAGTTTCTAAACTACTAGGTTTAAAATTTAGAATTAAAAAAAATCTATTTGGTGAAAATTTGAAATTTCAATGCAGTAGTACTTAAATTTCAAGGAAAAATTAAGAAGTAGGTGTCTGTTTGACCACCCTAACTACAATAAAATGATAATATTTTTAATAAGATTTTATATATCAGTAGAGGACTCATGTCCCGATGTGATACATATTTTTGTAATTTTTTTCCAAGTAAATAATTAATTATGATTTTTTATTACAAATTTTAAAAAATAAAAACTCATATGTCTAACCACCTTAACTTGGTCAAAACTTCATATAATCCTATAGTATGTGAAGCATAGAATGTGACGATATTTCAAATTCAAAAAATGTGATACCATTTGAAATCTATAGATGTTTTTCAATTAGCCTATCAATCAGGACTTTAGTTGTAATTCAAATAGAAAATAAATAATAATTATTTATTAAATTCAAAGTAAAGCATAAATTATATTGGTGGAAAGCTAAGAATCTCCTTTAAAAACCCTTTTCGTTTCATGAATTTTGGGTAAAAAAAGTCGTCAGCCACATACCCTACAAAAACCCATCTTATTGCCACTTTTTGGCCCATCATGATCTTGCACATACCCACCAATTTCTTCTTGATGTTGAATATAGTAGTTATGGCTTCTTTTACGACATTATATGTTTTTTGGGGTGGAGGTCGCCATCTGTAAATGAAATAGGAACTACATCATCAAATGTACAATTATAAATACATACAAAATTTAAAAGCTAAACATTCAGGATACAAGTTCTTCAATCATTCTATTTTTAAAAATTACTTGAGATACGATTCATGCCCTATCAGTACATAAGTAATTTGGTGGAAGAGATTAATCATATAATTTCCCTAATATAAATATATTCAATACACATGTGGCTTTGAGATTCCATGTATGCAATCAAAAGTATAGAAAGTATACTATATAAGATGCTTCAAAGTTGTATATATATTACATAAGTGCTTGAGCTAGTTCTAAGCACTAGCAATATGACATATATCAGTGATTCCACTCAACATGAGTGAATTATTTGCAACAAAATCTATCTCATCCACCTTTGTGATTGTTGATTTTACCCGTAGTTGAGCAGTACTTGTATCATACGAATTTGTGATTGTGAAGATAACTTGCTTGAATAACACCCCTTTTACTATGATCTCAACTTCAGTTTCTTTTCCAACATTGAACTATAGCATGTATAAATTATCTATAGATATTCCAAGAAGTTTGGTGGCTGGTTCTTCAAAATCAACAGCCCATAATATTCATGTATGATCTGTGATCTTTAGTTGGAGTATGTATCTGTATGTACATGTAGCAGTTGTAGCTTTGCACTTGGAACAATACCATGTTTGATCATCATTTTGTACAACCTTTTTTTTACATTGTTTTCCATCTAACTCAAGGGGGAAAGATGGATAGCATAATGAATTTATTTTTATGAATTGTACGATTGCTTTTAAAGTGCATTGGACAGTTTCTTTCACATTGGTAGTTTGTTGTTCAATATCAGCAATTGTTTTCCTCACCAGGAGAAGAGGTCCATCCAATGGTTGTGTATTGGATGGAGTGACATTAGTTCCATTTTTTTCAAACCATGATGCAAGCTTTTTTCCCTCCTTTATTCTTGGGTTTATGAATAGGTGGGTGCTTTCCAAAGTGCTTATGACCTTTCCATTATACTCAATGACACGTCCATTTTTTATTGCAAGCACAACAACATGTTTTAAGTGATACATCTCATGTAGTTGTTTGCCTTCCTTTTTAGTAGCTGGACCCCATAAAGTAATGTTAATGGTAGATGAAGAGATATCTATCAATTTGATGCTCCTTCGAAGAACTTCAGTCCCATCCCTTCTCCTTATCGTTGAGCTAGGGTCCACACATATGACTATTCCAATAAATCAACAAGGATATTATTGTTTAGTTATAAAATTTCCTTCAAGGGCATGAAAGAGAACCTATGTTTGGGAATTGCAAGGTCATCTTCTGAGAGAGAAATTTTGGAATCCTCAACTAAACAAATTTCAAGCTGACTATTTAGTTTGTTGAACATCCTATTAGTTGACTTAATAGTTCCACCAGATATTGTATATACATCTCCAAATTGAACTTTCATGTAATGAAGATCTGTTACTTCATTAAAACAAGTTACACATATTTTAGTGCCCTCACAATCAATAATATCAAATGAAAATAATTTCCCTTGTCCCTTTTGTGTGTTGAAGTGGTGCATTTTTTTTTTCATGGTAACACAACCCTTTATAAGCCACCTTGTCTGGAATGGATTCAAATTTCTAATAGGAGTAGTATTGGAGGGAATCTCTTTCTTTTGTGGGGATGAGCACAATCCAATAAGTGTCCTATGAGTAGGTGGCTTTGTTACTATACTGTTGTTACTAATGCTTGTAGATGGTGCAATTGAGCCTATAGCATTTATTTGGTGGGCTTGTTCTTCAAATAGATAGGCAGGGTGACCAATGATATCGTGCTACAAACATGCGATTTCTATTTTAGAGATGACAATCCACCTAAAAAAGTTAAATGAATAAGTATTTTGAGTAGGAACAACTGTGACATACTAGTTAAAAGATGGTAAGCTAGAAGATGTTATTTGGAATTTTGTAGAAGAGCATGGAAATATGGTGGCTCACCTTGAATTGCAAAGAACGCAGCACCTGTAGCCTATGAGTTTAAGTATTGATCCCTTCTGGAGTTCTTTTGAAGCTATGTACTGGTTGTACTTTTTTGGAAGTGTAGCCTTCTGCTTATGTACCCCATCAGAGAGCTCTACTCTATATCGATCACCCAGTTCAAGGCCATGGCCAAATAGTGAAAACTCTAGTACTTGTAGATGGGGTTGTAATTCTATGTTTCCATCATTCATCATCTTGATTGCATTGTCAGTCAAGGAATATTTTGTCACAAGAGGTGGTTGTGGTACTATAATATTGTTATCAAGGCTTGTAGATGTGGCATGTACTTGTTGGGTTTGTTCTTTAGAAAGGTACACGAGTTGGCCAATGATATCGTGCTGCAAACCTATGATTTCTGATTCTGATATGACAATCCACCTATAAGCATACAATAAAGAAGTAATATCGATAGGACACAATTTGACATAGAGGATTCAAAAAATGAAAATTTGTAAGTTATGATTTGGCATATTGCATAAGAGCATTGACATATTGTGGCTTACCTTGAATTGCAAATAATAGGGCAACTGTATTTAATGAGTTTAAGTATAGATCCCTTTTCGAGCTCTTCAAAATCTATGTAGTGGTTGTACTATTTTGGAAGTGTACCCTTTCGCTTGTGTACCCCATCGAAGAGTTCTACCATATAGCGATTTGTTGGTTCAGGCCCATGGCCAAACATTGAGATATCTATTGCTTGTAGATGGGGTTGCAAGTCTACATTTCCAACATTGATCAACTTAATTGCATTCTCAGTCAAAGAATACATTGTGACGAGAAAGTGCACTAGTCCTTGCAAAAGTAAATTACAGACCGTGGTAGCTATTACTTACTATAAATGACATAAAAAGCATACTTTGTGAAGTAGGAAATGAATATCTTCTATAACCAACAAAATATAGACAACTAATTTGATAATAAATGCAAAAGCCACAATCTAGTTGACTGTGACCATGCAATCACTGGTTTATATTAAAGTGTAAAAAAGATTTACATAGTGTAAACGTCATTTAAGAATAATACCTGTAAATATGATTTTGTATAGGTATGTATATGAAAGTATTGGCCTTTGGAAGTAGCTTGTTGTATTGGTAAGAACAAAAAAAGAGAAAGCGTAGTGAGAAAAAAAGCTAGTTCACTGTATTAATTTGTCTAAGTAAATTCCAAACACTATAAATCTTTGAAAATGCATTCAATGCTAACGTCACAAGGAGAAAGGTGCTTTGGAATAAATGAATATAACAGTAGCATGCACTATTAGCAAGGGATAAACATTGAAGGAACATACAATAAAATTTTAAAGAAAGCTACTTGGTTTGCAATTGTTCTATTCATTTGAGGTGCAATGGAATTAGGAAATCTAACTATAGGTTATAGTAACTGTGTTAAGTGAATTAGCCTAACACATTTATCCTATTATACAATACCATCCCATTTAAATCTCGGTAAATTTAGAAGACCATAAGAAACACAAATACAGTATATTACTCAAAGACTTATTATGTATGTTAAGCTAATATACTACAAGTGTGGTATATTTTAGAAGAATGGACTTTGTTTATAATGATAGTTTATTGTTAGGAATTTAGGTGCAACAAAGAGACAACTATTGAAGGGGACATATAGCATTTGTTCACGATATATACTAAACAAGTGCTATAAATGAAATTTTGTCAACACAATGGTTATATTATAATTAGATGAAGTTAAATGAGATCAGGATTATGGTACATTATAAATAAACTACTATTCTTCATTATATGTAATCAAAGATATCCTTTTTTTTTTTGGAATTGAAACATATGGGTTAAGTACAGAGATACAAAGCAAAAGAAAAAGGCAAGAACAAAGCTCCAATATTATAACAAGTAGCACATAGTGTATGTATATATTTATGAAGAAAAAGTGTGTTACATGGTATTGTAGTAGATGACAAATTGTATTTTTTATCATGTATCAAAATTCCTTATTCATAGTATATTGAAGCTTAGATTTCTTTTTGGGATTTACAAAATTTCCAACTATCCATAAGTTGGTAAAAACTATAGTTAGATGGCTATATCAAATACTATATACACAGTTACAAGGAGAAAGTGTATTAGACATCATTCAAGTAGTTCTAAAACACTTCTTTTATGTAGATAGAACCACCTTGCCCATAAAGCTCATCTGCTTTTATTTCATGAAGGAAAGTGCAGAAGGAACCCAACTTCTCACAAGTTGAGTGGAATTCATGTACTGTAACTTCCATTGATTGAATGTTGAACATTCTTGCACACTTTGGATGTTTTGAGTAGTGGCCTTTGCTTGTTGTACCAAGTCAAGGCAACTAACAGTAATGTCATTTGCAAAATCCTGAATGTGGCTTGTATAAGTTGCATTGCAATTGATCGATGGTGAAGATTTGGTTGAGAAAATTTGGTGACTGGAACTACTCGAGATTTCAACAATCTCATTGGGTTGATGTGAATTGTCCATTCCTAAATGAAATTACAATTTTAAAATGACAAACATTATACTATATGTTTAATATCCTAAACAAGTGGTAAAACTTATACATAGAGGAATAAGTAAGAATTTATAAAAGAAGTTAACAAATGTTTATTTGCATGCTAATCTAAGATAGTTTCTTAAAATTTAATAACTATTGGAAAGGGATTCCAGTGGATCGTAAATGTTATTTGCATGTTAATCTAAGATAATGTCTTACAAGTAAATAACTATTGGCAAGGGATGTTAGGTGGTCCATAACTTGTGATTTGGACATCATTGAAAACCAAATTTATAATAAATATTTGTTACTTTGCTTGTATGGATATAAGTTTGGGTTCTTGTTGGATTCAATCGTACAGGTGGGTGTTTTCCTAATGCAGTGACAAGTGTCTATAATAGAAATTGAGTAAAAAAAAAGTTTGCATGATATAGTATTGTAAATTGAGTGAAAATAATATAATATGAATACTACATATAAGTTTGTTTATAAGTGTTTATAACATAAATGTAGTAAAAATAAAAAAATTTAAAAAAAGTTACACTATGCAAGACAAGTTTGCATAATGTATCTAATCAAATAGAATAAATAAAATATACTTAAAAAATATTTAAACTATTTAGGGTAGAATTGAGTAGAAGAGATCAAATTTAACAAAATATAATAAATATAATTATAAATTTGTACACTATTTGAGTTGAATTTGAAAAAAAAAATATTTGAATATAAAAAATAGAATGTAATTTAATATTTTGTCCTATTTGTACTGTATTTCTATCTAATATAGACTTGACTAAAAGGGATCGAATATAAACTATATACACTATACTATATTTGTAAACTATGTGTAAACTATACTATACACTATACTATATTTGTAAACTATTTGTCTAAAAGGGATCAAATATAACAAAGTCAAATAAATATAATTATAAATCTATATACTATTTGAGTTAGTTCTAAATAAAAAATATTTAAATATAATAAGTAAGATGTAATTAAATATTTTTTCCTATTTGTATTTTATTTTTACCTAATATATAGAAGTGAAAACATATCATTTTATCTTCATGATATATTTTAGTTCTTTATCAAATTTTTAAAAAATTAATCTAAACAATATCAAATTATTTAAATATTGATCAATTATATAAAAAAAATTAATCGTTTCATATTTTTTATTTCTACGATATATCTTTTATTTTAGTAGTTTTAATTCATTAATTATTCCATTTATAGAATTATATTTCTATTTATATCTAATTAATTTTTCTTTAAATCATTATGATTTTTTTTAAATGTCTCAAAATAATTATAAATCCTATTACAAATGGATATTTTCTTTTTATATTATTTTTATTATTATCTCTCTTTTCACTAAAACTACTCACAAATTAAACTATCATAATATGTTTAAATTAGGAAAAAAAACTTAGCCCAACTTACCATTTATAAAAAGGAGATGAACAATTGTTTGAACACCGTCATAGAAAGATTTAACATTTATCATGCCTCTAAGTTGATGTATATGCATAGCCTCCATTTCCTTATTAAGGAGAGCAAGTAAAATCAAAGATTAGAATATAGAATTTCATAATTATTTTATTATCATTTATTTAAGATTTATTTTATTATTTTAGTGCAAGCTTAAACATAATAGCCCTAAACCTTTGACACCACAATTTTTTACATAGATTTCTGCCAATATATGTTAAGGTGAATTTGTTTGAACCTAAAACTACAACTGTCTGAGGTACAGGTTTAGTTTCTTTGTTCATGCAAACACTTGGTTAAAGCTTATTCAACTATATACATTATTAATAGTTCTAATTTAAACGTGTTTTGAAGTTAATAATTTGTTTGCTAGTCTCTATGAAATAAAGCATGCAGAAGTAATTAAACACATATTGTTCATGGAATTAATATCATTTCTTTTTCACTACAATGACTATAATTCATTTAACGAATGGACTCAAGTTTAACAAGAGCTACTACAACTATATCGGCACTCTCAAACATGACCAACAATGGGAAAAGAAAACAATACATACCGGTTTGGATTTTACACAATATTCTTACAAACTGAATCAGTTATGATAATAGGTATGTAGCAACATGTTTATATTGTATAAATAATAACTTTTCTGGCAATGGCCACTGCAATTGTACTAATATATTTTAAAATTCCTTATGAAAACATGTTTCACTATTCAGATTACTAGATAATTGATACTTTACTAAATTTGAAGTAATTCGTTGGTTAAGAAGAGAGACAGTTTACTCAGTTCAAGAAGGTAGGCTGAGGTTTAGGAAGATACTTCTGATTAGCTATGTCGAGTTTAGGAATATGTCAAATCTTCCATTAATTCACTGCGGCAAGACAGATCCATTCTCTCCTCACAAGTTAGTCTCCCCATAACATAGGTGGAGAAATTAAATGGGTTGTCTCGAGCTAAATTTATTTTGAGAAATTACCTACGGTCACAACCAGTGACATGATGTGCGAAGACAAGGGTGGTAGTTTTAATTCATATCTATTTTTAATTCAAAAATAAAACTATCCATAAATATTTCAACTAGAAGATATGCACGAGGGATTGATTTTATCTTCCTACACCTCTAATTCATATCCACCATGCCTAACTTATGACTTGAGTCCTATGATACTGTAAAAATTGTATTCTCACTAACTTCCCTTCTATAATAAAATTATGATCTCTTTTATTTTGAAATTATGAATAAGTGAAAAAGTTAGAATGAAAATTAGTAGTTTCAAGAACATGGTAGATGTCATTGATTTTATGAAACTAATAGATGAGTACAATATTATTAAGAAAACAACATCCTAAATATTCTTAAGATACTTTATTCTTATATTGACCACCAAATTGTGCATTTTCCATAGTAATCTTTGTTGTTCTCTAATTTTCTATTTAGCATGCTCTTCAAATTTCACACTATTAAAAAGAGGAATTCAAGAACCATCTAACAAAGTTGCTAGCTAACATAGAGAATAAATTCATTTTGCAATAAATAATCTAAAGCTTACATATTGCATGCATCAAGCAATCTTGCACCAAAATAGTTTGGGAAGCGTGAACAAGTTGTATCTAGGCATTAGTGGTTGATAACAACCAACTCCAATCATACTGAGGGTCTATGGTGGGTCCCGCTAACATCCATTTGCTCCCCCAAAATGTTTGAATGCAAACAAGTGCCATGTGGAGGGGAAAATTTAAAACAAGAACCGCCATAATTTACAAAGAGGATATTACACATTAGGCTAATCAATAGAACCCACAGGGAGCAAACACCTAGTAGTTGCATGACTCCCACATTTAGCTCAATAGTATACTCCACGTTGGTTAATATTTTGTTGTTTGCATCGCCATGTAGTATTTTGTTTGAAGGCTCCAAGAATTTTTTGTTCTACTTTTTGTTCATTTTGAATAGATTGAAGCGGTAGTTGGAGGGAGACTAGTCTGGGGTGTTAAAAGAAAATGAAGCCTTGAGTACTCTTGTAGATACTAAGGCCATGCTAAAAGTGACAGGATTTTTCTCAATTTTGATTTACTTTTAAATTTTGTTTGGTGTTTTTGATGTTTGCAATTGTGGCTTATTTACCCATGGCTAAAAAGGAGAAAGACGGTTATGTTTGTGATTTTTGGAATAGCAAAGGAAGGATCGACTGAGTGATGAGGGATGTTTCTGCCAGTTAAAAGGAAGATTTCAATGTGGAGGTGGATAGTGGCTCAGCATAGTGAAAGAAAAGAATAAGATTGGCGTAGCGAGAAGAAAAGGAGAGTTAGTTGTCAGTTGAGAGGGAAAAATCTTTGGCAACAGAAAAAAAAGAAGCAGTTGGATAGGTAGTGTGAGATTGGTTGGCAGTTATTCAGAAGTAAATCCTCTGTCTAGTGCACTCTCTCAAGTTGTTGTTGTTGTAACACAACATATGGTTTGCAGTACAAAGATTTGTCTACATGGGTTTGGATAGTATAAATGCAGGTTGCTATGAACAGATGAAAGAGGGATAGTTGAATAGGTGAACTATGGGAGAATGAAAAACTAAGCGACACCAAGCTTTGACAATAGTTAGAAATAAAGTGTTTCATGTTCAAACAGTAAGGAGAGCCGTCGATTCCTAACAACTGCCAAACTTCAATGAAAGCTAGAAGGTGGAGATTACCGTGCACTGTGTGGTCTGCAATCTATGTAGATTCTTTGTCCTAATGTGTCCCCTGTCTTCTGCGTAATCTTCGTGTGCAATGTCGTGCAAGAAATATGGCTGCTTTGAGTACTAGTCTCAATCAAAGCTAGGATTCATTCTTCTTGTAGGAAAAATAAGTGGTGATTTACCAAATATTTGCCAACAACAGTAAATGAGTAGGGTGGAAATTTTATGGCGGCTGATATTTGTGGAAATTGATGGCAGTTGAAATTGTTGTAGGCTTCTTACTAGCTAGCGAATGATATTTTCATATTGTACGAGAATTCAATTCTAGAAGGTATGTTGTGCATCCCATTAAGCTACCTTCATTTAAACTGTCCTCCAGCAGGTGGTGAATCGTTAGTTTTTCATTTAATTTGAAGACACTACAAGTACCAACAATTACTGGAAGACACATCAGTGCTTCAACTCGCCTCTGACACAACCTTCCCAGAACTGCAAGCATTTAACTCAATCTACCTATTGCCAGAATATCTCATCAATGGTGGAGTTTACCTGCATTCCAAAAAAAAGTTTGATGGAAAACCATAGCAGTTTTGCGGCGTGAAACTTGTTTCCAGCTGAAAGCCCATGCAATATATAGCCTATCGGCTAATAATTCATTTCTCAGTTAAAGTATAGATACTTTACTATTATTTCCCAATTTTATTTTGATTTTATAAAATCATCCAAACTAACAAATGGTTCTCTATTTCTTATC
The DNA here is from genome assembly GCA_007258455.2 of Sequoia sempervirens. Classification (NCBI taxonomy): domain Eukaryota; kingdom Viridiplantae; phylum Streptophyta; class Pinopsida; order Cupressales; family Cupressaceae; genus Sequoia; species Sequoia sempervirens. Next base: position 507,360,516 of record VDFB02047230.1, on the reverse strand, counting down.
ATATGATTGCTACCAACGAGGTTACCGAGTCAAATGTGGAGAGGTCGTTGAGATATGTGAGGGTTGTGGATGAGCAGATCGACTTGAAGAGTCGTGGGAGATCGTTGAAGTTGTAGTTGATGTGGGCAAGTGCCACGGAGGAGTATGGGCTGTGCAAACTACCATTCGCCCTCCATAGTCCAAAAAATATGGAAGCTACCTCACGAATATACACCAGATCGTTGGAGAAACCAAGCCGCCTGAACTATAATTTCTAATCCCCACGGTCGCAGGTGAGTGATATGCTGTGTACAGTTAGGTGAAGTTGAATCGTACAGGATAGATTCTGTCTCAGCTTGCCATCGATCAAATGGCTTCTCACAAGCCAAACAATCTGTAAAGGGATTACAAACAACATGGGAGCTCTATGGCGAATGAGTTGTGAGGTCGATGCTCAAGGAGGAAAGATCTTCAGAAGTCAGATTGCTGTAAGCAGTGCAATGACTTAGGTGCACCAAAAAAATGCAACAAATGAAGGCCTGAATGTATGGCATGAGGGCAAATAATACGCTTCCAAAGGAATTACAGGTCGTTCTTCTCTCCCTTATGCAAATTTGCCTATACGACTTGCATAATAAAGAACAATTTTCGATAAGGAATGCACAAATCGTGACTCCACAGAAAATCACCGTACCAATCATGGAATAGAAGTTGCTGAGCAGTCTCAGAGAACTTTGAAATGGCAGGAACAATGAGATTCGAAATCAGCAGATAATGGTCTACTTGATATGCTATAGACCTACAAACTGCGACGGGAATATAATGACCTACAACAAAGAACAATCATGCACAAAGAGAGCACAAACTCCTCAAGAGAGAATATAGAGCACGCCAATATAAGGTGTTTTTTGCAATCATGTAGAAGGGTTTTGAGAAAGCCAGACTTTGTTAGAATTTCAGGAATACTAGTTGAGTTTTAAATTACGCGATTGCATAAATTGAGATGAAGAATAAACTTTAAATAATTGCATTGATTAATTACTTAAGAATGAGTATAATATATATAGTAAGAGATGACTCATCTAAAGTGGCAACTGCAAGCTAGAAAATAGGCATGAAATTTAGGCAGAATATTCTACATCAACACCCCCTTTAAATGTAGCTAGGTGAATAGAGAGATATGGGTCCAGGCAATAAAGTCTAATCAAGGACCTATTGGGAATTGAAAGGTTGGCATTGATGTCAACAATGGAAATTGGAAGATTGTAATTGATGTACATTACTTGTATAGGTCAGTAGTTGCTCTGATAATAATGGTTCAAGCTATGTTAATCTGGTACTAGAAGTTTACTGATCCAATATTTTGGTCTGGACTATCTTATCTTGTAAGATTTGTTTAGAAGCTAATAATATGTTCTATCTTGACATCATGTGCATTTCTTGACAAGATTTCGGTTGGCTTGATCATACAATTGGAAAGATACAGTTACCAATAGTTTGGTAAACAATGTTCTTCTTATATATTGGTTCAATGCATCAATTTTTTGGTTCGGATACTACCTCAAAGAAAGAAATTACTTGTGGAGCAGAAAAAATATTCCTTTTTGCTTGCTTGATTCGGGAATAATTGATGATAAATTGTACTTAATGAGGCCTTGATTTGGTGTTGTATGGAGTTTTACACATCCACACTTGGTCTTGAACCCTTGCAAATAGGATAAAATGTGTTTAACGTCTTGTGAAGGTGTTGTAAAGTGTTGTAAAAGACTTTCACGACTCTCTAGAATTAATGGACCTATTCTTCCCTTCATTCAATATTGTAAAATGTATTTAATTGCATTCTCACATTAATCTAGAAGGCTTGTAAATCAAACCTAATTCTAATCTAGTGTTGTAATTTGTCTTACACATCACATTGGATGTTGTGCCTTTCTAGGCTATGTGAGCCTCATTTTAATGATGTAAAGTGCATTTAATCACACTTTCACATTGAATTTTATGTCCCAAGCCCTAATTGACCTTTACATCATCTTTATTAGCCCCATATGGCCCCATATTGTGCATCCCAAGGCATAATTTGATCAAATACCCAATGAAATCAACATAAGAACTAAAATTCCTTATTCCCCAACATTCTAGCTGTCAAAAGGGCCCCTTTGGGACTAAGTCCAATTTGGCCTAGTTTCGAGGTTTGAGTGGGAAATTTTGGAATTTAAGTTTATTTTTCTTTTATTTCGGCCTTAGGAGTCCAAATAATGAGAAAATAAGGTGGATTTCCTATAAATACAAGCCTCTAAACCCTAATTCATAATCATCTTAACCTAATAATTTCATACATCATCTATCTTCTCTTTCAAGTTAACCAAGCTAGGGTTTTAACATTCTAAGTCATCAAGATAGCTTCCAAGGACATTCAAGTGTAGATTCTTCATCTTTTGCTACAAAAATTCAAGATCAAACATCATGGCAAGTATCTAACTCCATTTTTTCATGCTTCATTACCTCCTTTCTCTATTTTGGTTTAATTACCTAAAAAGGGGGCTTGACCAAGGCAAACCCCCATGTTGTAACATTCACCATTTCTTTCTCTTTCATTGTGTGTTTGCATATTTAGGAACTTTGAGGGTTTGAAGATCATTAAAGATTTAGTTGAAGACTTGTTGAAGACCATCTCCTTGTTGACCAAGCCTAAATATCAATAAAAAGTCACTTTCAGGCCCAAAAATTAGAGTTTCAGAAACAAACACCTATAAAGAATCAAAGTGAAAACTGAGGGCTTCCATTTCCCTTTTCGAATTCTTAGAAATTTGGAAGTGGACTAAGTCACCACTAATGGAAAATTAGTCCCACTGGATGTCTATCAGTGATTTTTGTAGATTTGGATACCCATTTGGCCGAAACAGGCTTCGGAGTAGTTTTTCCAAACCTGGGACTAAGTTGCCCAGATTGGCACAAGTGTCCCAATTGAATTTTGCATCAGTTTTATCAAGATTCCAAACCTTCATTCCATCCTTGTTCAACCTCCAGGTGCACAGATTCTGCTTGATAGATTTTTTTTTTAGTTTTGTTTGTATTTCTAGGTCATTTATCACATGTTTGCATATCACTTGATCTATTTTCCAACACTTTTCATTTCTGAGATTTAGCATCAACAATCAACTTCCTTTTTCAATTTATTGTATTTAGACATCACATCTAGGCACATTACATCCATTTTACATTAGTCTTGAATTTTTACATTATATTTTGGCCCCTTATCTTTACTCTTTTAGGTGAAAAACCCTAGAAGGGTCACAAGCATTTCAGGTGTCAAAATATTTGTTTACATTACTACAAGAATTTGTTCATAGATTCATGACCATAAAATTCATCTTACCTCAAAGTTTTATGATGATATGCGAATGTATTTTGAGGTTTGTGCAGGATCAGGATGGGCCAAAAAGTGGCGATATGATGGGTATGTGTAGGGTATGTGGTTGAAGAATTTTTTTACCCAAAATTGATGAAACGAAAAGGGTTTTAAAAGGAGATTCTTAGCTTTCCACCAATATAAATTATGCTTTACTTTGAATTTATTAAATAATTATTATTCATTTTCTATTTGAATTACGACTAAAGTCCTGATTGATAAGTTGATTGAAAAACATCTATAGCTTTCAAACAGTATCACATTTTTTGAATCCAAAACATGCATCACATTTTATGCTTTGCATACTATAGGATTAAAAAAAAATGAATTTCATGAAGTTTTGACCAAGTTAAGGTGGTCAGACATACAAGTTTTTATATTTTTTAAAATTTGTAATAAAAAAATTCATAATTAATTATTTACTTGGAAAAAAATTACAAAAAAATATGCATCACATCCAAACATGAGTCCTTTACTTAGATCTAAAATATTATAAAAGAATATTATCATTTTATTGTGGTTAGGGTGGTCAGACAAACACCTACTTCTTATTCTTTCCGTGAAATTTAAGTACTACTACATTGAAATTTCAAATTTTCACCAAATAGATTTTTCTTTTTTTAAATAAACCTAGTAGTTTAGAAACTACATTCAATTTACTACAAATTTTATTCTTACATATTTTTTAAATAATATAGATAACTTATTTAAATTTTTATGTCAAGTTGCCTAACTGTGATTTTTCTGAATTTTTTGCCATTTAAGGGCATGTTTTTTCCATGATGATCCTGCACATACCCTTAGAAGATATGGGTAACAGTATTCTATTCTAAGGATTACAATAAGTCTCTATATACTACACTAATGTGGGAGATTTTGCATTCTCTCATGATTAATTACTTTGTCTTGCACAGTTGAAGATAATTTATTTGATGTTGTCTAAAGGAGAATTCTATGTGCTAAAAAGTCTTGGAGTTACACGCTTGGAAAATTGCATATACAATTGAAGTTCTTAATGTTTTAGGTCTAACTTTGGTTGACCCAATTATGAATTTGTGTTAAGAAGACTAAATATGTGTTGTGAATGCTAAAGGGATCTATCTTAGGTCTGTACCGACTGATATCATACATTGCACGCTTGTGTTGGGCACGAAGATGGATATATTTTGAGGTTAAAGCCGATAGAGTTAAATTTGATTTGAAATAAGGCTACTCTAATTAGGCCAACCTAATTAGTGACTATGAATGTACATGGTATATATATGTAAAACAATTTTCAAGATAGTGTGAAAATAAGAGATCAATATGAGAGATAGAGAGAAATTATGAAAGTGAGTGAGAACGAATGTGAAATTGTATGTATGAGTAGAAAGGATTGTATAGAGAAGTGTTTTGTATTTAGTGCTTCATCGGAACTGAACTCCAATACAAAGAAGGTGCATTCTATCTCAGTTCTCACCCTAGCAGTGTTTTCATACTCTATTTTGTAAATTATTTTAGGCTATGAACCTTCAAGGACAATGTGTTTTGGCAATGATCCATTGTAATATTCTATATCCAGATATATTATATTGTGAGTTAACCCTCACTATGGTTTTTCCAATTTTTGGTTTTCCACATAAAAATCCTGGTGTTCATGTGTCATGTGATGTTATGTTCTTTTCAGTGTCTTCATTCCTAATTTTAGTTATATATGCTTTAATAATTGGATGGTTCATAGTTGAATGTCTTAATGGAATACCGATTACCCCACCCTCTCAGTATTTTGGGTGTTCAACAACTGGTATCAGAGCTTGGTTCCTTTTGAGAAGCCTAACAGCTTGAGGAAGATCTTGGAATTTGAACATATGACAAATAAGATATTTCTTATTCCTCTAGAAGAGATTCTTGTTGAACATATTAAATAATATTGTATCTTAGATAATGGTGAACTTGAAATTACTCTTGAAGATCTTGATAGAACTGAAGAAGAAAACAAGGATTTGAAGGAAAGCCTAAATGAAGAAAATGAGTGCATCAAGAAACTAAGAGAACAAATCAAAAAATGCAAGGAAAGATATAGAGATTTTTGTGATCAGTTGAAGAAAGCAAATAAGGACATCAACAAACTAAAAGAACAAGTGGAAGAATAGAGGAGAATTGAAGACTATCAAAAAGCTGAAATTCAAAGAAAAATGGATGAGTGTACAAAGCTTGAACAAGAAGTGGTAATTCTGAAATCAGATCTAGAGAAGGAAAGAAGGCATGAGGATAAATTCAAAACAAGTTCTATAATGTTGGATGAAGTGATTGTAGGACAAAAACCCTCTAAGAAAAAAATTGGTTTAGGATTTGAAGAATGAAAAAGTTCAAAGGAAAATTAGACTCCTAACAAAGTTGATGGTCAAAGGAAGACTCAAAGCAATGGTAGACAAATCAAGAATCAAAGAAGCAATACCAGAAGGACTCCTATCAAACAACCAAATGCTCAAAGGTACTCATCTTTTAAAGGTATATGTTATTGTTGCAATAGATTTGGACATAGGGTAGAAGATTGTAGAAATTAAATAAAATAGAATGATAGAATGATTCAAAATGCTTTATCATTTTATGGTCAATGTTTTAAGTGCAAGAGAATTGTACACAAAGCTATAGAATGCACAATTCAGATGTTGAACAAAATGAACTATCCCTTTAAAGGTTACTGTTATCACTACAATTTATTTAGACACAAGGCTAACTAGTGTAGATATAGATTACATACAGGAAAAATTGGGTGGAATAATGTTGTTTGTTATATTTGCAGCAAACTTGGACACCTTGCCAAAGACTACATAAGTAGAAATATGAAAAAGGACTATCCGATAAAAAGATATGATCTAGTCGTTAAGATTGATCTTAAAGAAGTTAAGGAAATGGAAAATACTTGGAGAAAGGAAGGAGAATATGAGAAGCAAGAATAATCAAAAACTTCCATTTCATATGTATTGTCCCCCAGTGGAGACAATCTTGTCAAAAATTAAAACTAGGTAGTGGCTAAGGGGGAGCAATATTAGAAAATTTAATAACCCCCCTTTTCAATATATGATATCATGTTGTGACATAAATACAATTATTGAAGATAAAAAAAGTCAAGATCTATTGGGAAAGGAATTTTAAGTGAACATCTATGAAGATGGAATATTGCAGAGTTTGAAGAGATTGAAGTATGAACAAATTTTGAGGATATCTATCTGTGATTTGAAGCATTTATTGTTGAAGTGAATGGGATCGGAAGATGAATTTAAGTGCATTCAATGAAAGGAATTTTTAGAAAAGAAGTAGAGTGTGGAGCAAGCTTGAAGAGTCTAAAGCATTTCCAAATTGCAGAATTTTAGAATTTTGCTTTGGTCTGGAGGTGAAAGTTTCCTGACTTTAGCAATGAAGGAAAATGCATTAGATTGGCATTGAGCAGGTTTCATGATCAGTTTGTGTGGCTTAATGATTCTTATATGATAACCAAAGAAAAAATTAGAGATGTTACTGGTCTTTCTTCCTTTGTACCTACTCTAGTATGCAAACCTGACAAAGGAAAAGGATTGATGAAGAGTATTGGTATTGAAATTACCAATCCAATAGTTTAGTATGTGAGTATGATTATTGCACATTTGATTTTTGGTGTCAATGATATTTTTTCCACCACTATAATTGACATAGCATTAGATATGGTTGAGGATAGAACTGAATATGATCTTTGTGAGTTGCTCTGGAAAAAACTATTGGAGAGCTTGAATGATATCAAGAAGAAGAATTGCACGTTTAGGTAGAGAATACTAACAAGATGCTTAATCTTTTACTTTATGAAGGAAGCACTTGTTGTAGGAGAAATTGTTTAGGAGAATACTAAACTAGTTCCACATCAAATTAGAGAAATAATGAGAAATATTGGAGATTTGGATGCACAAGGTGAAGCCCTTGTTACATTCTTTGGAAAATTTCAGAGAAGAATGAACAAAACGTGAAGAGTTCCAAGAGAGCTCGTGACAAGATATAAGAGTGACATAACATTTCTGCTATCCACTAATTGTTGTACCATTAAGGTAGTTAAACCTATAATAATATGGATTCCTGAGCTAGGCTATCAAATTAACAAAGATTATGTTGTTGGTTGTATTTAAATACTAATCAATAGCCCTAAAGATCGTAGCAAACCAAGATTCAAAACTTATACAGAAGTGGCTAGAGAAATTCATGAGAAATTAGAAGGGATCTATGATAAATCATTGACTACCTCTGGAGAAAAGAGAAAACTTACTGAGGTTCATGCATTAATTTCTCAGATAGATCCAGCTCCAAGAAGACTCAAGAAGTAGCCAAAAGAAAGGTACATTTTTAGTTAGCTCCTAAAGCACACACCACACACTAGTTCTTCACGGTCCACGATGGAAAGCAAAAATGCATTGATTGATTTATTCAAAGAACTAAAAATTCAAGCAGTAAGTGAAATGGTTACTTGGGTAAGGGAAAAAGGATTGTTGGAAATTAAAGAAAGGTGTAATTATACATATAGAAATGCACTTAAGAAGTTAGAAGAAGTTCAAGATTGTGAAAAAGAGGCTAGAAATTTATTCTCATTCTATTAGACATGGCTTGATGCAATTCAAAGATGTTGAAGATAAAATTGAGACACAGATAAAATGAAATGAAGGTAATGTAATGGAACAACTTCCTACACTAATCTTGAGAGGATAAAAATGCAAAACTTTACAGATCTTTAACAATTACAAAAACATAAACACAAATATCATGCATATCACTAGACAATGATTTACGTGGGGAAAACCCTTTCAGGAAAAAAATATCACTCTCCAAAAGCTGCCCAATATATTATTCAGAAACTAAAATATTACAATATACTTGCAAAGCAAGAGGAGTATCACCACTAGAGATCAAGAGACAACATGACCACTATTAGAGTCTCAGAATACCCCTCGTCTACATACATCCTAGCCATTTATAACAAGATTTTCTAGAACCTTTTAGAATTATGGTTTTATAAGGTTTTTTTTTTATTTGACATGTTAATGTCTGAAAAAACTTGACATGTCAACAGGAAAAAACCTTGACGTGTCAATAGGAAAAAACCATGACATGTCAACGAAAAAAAAATTAGGGCGATGCCTCGAACCCAATATCTTGCTATGATTGTATAGTATTTGCATGATCAGTTACCACATACCAACATACATCCTATCAACAATAAACCATATATAATTGCAAGGTTGAGACACATTTTTCCAACATAAATATGCATCTAATACCTTTTGATCCTACTCTAGATCGAGATGATCAGACTTGGCTTGGTCTGACAAAGCTACATGAAGAATATTTCACATTGCACATTGAAAAAAGAGAAATGATTGAACGATATGGACAACTTAGAGACATGATCAAAATCAAGCATACACTAGTATCTTATTCTTTGTCTCTTGCTGATAGAATCCTAAATTCGAATGTCACTCTCGAAACTCTGGCTGAAGGAAAAAATATCTTAGTCAAGAACTTGAGTATTCATGTAGAGCTCTGACAAAAGCAAAAAAATTATTGGATGAAATAAAATCATTATGGTACTCTCCATGAACTTCAAAGGACAACCACCTCAAACTAATTGCTAATAGATATTGTTTGGATGTACTTCTAAGGGGGAGTATTCAAGTACACAAAACAATATCATGTATTCTTTTCCATTGATGACAAAGGGGGAGAGTACTATGTGAAAAAGAAAATTTGTGGAGGGAATACTATTGATAATGAAAGCTTGTGCATCTTCAAACAACCTTATGGGAAATTTAGTGAGTGTGGTACCAAAATGTGCCTCACTGAATCACCTCCAAGATTTTTAAAGAAATTCAGCTATTCTTTGTGTTTAGGGGAGAAATGCCAAAAAAACATAGAGATGGTGATGCAATAGAGATTTTACAATATTTCAAACTTTAACTATCTCTTACAACTAATGAGATGGACATAGAATGCCACAGACTTTTCATTGTTGGGAAGAGAATGAGCAGCAAAGGTTGGAAAAAGCACAGTGCAATCTTTCAAATCTCCCCATGGGAAGCATCCATTAAGGTTCAATAGAAATAAGAAACAATAAAGATTAACAGAAATATTTCTAATATTCACAAAATCCTTCTTCTTTTACAACATAATATGAAAAATAATGTATTTTATAGAAAATGAAAGAGTATGATGGGCATATCCAATTCCTAAAAGATAGCATCAAACATAAAAGCTAACAACATGTAAAATAATCATCCACAATATCAACGTAAGGCTTTAACACAATGATCTCAACATAAATGATATACGAAAAAGAAACTTGATAAAGGCCACAAAATGCACAATCCCAAAGGTTTCTTCTTAATAGATCTAATTCTTATGATATATTAACTAAAAACAAAGGCATATGCCAATCTAATGATAGTATTAACAAATATAACATGACAAAGAGTGTAAAAAGTGCTATGTAAAATCTTCCTATTCCTAAGAAAAATGTAACTCCCTAAAACAATATCTATCTTCCTCGAAAATCTTTTTTCAAAGAAGCTAAAAAACTAGAATTTGTTGCTACAAATCTCCTTTTATAAGTAGAAGAAGAGGACATTGTCATAATCAATCAAGAAGAAAAAACTATCAGATATTTGAATCTGATAGACCATAATCTAATCTTAGAGCTTTATTAGACCACAACAATCTTCATTCATAAAGTCTCAACTACCTCATTTATGGTTCCAAATATTATAGAAGCTTTGCAAAGATATACTGTCATAAAAATATCAAATACTAGATTGATCATATCAACACAATTTGATTAGCCATGGCGAATGATGATGCTATCCCATAAGTCTACTCCTGAAAGTAAAGACTCTACCACACTATCTAACAAACTCCACCCAAAAGAGATACACCTCGAAAGGCACAACCCGCCCAACAAAATTGTTGACATGGAAAGCTAGTAAGCAATTTCAGAATTTGTGACAATAATTTTGCAAAAATCCCTACCAAGCATACATGTTTCCTAGTTTGGGCCCAAAAGGAGGGAAATATCAAGAAAATTCATGCAGCCACCACATGGCATGTTGCACACTTTTCAAAAAGAAAAAATTTTGTCCTTTGGGGCACAAAGCCATTCTATCGCAAAAAGGAAGGGTTGAAAGCTGAAAAGCTAAGGGAAAAAATTGTTGCACAATTCAAGTGACTCATAGGGGGCCTTCACTTGTGGAGGCACAAACCTAGATCTCAAAAATCCTTAGAGTTTGAGGAAAGTAGCATGTTGGATCTCTTAATCTCCATCAGTGGGTTGGATGATCTCGTAGGCTTGATCAAGACCAAGGAATTCTTTGAAAGAGATTCCTCCCCACCTTGATGAAACATTTTTGATGTGGAAGTATAGTCAAGAAACAAGAAGAATTTCCTTCTCATTCTCCTCAACAATGGGTGATGAATTCAAACCTTGGAGAGTTGTGGATTCTTGTATTTTGAGTCAAATTGCTTATGTGATCTACTCAATTGTCAATACTCCTGCATCTGATGAGAATAGGGCGGGTAATCTAGATTAGAGAAAAAATTTGAACTTCTCCATCTCACTAACCTTCTTATTTAATGTTGTATAATAATTTATGCTTCTCACCATGACCTAGTTGCAAGTGATGAATTTGTTTGCTTTCCTTGTAGTTTCCCTTCGGTCGAGAATCCCCACACTCCTTAAAACTTCCTTAGTTTCTTTACATATTCTTGACATCAATACTCCTAATTCCTTAGCTTGGGATTTTATTGTGTGTACAATTTATTCAATTGTTGAGCCAACCTTTGCATTTAATTCTTGAGCATCCGTTAAAAAGTGCAAAACTAGTTTCAAGGTTGTAACTGTAACTATGATTCTCTCCCAATGAGTAGATATTATTTTTTTAAGTATCAAGAGGAGTCTAGATCCTTGTGGCATGATCAATTCCTACTAGAATTGGGACTCCCTCACTCTCATTTTTCCTCCAATTAATTCCTTTCCTAGAGTGTTTGTAAGCTCAAAGCATAGCTTCCTAACCTCCTTGCTGTAAGTCTACAAAATAGACTCCATGTCTTTCTTTTCTTGTCTCTCCTTTTCCGTTTCTGGATGGGACCTTTGAAGATCATCAAAGGATTGAGATTGGATGCTAGCAAATTCCTTTTTTGCATCCTTCTTTTCCTAATCCATCTCCTCTAGCGCCTTTTGCAACTCATCATATACAGCATTCACTCTAGCCATTTCGCCTTCCAACTTTTTCCTTTGATGATTCTCTACGGTTGTTTAATGTTTGACTGTAATCTCACACTTCAATCTTGCTACCTCAACAAGAAGTTGATCCCTTTCACTCTGGGCATCTTCAAGCAACTTAGTTGCTTCACCCTACTAACCCTGTAACTGGCTCAAGCGGGCCATGTCCAAATCTTTGCCTTTGATTTCTTCTTGTAGTCTATCCATTGTGGTAGCTTTACTTTTTCTAATGCTACCTCGCACTTCTTCAACATTTTGTACAAATTTTCATATGTAGTCAATGTAGACTACCTTTTGAGTTGCTTTGGAAAGAACCACTTTATCACATGAAAGAGTTTCACTTAAATTCAGACCCACAGCCTAGATGTCATAATCCTCAAACTACATTTATCCTTCTAGATTGGACATATGTGGCCTCATAGATTCAATTAGCAAAGAATTTCACTATTCATCAAAACAAGTCTCCAACTTCTAGGTAGCTGGATTTGCTATGGATTTTCCCTGCAACTTCTACTTTCTAGCTTGTTAAACCTACCTTGTTGCTTCAATATGAGTCCAGAAACTTTGTGGAGACTCAATACTATGTATGACAAGTGAACCACTAGTGGGGAGACTAAAAACAGTGATGGAAGGAGAGGAATCCATGGTCTAAGGTTGCAGAGAGGTGAAAGGAAGCATTATCAATGGAAAGGGTGGGATGCCATGTATCGAATGAGATGGAGGGACACTTGTCAAAGTAAAAGGGGAAGTGGGCAAAAAAAGAGGCATTTATTAGGAATAAAATGGGGATGATGAAACTTGCAGCATGGGTGTGTTAGTGTTAACAATGGGTGCTCTTGACAAGGTAATTAAAGAGTCAATTGTGACTGAAGCAGAAGATGCACATTCTACACACAAGGTTTCTTCATGGATTTTATTATAAAATATGGTCAAGGCATAGTAGGGATGAGGATGTTAGAACCCACAGATGGAGGATTTATTTCCACAATGAGGGGGCAGTAAAAACTAAAGATTCATTAGAAGGAAGGAGGGTGGGTGGTAAACTTACATGGATTTTCAAAGCTAAAAATCCTGGTAGAGCAGAGTTCGCTACTTCTTTTTCTCTACTTGATATGCCTAGTCCACCTAGGTATTGGACTCATCTCCTCTTTGTAGGGGCTAAACTAGTTGATTCAAATTCTCTGGTGGTCAATTCCATTGAACCTTGGGCCCCTAGAGTTGTAGAAGATCTCTTTAGAGAATGTCAGGTCCTCTCACCCTTTTTTAGGTGTTGGTAGAGGAGGTGACTTGTGACTGGTACTTTCTTTGGTTCAATCTCTTGATCTGATTCAAGATTACTATTGTCAATTCCGGCCTCAATGTCATAGATTTTGTTGAACTTCTTATCCCTTGGCTTAACCTCTCTATATAGAGCACTTGGTCATTTAATTTATTTCCGATACCTCCATAAATTGGCCTTATTCTTTTCTAACCATCCAATTTTCTCTAGTTGTGTTTTGAGGGATTGAACCATTTGGGTACTTTGTCAAAATTCCACTAGCCTAGGATAGAAATCAATCCATGGAGGTCGTTCAAATGGTCTAAAGGCTATCTCTATGAAGACCTCTTCCTTCTCCTCGATTGGGTTATTTCTTGACTCAAAATACTCCTAATATTTGTGCTTTATAGTTGGCAGGTACTTAACCAGATTGTACTTCCAATTATCACAAATGAGGACCAAGTTGAGGTAGGCCAACTTGCTGGTCAGCACATCCTATTCTTCCCACTTCACAAGCGTTATTTGACTTTTTCCAATGGTAAGGGGAAGCATTTAGAGTTCTTTCTTGTGTCTCTCATTGCTATAATCTTTGTCAGCAATGGTTTCCTATTGACATGCCTCCAAAGCGAGGGTCCTGTGTGTTACAAACTTAGGAAGCCTTGAAGGCTCCTCAATAAAACTATGAAACCTAGTGAAGAAAAAGTCTACTCTAAAAAAATAATCCACCAGGGTTTGGTGGTTCTTCATCCACTCAAAATCTTCAAAGGAGAACCTACTTAGAGGGCACGAAGAAAAATCCAAGAGTACTTTTTGTAGGAAATAATCAATAAACGAATAGCAATCCCATGTTTTTTAAAGCACATGGGTCTAGACCGAAACTGGCTTGTATAACCTCATTGCATCAAAATTACTGAGCAACAAATATCCTCTAAAAATTTTAAGGTTTTGATGTAAAATTAGGTGTACCAAAAAAGAGGAATACGTGAACTCAAAAGTGGTGCTATAATCTATCAATTGCTTCATCATCCCATCAACAATTTCATTGACAAAATCAAAATATTTTTGGCTCCTCTCCTTCTTGGCATGAAAGCTAAACTTATCTAGAACTCGTATACCTCGTCATCAATTTCATGGCCATAAGAAAATTCTAGCATTGATAAAACAACATGCGCATCCAACTTGAACTCTCTGTGCACCAAAGGGAAGATGATCTGATTGCTACTCGACCCTTAAGTCATTTTGTCTTTATTGAATTTCAGTTGTTTATCTCTAGTTCTCTAGAAATCTTTCATTCTTATACTTTGGAAATGCTTGACCTCCCAATTTGCAGGGATGCACAACATATCCCGAATGGCTACTACATTGATGGTAACATTGATCTTGTTGCCAGTAATAACCCCAATTTCTTTGTCCAATTTTGTTGTGCATGCATTAACCAACTTTGAGCATGGATGTGTATAGGGAAACATGAATTGTAGAAATCCACAAAGCCAAAGATGAGTTTCAAATCCATCCATCGACCCATGGGTGAACATTCTTTGCATGGCTCCTTCCCTAAGGCTCTTAGGGTTTACACATAGCTTTGGGTCATAAATGTTGTATACAAAATTTTTGACTTCATCATCCTTGATGGGGTTACCTAGCTATATGGTTTTGGTGTTCGCAAAACTTCGATCTTCTGGAACAAGGGCATTATCATAGGAAATATCCCCAAAGATGTTGGTGTAGCCTAGCCTTTGGAAAAACACTCCAAAGTGTTATCCTAAAGATGATGTTTCTACCATTATTGTTTTCTTAGAAAGGTGTTTGCAGAAACTTCTTTCAGAGTAGCAATTTTTTGAGAAAAAATAAAACACTTAAAAATATATATATATTCTTTGGGTGCATTCAATTATCACACATATATGCAGCAAATGTGTTACCATTACTGGTGGCTCTCTAAGTCTTGTCAACAAGGTAATATGTGTTGATTAGGGTCTATATTTCTCGATAATTCCAACTTTCTTGCGAGAATGTAAATAGTAAATTCCCTTACACTACCCTTTTGATAGATAAGCCTTGAGTGATGGGAAGCATGCTTTTTGCAATGGGAAGAGTACTTTGAAGTGACATTTACATTTAATTAAGCAAGGTTTAGCTCTTTAAGGAATGTTTTTTCATGCAGGTAAGTAGGTTGGCATTGATGATGATGATAGACACATGGTAGCAATTTGTACATGCAAGCATTTACTCTCAACACTTGAATTAAATTCTCAAATCTTGATTGGAGATCTTCTGTATGATTTACCCGTAACTTCTTACCACCCTAATATACTTCCATTGTCATCCTAACGAGAGATAGATTTTCCATCACCAACCATCCCCAACGCACATTTTTCTATAAATAGTGATCTCCACTTCGCAAAAATACTCATTGAGTTAGCATTTGAGTTGGTGAGCTCCTTCCACCATGCTTTTCCCTCTGTTAGTCTATAAGCTTTGTTGCCACCTTTATGACTAGTCTAGGTACCCCAATTCAACTCTTAAGCTAGAAGCTATAGAACTCTTACGTAGGCAAAGATAGAAATGAGAGGATTAAATGACTGATAGGGAAGAATGGCCAACTCGTGATCATCATGTTTAAGTGGGTACTCGAGAAGGACTATGTGAAGGATGAGAACCAGTCATGGTACAACTCAAACTTTATTTCCCAGTTCATGGCTTCTTTGTTCAACTTGGATATTTCCAAGCCTTGGATCATAGAACTATGCCACACTATGTTTGATTTAGAATACTTAGATGGGCTAGGCAATTTTTTCTAAGGGGCTATCCTTGGTGTTGGTATTCTGACTACCATGAATATCCGGAGGCACATCAACTATGTGGAAGTGGTGCCTTGGTTACCCTTTCTTACAAACATCCAGACTATGGACTTGGAGTGCCACCGGCTACTGTCCCAACCCATAGCCTCCTTCCTTCTGAAGGCATATAATGTGGAGCACATTCTTGGACTTTATTGGTAGAATCACTTCAAGTTCCTTATTTATAGCCCTGGTGCCGAGGATTGAATTTCATGTGATGCTCATGCCTCTTGTGCTAATAACCCGTTATTGATGCCTTGCTAGAGATTCCCTAAAGAAAAGAAAATGTTTTTTTTACCATTGCAATTTTTATGGAGGCTAAACCTTTTTGTGCCATTTTTGTGTTGCCTCCTCTTTTTTTCTTTTTAAGATGTAATTAGGTTTAGAACGAGAATATTTTTAAGCTTCTCTTGGAGCCTTGGGGTCAAAAATGCATACGATTTTATAAATATTTCTCGATGAATATAAGATACAGTACCTTTATGGTAATTATTTTATGTATACTCTCATGGTTTTATTCACAAAACAAAATGTATTTTACAAAATTTTACATATTGGTACATAATTGTAAAATTTTAATGAACTTATGCATACCTTAATTGAATAGTTTCAGATGAATACCATTTACCGATATATCCAAAAAATTTCCATTCATATCCTCTAGCTCGTACATATTCCTTTCTTTCCATACATGAATGTGAAAGGCCCCCCTCCAAAATGAATCAAACTTTACATGATGCCCTGGTTTTGCAACTCGTTCATCATATTTTAGCACAAGAATCCCCTCCCTGAAATTTGAGTTGGAGGACTATTTATCAAACCATCATTTGACCACCTACTAGTGTCCAATCATGGCATAAAATTCCTTCTCTCTATTTTATTTGAGGCTTAAGATCTCTCCCAATCTTACTTCCATTTCGATGTCTTCCTCGACTTCCAAGGGTTTTAACAATTGCAATGCCAGAATTTCTATGGACATGTAAAACTACCTCCTTCCCATACACTAATTTGTAAGGGGAGGTTTTTAAGATCTTAGGTGAAATTCTATTGGCCCATAAAGCCGCTCACACATGCTTATGCCATTATTTTTGGTGTTCCAACCTGATGCGCTTAATTAACCTAATCATGTTTTTGTTAGTCAATTCTGCTAACTCGTTTCCCTATAGGTAATAATTGGATGAATTCTTGAGGTAGACTTCATGCTCAATAATGAAGTTAGAAATGCCAGAGCCTACGAAGGCTTGTCTGTTGTCAAAAATGATTTTCTTAGGTGAACTGAACCTTGCTACTAACTCTTTGAGAAAATTTATGATTTTTTCTTCTATAGCATTCTTCAGGGAAATAGCCTCCATCCATCTTGTGAAATAATTGGTAGTTGTGATTATCTACTTATGGTCTATGTTGGATATGGGATTGATCATCCCAAAAAAATCCAAACTCCATTGTGCAAAGGGTTCCTCAGCCACGATTGGGCTTAACGACATGGTGTTCTTCTACTTGCCAATGAAATATTGGCATTGAGTACACTTTTGCACAAGATGATAAGCCTTGGAGAACATTGAAGGCCAGTAATAGCTTGCCCACATTATCTTTAAAGAAGTGGTCTTGGCAGAAAAGTGTTTTCCCTCAGGACTACTATGGAATTCCTCTAGAACCTTTTCTACTCATGGCTTATCTAAACAACGGAGGACTCCATCATAATTTCTTTTAAATAAAATCTCCTCAATTAGTACATACCTTACACCTTTTAATCACTAGTAGCATCTTTTGTGAGGTGGAATACCAGTCGATTATTTTCCTATCTGCATAAATTGTGTCCAATCAGCCACCCATGACTCATCGAACTCGAACTAATTTGTATAGACTTGGTCAGTTTATTTTTCTTCCTAGGAGCCTAATTCATGTGCAATGTATTCACAAAGACCTCTTCCTTGAACTAGCTTGATCAGTTAGATGTCCACATCATATTCTAGGATCTTGGTGATCCTGTTGGCCCTTTTCTTGGTTATGTCACCTTCAGTGAATATTCCCTATTGTTGGGATGAGAAATGAGGATGGTGTTTATGTTGACCAATACCAGGTGTCAAAATTTCTTTAGGATTTTAATGATAGAAAAGGCCTATTTTTTAACAAAATTATACCTGGTTTCATATCCTTTGAGAGTCTTGGAATGAAATGTGATGGGATGTTCTCCACTTCCCTCTTTGTCTTCCTAAGTGGGCACCAAAGCTATATTGTATTGGTCACTATATACATAAAGTAGGAAGTATTTGGAGAAGTTTGGGTTAGCTAACACTAGAGCTATGAAGATTGCTACCTTGATTTTCTCAAAATATATTTTTCCTTTGGAAGTCCATTTAAATGCTAAATTATTCTTCAACATTAGCATGATAGGTCTCGCATTGCTCGTAAAATCTAAAATAAACCAACTGACGAAGTTGATTTTTCCCAAAAAAATATTGTAGCCCTTTCTGGTTAACAAGTAGTGGCAATTCCATTATAGCCTTCACCCTTTCAAGGTCTATGGCTATCCCTTCTTTTGATACCACAAAACCAAGCATCTTACCTTGTGCTATGTCAAAAATGCACATCTTAGGATTTAGAGTAATCCCAAAATACTGACACTTCTACAAGACCATTTCTAGATGATCAAAATGATCATCTCTTGATTTGGAGAAAATGGTTAGATTATCTAGATAAATTAGAATAATCTAAAAAACCCAACCATTTTTTTAAAGCACTAAGTTGATTAAGGTTCCAAGTGATCATGCTTCAATTCTAACCTTGTCATTAACACTAATATCACTATTAGCAATAGTATTCCCTATTAATATTTATCTTTGTAAGAAAAACAACCAAAATCTGCATTTCTATGTTTTAACTATAACATTATTCACCTAGCACAATTGTGAAGGCTCCAAATACCAATGCAAATTTTTTGATTGATTCGAGAGAGAATTTAGGCAAGTAAACTTTTTTAATGTGTCTCCTATAATATATATTTATAATGTAGGAATTGTGTCACTTAACTTACATGAAGTACAAGGGTAATGTTAACAAAGGTTTATTTTGTTACAAAGTAAAAATATCTCCCCTAAAACTCCATACAAGTGATAAGGTAAACATGTATGGGTGTATTAATTTTTTTGAGGTTAGTATTGCCTATTAGTTAGTATAATTGAAATCAAGGATCATTACCATTAGGCTAGTATATTTCTTTGGATTAAGGATCCATAATATAATTAATTTTTCTTTGGGTTTAGTAGGAAATAATTCATTATAGTTACCTATGATATTCTTAAACTTGTTTCTTTGGTTAGTAATCTAAGGTTAAAGGATAATGAGGTTAAATCTACTACAGATCTATATCTAAAATTACCAAACTTCTAATAATGAAGTGCCTTATCAATTGTAACACAAGTTTCCCCTTAATATTAACTTCACATTTAACACCCATAAGAATATACTATAATATAACATCCAATTTAACATAAATTTTCTACCATTAATATTTCACCCATTTGAATAGTAATACTCAAAACTCTTAATTAGAAGGTGATTTCCATTTCTCATTGAAAGGTGTCACTTGCATTGGAGAGCCTAAAAATCATATTTTCATATGTTAACCTTCCCCACTTAGTGGTGAATGTTGTTTTGTGTTGGTCCTCCTTTAATACATAAACTTGATTATACCCTGAAAAATGATCAAGTAGCAAGAAAATCTCTGATCCGGCCATAGTCTGTAGGATTTGCTCCATTGAGGGAAAGGGGTAGTGATATTTTTATGAGGCTTTAATCAAGTCTTGAAAATATATGCAAAGCTGAATGTCACCATTTTTATTTTTCACTAGTATAAGGTTGGATACCCAAGTGGAATGCTTGATCAAATATATGATTCTTGATTTGATCGGCTTGGTAAGTTCCTATACCATTAGCACTTCTACCTTTGGATTAACCAGTCTTTGTTTCTATCAGAAGGGATTCAAGCTTTTGGATAGGTGAATGGTATGCTAAATGATGCCCAGATCATACCCTTTCATATCATCATAAGTCCAAGCCATGACCCCATCATATTTAGCACATGGTCCCTTCAACCTTTTCTTGTTCTCCTTCAAAACATTTATGCTGACTTTTAGCTTTCTACCTCCTCCGAAATTGATATCTTCATAGTCTCCTTCACCAATAGTGAATCTTTGTTTACTATTTCTTATGTCCTCACAGTCAAAGAGATTCTTGAGAGAAATCAAGCCTCTTGGGAGTTTATTGCTTTTTAATTTAATAATATGTTCCTCTTCAATCCTTTCGGCTTTGGGATGTGATTGATCAAAAGATTTCCCCAACTTTTGTAGAAAGGTAGTGATTTGAGCATCGTCTTTAAAGACCTACCAATTTTGCTCATTATTAAGGATTGATGGTTAGACAACAATATGTATTACAATCTTGTCTTTTGTAGATTCAAGTGTTGGATCAAATTGTGAGCTAATCGAAGTCATCTAATCTATGACTAAATTTTGGGTCCATGGGATAACCTATATGTTAAAAGCTTCAAAGATTTCAATCAAATCCTATATTCTATGTATGTCATACCTCATTCTCACATTATTTTGTAGTTTCCTATCCATGGACCTAGCTTACAACCAACTCTAAATCTCTGAACACTTCTATCCTCTTCACATCCATCCACTCAATGAGAACCAAACCGTGGACCAATACTTCATACTCTATGTCATTATTTGATGAAGGGAACCAAAAGTAGAAAGCTTTGAGGGTCTCTAATCTAGTCAGAGATACCAGTCAAATGTCAACTCTGAAACTAATTTTACACAAGTAGCACCATCAAAATATAATGTCCACAGACTATTTTTCCCAGTCTACTAGGTTCCTCATGTTCCTTTACCAACTTTGAGAATACTTGGTCATCATTAAAGATCATATAGGTTCCTAATCTGGTAGCATGGAAGTTCTTGAATGGGTCAAAGTCGATAAACTAATTGAGCAAGACCTCCTCCTCAAGGGTCCGATCGCTCATGCCTTCCTCATCTTCCAACATCTCTATGTAGTACGTCTCTTTTTTTGAGAAAGAAGTATGTGCTTCTTCAAAACTCAACATTGCATCTTCTATGATATGTTCAGGATGCAAAGGCTCATATAGGATCTTCATCTTCACCTCATGCTTTTTTCGTAGTATTAGATGAGACCAATCAAGTGCTAGATATCCACCAAGCTTCATCGTGAAGTCTCTTGAAAGACACATTCCAAAAATTGGGGGAATGCCCATTATGACTACTTCTTGTGTGACCGTTTGGCTCAAACATGAGAAAAGGTTCAAATAAAGATCCTTGATGCAATTTACAATCTAGACTTTCTTTCCATCTAATTGAATGATCCCTTTCTCAAGAGGCTCATATTTAAGATTCAGGGCGTCGACCACTTTTTTGGGCATGACCATGGTACTAGCTCCCAAATCAATCTTGTTATTATGTAAAAGCTTATCTTTGACAATAAGTGTTAAAAGGAAAGGGGTATCCTTTGGTTTGCTTACCTCTTTCATGTTCGTGTTTTCCACAATGTTTATGTATAACATAGCTTCTGAAGGTTAGGGATTTGATACGAGCCCTTTCCCTCTATCTTTATTGTGCAATGGAATTGTCTCCACTTGTGGTGATTGTTCATCTTTTTTAATACTTCCTAGAGCAATGTCTTTTGCTTTGGGATTGATATAACATCCCATAGAGATATGTTAGAGGGAACCTTTTTTAGCTGTTCCACCACATTAAGCATTCTGAAGGTCGAGACCTTAGGTTTGAATGGTGGTATCTCTTTTGTCTTAGGAAGAGGTCGGTCTAACATGGATAGGCTTAATGCTTTATCCATATCTTTCTTTGGCAATGGAAGAGCTTGTGATTGTTAAGTGGGTCATATTTTCAAGGCTTGCTCTACTTGTGGTTATGGTTGTCAAGTTATGGACATTGTGGAGCTCATTACACATATTCTCCAGTAAGTCTTCTTGTGGACTGTGTGTTGTAGTTTGACTATACTTGCGAGGTACTAGTCATCAAAACATCATTAGAAAATACTATGTCCTCTTCCTCCATCCAATAAAATAGTGCTTGGTCCAGTGATATATACAAATCTTGCTCTAAGGACATCCCTTGTATTTACGGTTTGAAGTGGGCATTCTCCATTTTGGGACTCTGATATTCTTTTGTGTTTGAAACATACCCTGTCCTCTCTATCCAACTATCTTTTGTTGGAGATTTCTGCTTAGAAAATTTTGATGCATATGGCTATCATTACATGGGAAGCACCATGTGTTCTCATCCTCCACCAAGTTGTTCTATCCAAGGAACAAATCCTTGTTTAGGCTATTCTTGATAGTCTGAAGTGACATGGTGACTGGTACTATCTAGTTCATAGGCATTGGTTGTTGATTTCCTCCTTTTGAATCTCCTTGATATGGGTTCTACTGATAAGATGACCTTCCTTCTTGATAGGTTTGCATGGGATGCTTTGAAGGTGCCACTTGCTTTCATTAGATGAGGACTAGCTCATTCACAAAGGACCACATGAGGTTCTTCATATCATTGGCATCTGCTACTAGTGAAGAAGAACTTGATGTATTGGGTTGTCCTCGTACGTATACATACATGGATGGTAGTGGTGTAGTTGATGTGCTAGTTTGTAGAGTGGATTCACTGAGAGTTGCTTCTTCCCGGGTTCCACCAGAGATTTCTATGAACATGGGCATTGGTGGCAGTAGTGGAAGCTTCCTAGCATCTACTAGACTATTCTCTACATGCACAACTAGATCGTATGCATTAGTGATGAAGGGTATTCCCCTTACAATCTAAAACTCACAAAAACAACAAATAATGGCACAAACAAAATGCAAGAAAGAAATAAAATATTTTCTATTATCACTAAATTGAAAATGAAATTACAAAATTATATTTTCCATCATATAGGCTTTCTGATTACATAAATCTGCAAGTATGCAAATCAGTGCAACCATCTACGCTGCTTTGGCCTCCCTTTTGTAGTCCCTCTTTATATTCTTTATTTGGAAGGTGTAACCACCCTAGAATCTTCTAGAAAGTTTAACCACCCTAGAATCTTCTAAAAAGTGTAAGTTCCTCAAGAAGATATTTTGAAATTTATTAATTTTGGTATTACAACTTCGTGGGGTCATAAATTTTTATTTGGTCATCGAGTCTTATATTAGATAATACCATTTCGGAAAGCTCTCAGGAATTGCCAAAAATTAGGGCCTAAAGGCTAGCTACTTTTTTTTTCCACCAATTTTCAAGCCCATCCGAGACTCTAAGTGCATCAAAACTAACTCTAAAGATTTTACTAGGATTTTCAAAAATTAAAATTTCAATATCTCTCAAATGACAAATGGTATTGAAATGATTTCTTCACCATTGGCTTCAATTTACCATTCTGGAGTTCTGTGTAAGATTTTGTGTCCAACTATGTATAAATGTAAACTTACTAAAATAGTAACCCTACCAAAATTATCCCTTATTGAAAAAAAACAACTTTTTTTTGGGTGATGCAAGATTGCTCTTACACCCTGGATTCTCCTACATCAGACACCTAGGGTAATTTGAAAAGTGACCCTATCACTTCTCAGGAGTCAAAGGGAAACCAAGAGAGTTAACCTTAGACTCAAATAACCATGTTGAATCTTCAACAGGACTTCCTCTCCATTTCACCAAGAACTAGATGCATATTTCCTATTTCTTGTGCTTCTTCCCACATGGCTATCCAAAATGTCTTCTATCTCCTCCTTTTCTGAGGTAGCTGCTAGAATATTCCATTGTGCCTCTATTATTTCTTCATCAATTCCTCCCTCATGATACTCTGTTAAATCTAAAATGTTAAGCACAAGTGAAATATGAATTCCATCAGGAAACTCTACCTCATATGCATTTCCTGAATCATGCTTCTTTAGGATCTTGCATCGTCCAAACTTCTTCATCTTCAACTTGTTGTATGTACCAATTGGAAACATTTCCTTTCATAAATAAACCATGACTTCATCTCCTACCTAGAACTCCTTGAACTTCCTTTTCTAATCTACCTTAGCCTTATACTGAGAGCTCGTCTTATTGATATTTTTCTTCACCTCATCATGAAAATTCTTCACATGCTCAGGAAAATCTTTAGCCTCAACACTACTCTTCTCTCCTTTATCCATATTTCTCAGTTCAGAAGCATTCCTCAGACTACTACCATATACAATATGGAATGGTGATTTACCAGTGCTCATGTTTAAAAAAAATTATAAGAAAATTCCACCTATGGTAAAATAAAATCCCACCCCTTTGGTTTATCTCCTACTAAACAACTTAGCAAGTTACCCAAACTCCTATTGACCACCTCTATTTGACCACAGTCTCTGGATGGTGAGAAAAACTGAACTTCAAATATGTCTTTAGCTTCTTCCATAATGTTCTCCAGAAATAACCAACAAATTTGGTATATGTCTGAAACTATACTCTTTGGTAGACCATGCAGTCTCACCACCTCTCCAAAAAACAACTCCATAATATGAATAGCATCACTGGTCTTATGACACGAAATGAAAATTTTCATCTTTGAAAATCTATCCACCACCACAAATATGGAGTCATTCCCTTTCTATGTCCTCGGAAATCCATGGAAAAAATGCATACTAATGTCCTCCCATGGCCTCTCAGGTATAGGTAATGGTTGATACAATCCAATATTCTGAATTGTTCCTTTCACTATCTAACATACTTTGCAACTTTGTACAAACTTCTCCACATCTTGTTGTAATTGTGGCCAATAATAATTCTCACCAACAAGAGCAATGGTCTTTTCTAGACCGAAATTCCCAGCCAATCCTCCACTATGTTTCTCATTCATTAGATTCTCTCTCATAGAAATCCTTGGAATGCACAATTAGCTTCCTCTAAACAACATCCCATCTTGGATTAAGAAATCCAACCATCTTGTCCTATCCAATGTAAGAAGTTCCAAACAAACCTTCCAAGCTTCTACAAAGTCTAGATCTTCTATATACAAACTCTTGAGTTCATTAAACCCAACAACCTCTGTATTCATCTCTATCAACAAATTTTTCCTTCTACTTAAGGTGTCTACAACTCTGTTTGACCTTCCACTCCTATGCTTCAAAACAAAAGTATAACTCTACAAAAACTCAACCCATTCTAATTTCCTTGACTATTGAGATACTGCAAAGCTTGATGATCAGTATATAAAACAAATTCTTTTGGAAAAAACTAGTGTCTCCGTTTCTTCAATGCCTGAACTATAGCATAAAAAATCTTGATCACAGATAGAATATTTCTTCTTAGCATCATTCAACTTCTCACTAAAACAGGTAACAAGCTTACCTTCTTGAATCAAAACAACTCCTATGGTAGTGTCACTAGCATCACAATCTACCTAAAATAACTTATTTAAATCTAGAAGTGCCAAAATAGGTTTCTCTATAACTTTCTTTTTCAACATATCAAAAATTTTGGATGCTCATGTAGTCCACTTAAACTCTTTTCTATCTCCTCTCATTGCTTCAGTTAGAGGCGCACAAATACTACTGAAATTCTTAATAAACTTCCTATAAAAACTTGCTAGACCATGAAATGATCTTACCTCTGTAACACTCCTTGGGGTAGGCCATTCAATGATAGCTCTCACATTCTCTGGATCCATTTGAAGACCCTCGTCCAAGACAACAACTCCTAGATACACCAATTATCTCTTCACAAAGTTACATTTCTTCCAATTAATCAGCAACTTCTCTACTCTTAGCTTCTCAAAATCCTTTCTGATATGCATCCAATGCTCCTCCAATGTCTTGCTAAAAATTTAAATGTCATCCAAATAAACAATGACAAATTTACCCAAAAACTCTTTCAGTACCTCATTCATGAGCCGCATGAAGGTGCTCAGTGTATTGGTTAGCTCAAAGAGCATGACTAACCACTCCTACAAGCCCTCTTTGGCCTTGAATATTTTCTTTCATTCATCTCCTTCTCTAATTTGAATCTGGTGATAACCACTCTTCAAATCTATCTTCATGGAGTACTTAGCTCCAGTCAAACAATCCATGATGTCATCCATTCTTGGTAAGGGAAATTTATACTTGATTTTGATCTTATTGATGGCTCTAGAATCTATACACATCCTCCATTCCCCATCCTTCTTTGGTGCTAGTACTATAGGTACTACACATGGAATCAAACTATCTCTAATCAATCCCTTTCACAACAACTCTTGCACTTGTCTATTCAACTCTTAACTCTCTACTGGAGTCATACGATGATCTACCTTATTTGGAAAGTTGGCTCTAGGAGTCAGGTCCATCTAATGACTAATATTTCTTACTAGAGGAAAACCTTCATGTATCTTATCAAAAGTAATAGCTTGAAACTCATTCAAAAAAATTGAAACATCTACAAGTACCTCATTATTATCTTCTTTTTCAACTCTAGGGATCAATGCAAAATACTTATGCTCATGCCGTATACCTTCTAGGAACTTTCTTCCATCAACCAAACAAACTCTTGCATTACTGCATACCTTTTCCTTTTTCTCTTTCAAGGGCTTCAACTTATGTCAAACTCCATCCTTTTTCAAAGAATAGATGTTGGCATGTCCATCATGTATTGCACATCGATCAAACTACCATGGTCTACCTAACAACATATGACAAATTACATCCATAGGCATAACAACACACAATACCTCATCATGGTAATTTCCAATCTTGAACTTTACTAGACATTGTCTATTTACCAAAGCTTTATGATCCTTCTACAACCAAGCAATCTAGTATGGATTTCAATGCCTTATTCTCTCCAAATTCAACTTACTAACCATCTCTTCTGAAACAAGGTTATCAGTACTACCTCCATCAATAATAACACTACAAAATTTACCTTCACACTTACATCTGGTCAAATCAAATTCTTCCTTTGGGTTGGCTCTTTCTCCTCATTCAGCAAGGCTCTTCTAGTAACAAGAACATCTCCTCTTTTTGCATCCTTAGAATGTGAAGACTCAACATCTTGTGCATTACCCTCAGGTCTCTTGTTTATCCTTATTGGATATTGAGGACACTGATATGCCCTATGACCTTCTTCTCCACCTTGGGAACAGGCTCCATGAAAGCCTCCTCTCCGTGGTCCTTGTCTAGATCTTCCCCTTCCTCTTTGGTCTACACTATTTTGATCACGAGGGTGATAGGTGGTATCTTCTTTCTAGTTTTGGCTGCTATCGAATCCTTCGCCTTTCTTTTGATCTTCATTTCAACCTCCATATGACTATCCACTAGTCCTTCCACTGCGACCTCCACCTCTTTGCTTACTTTCAAACCTTCTATTCAAATTCTCTTCTACCTTCAAAGCAAATTGATATGCATCTTCAATGGTAGAGATTATTACCAGACTCAACTCTTCTTGAATGCTCGGTTTCAACCCATTTATGTAACAAGAAACTTTCTCCTTTTTGGCCTTAGAATGACCTGTTCTGATTAGGACTCGATAGAATTCTTTTGTATACTCCTTAACAGGTTTTCCTACTTGTTTCCACCCTTGCATCTGGGTGATCCCACAATAGTGGTTTACAATTTTTGGCCAAATTGGACACTAATTTTTTTTTAACTAAATCTTCACATTCGGGCACCTATAGCAGTTAAACCGTGAGGAATTTGAAGATGATGCAAACTAGAGTCTTGTCAAATTT
Source organism: Sequoia sempervirens (assembly GCA_007258455.2). Classification (NCBI taxonomy): domain Eukaryota; kingdom Viridiplantae; phylum Streptophyta; class Pinopsida; order Cupressales; family Cupressaceae; genus Sequoia; species Sequoia sempervirens. The sequence continues at coordinate 507,333,022 of VDFB02047230.1, read as the reverse complement.
TGTCTATAAATTCTAAAAATATTTTTTTCAATTTTTTTAGAATCAGATTGCACTCTTTTTTCCACCTCCCACGAAAACTGGTTTTTTTCAAAAAAAAACATTTTTTAAAAGTGGCGCACACCATATAACGCATAAATTTTTTTCCTTGAAGGATAAAATTATAATTCTTTCAAATTTAGATTTTTAACTTCGATATCTATTGCTTCCACTTGGTTAGATAGTTTTTTATTGAACATTTTTTCTTTAATCAATTTTGAAAGTCAAACAAATTACAATTCAGACATAACACGACCGTATAATGCATAAATTTTACTATATGTATCGAAAATCTTTATTTTTGTTTTGGATCAAGGACTCCAATATCTGGTGCACTCATATTTTTCAAAAAAAAAATTGATAATCTTCTATTTTTCCAAATGTGCAAATAAAGATTTTCGTTTTCGGTGAAAAACCTATATTTAATAAAACTTAAAAAACAAATAGATAATAAAATCAAAACATATTAAAATTATATTCATTGGATAGCCCATTTTGAGGGCAACCTGATACCAACTAGGTTTTTGAAACCTCCTCCATTTTCATTCTCAAATCGCACTTCAAAGTGCAAAATTCTAAGCAATTTTGGTGTCTGAGAGGGTGGAGGTGAAAATAAGGGGATTCGGTTGAACAACTCTTTGGTTGAATAAAATTCAAGTGTTCGGTTGAATAGGAGTTCGACCGAACACATTTTGCATATAATAAAAAAATGGATTTAAAGGGGGTTCGGTCAAACATGATAAGCATGTTCGGTTGAACCACCTCTATTAAATATATATTTCTTTCATTTGCCCATTGTATTTTATAATATTTAATATTAATATAAATGTAAATTATATTTTTTTAAATTATAATATATAGTATACTTAAGGGTAGGGGGTAGAGGAGTGAGGGAGGGAGTGGGAGAGAGATAAAGGGTATGGTTTAAGGGTTAAGCGTAGAGGGGAGAGAGGGGGGAGTGGGAGAGAGATAAAGGGTAGGGGGTGTAGAAGGGTTTAGGTTTTAAGGGTTAAGGGTAGAGGGGAGAGAGGGAGAGGGGGTAGGAGGGAGAGGCTTGAGAGAGAAAGAGGGGGCAGTGTGAGAGGGATAAATGGTAGGGTTAAAGGTTAAGGGGAGAGGGGAGAGAGGGAGAGGGGGTAGGAAGGAGAGACTTGAGAGAGAGGGGG
>VDFB02047230.1:507307246-507331720 GCA_007258455.2 Sequoia sempervirens | reverse complement strand
CATGATGCTATAAGTGAGAGAAGTTTCTACTAGTTTTATATGCTCATCCATACCAGTAGAAGGAAGTGATCTTGACCTCTCTCCAACAAGAATTTTTTGAACTTGGGTCTCCTCCCTAACTTCAAGGTCCATGCGTTCTTCAACGGATTCGTTTGATCCAATATATAGATTTGGCTCAACTCTAGCTTGAGAAATTCCTACTTGTTGTTTGAATTTACATGCAAGAAAAGAAAGTGAGAGACTATGAGTTATCTAAGTTGAAATAAATGAACCAAAGATCTTTGAACTTAAGAATTCTATGGAACTAAAGCAATTAGAATTAGATGATAAATAATTTAGGGAATGTCTATGCAAGATGACTATTGGAAATATATTTATAAGCAAAACAAATTGAGGTGTTAATAAAAGTCCTAAACACACACTTGAGATAGAGAGAGAGAGAGAAGAAACAAGCATGTACCTTGTTTCTTTCTATGATAATTTACCAAGTTTTGTTCACACCTCTTTTGTTCTTCTTCTTTCGACAATTTTTGTTGAGACACATTTTTTCTTTTTCTTTGTTGCCCCATTTTAAACTTCAACTTAAAGATGACTCAAAACAAGTCATCTACCACCTTAGTTAAATTCTCCTCCAAATTTTTCCTTGATTGATAAAAATGAAAAGTTGTCTCTCCAATATTTGCCTCCTTGATAAATGTGCAAAAACCTCTTCTCCAAAATTTGCGCTCCAAGTGATATAAATGAGAATTAATCTTGAAATTTGATATCTAGAATAATGAAAAATAAGCTTCTATTTATATGCATATGGGATGGGAAAAATATTATTCTAGTATACATGGAATAACTAGATCCTAGTTTAAATGAATCAAGTAGTAAACAAACAAGAAATTTCATTGTGGAGTTTGTTGTCATTTAATGCATAGGTATGCACAACATATCTAGTAAAATTTTAGAATTTTGTTAAATTGTCAAAAATGTATAATAGAGGTATAATTTGAATTGATTTTTCTTAATTATATTTGAATTGAATTTCAAGTTACTTGTCAAAATGTATAATAGAGGTATAATTTGAATTGAATTTTCTTAATTATATTTGAATTAAATTTGAAGTTACTTGTCAAAAAGATTATATTTTGTTCTCAACTCAATGGTTCATGTTGCTTAAGTCATTTTTAAAAAATATTTATTGTGATCAACATGAATGAACTTAATTATAAAGTGGCATTGATTTCCTAAAATTGTACTAGAGATCAAATGTATATTGAATATAAGGAAATGTAAGTTGTAAGAGATCATCAAATAAACAAACATGTATGTATATTGAATATTTAAAGAAAATGCATACATATATCATGTGTAAACATGTAACCATAAGCAAACACATGTACATACATGTTAAGAGATTCAATGTATAAACATAACACATGTTATAAGCAAAGAGGCAAATGTATCTATATATCATACAAGAAAATGTATGTACATATCATATAAGCAAATTAATGTAAATTAGAGATCATCAAATGTCAAATACTAAAGATCAAAAAATAAGCAAATGTATGTATATATCATATAAGAAAATCTAAGAGATCATCAAATCTTGAATATTAAAGATCATCATATAAGAAAATACATGTAGTAAAGATCATAAATCTAGTGTGCAGGGCCTAATATGAATGTCGACTCCTAGTCGAACGACCATTTGAATGATAATGGTCTTGCTCTAATAGATGTGCTAATCCCTGCAAATAAAATTGTCTATAGAACGTGTTAAATACACATAATTTATATTAAATAAATTTTATGAAAGTTATTTTTAAATGAACTTGTATTTTTAAATATCTATCTAGATCTATACATACATAAATATTGCATGTAGATATATACATGTGTATATATAAGAATTTAAAGCTCACATGTCCACTGGTGGAAGATTCATCCACATTTGAGTCACGTTGATCATGCACACAATCTGGACCAAGGCTAGGAGTGACATGAGGTATGTCCACCTGTAACAATATATATACATATATATCAACTTACATGAATATCTTGTTAAAACAAAAATTTCAAAATAATTAAAAAGAATTGAAACATGCACATGCACACATACATGCACATTATTTGATATTGGATGACCTAAGTCCTCTAAAACGGTCGCCTCCACCTTATCAACCAAACGGCCAAGCAATGAATCAACATCTGCATCCATCTGATCTATCCCATGTCGTGCCAAAAATGATGAATGTAGAGGACTATGAAGATGAGATGGCATCAATGATGATGAACCAAAACCAATCAGCATATTAGTAAAACCCATAGTCTGTGTAGCTACCAGATGAACTGTAGGTGGATCCTGATGCACACTAGTGCTCGGCTGAGCGTGATGGGATCCTAGAGTTGAACAGAATCTATGTGCCAAATGATCTTTGACATGCTCTATATCGATCCCATTATCTAATGCAATGTGGGCATATGCCTCCAACAGGTCCTCAACCAAACAATGCAGAGTCCTATGTGCCATGTCTCCTGTAAGTGCATCAAGTTGTGTAGGAGTAGGGATGTCAGCCGCTAAAGAAGGATCCATGGTGGTGCACTATGTTGAAAATGGCATGGATCAAGAACGTCTAGACATCAAATACTGACCTACACGATCATTAGATATCCTAGTGGTGGCAGTCGCAATGTCACCTACAGTGTCAATTTCTTCCTTTTGGGAAGCAATGAAAACCTCATCTGCTATGGGGGCTAGCTATGGGGGCTAGAGCTGGGGTGAGAGAAGGAGACCTCTTGCAAACCAATTCTCTAAACACTGGGGCTAGTCTATTTGCTTGATGATAGGTGGGTCTATGGGCAATCCTGCCATGCTCCTGACCAACATATGGTGGAATGTCAAGGTATTTAACTTTGAGGCCCAAATAGACCTCAGCATACAACTGTTGAACAAAATATAATGGAATCTAGTCATTATTTGGGTATTGACCATGTGCTGCAAGAAATCATGGGTAGATCAATTCAGCCATAGCACGATCGACACATCTAGTGACTTGGTATCCCCTAACCTTACATACATTTTGATAAAAAGGAAAACAAGTGCTTTTTATCATTTCTTTGGTCACACTATCCTATATTTGTTTAAGGGGAACATCATCATGTACTTCTTCCCACATGCAGGAAAGAATAGCAAGTACTCTATCTGGGGAATATGTACTAGTCCTCTCAAGTTCATCTCTTAGTTTTTCTAAACTATGTGATATTGACATACATGGTTCAAAATATATCCCTGGGTTTGCACCTTGTGCTAATGAGTCTCTCAATTTTTTAATCTCATTAGTGGTATTTGCAAACAAAGAATCTAGCGCAGGTGGAACATGATCTGATTTTCCATGTTATATATATATATATATATATATATATATACAGTACACCTAAAAGAGCAATGAGACCTTGGTAAATAATATATCTAGATAAAGGGAATACAAATCTAAAATAGTTGTAATAATTCATCTACTCGTCAATAATATTTTCATACCATTAACAAAAAAGCATTCAACATCTATCATAGTTTTTAATAATTTCAAAACATTCAAATTACTAGGTTGCACACAAAACATAATCTAAAATAGTTCTAAAATTTAAATTTAAAACATAATCTAAAATAGTTCTAAAATTTAAAGGAAGATGTGTCTAAAATTAAGAATTCACACTAGAATATCAATATTCCATAAGAATATCATAAAGAGGATGAATTTAATGGAATATAATATAAAATCCTCCATATAAGGTTGAATTTTATCATTACATTATGAGTGAATCATCTCAATTATATAGCCAACAACATAAAAAAATTATAGATTGGAAAGCAAAATAATCACACATTTATCATATTTTTATATGTATAAAGTTTAGATACCATCAAACTATTTAAACTTATAGATTGCATAAAGCTATAAATTGAATCGTTAAAACTAATTTATTAAGAATAAAATCTAATAAAGTTTGACTTCATATTGCATGTACTTGTTATAAATATCTCACTAATCCAACCATACATTTTATATATGTTAAAAAATATATAATTTAACAATTTATACAACTTCTAATTAGGATAATAAATCTAGAATCAAACATGACCCAAATGTAGGATAAAGACAAGAATCTTAATCTATACCATTATTTTGAATTTGGTTTAATAGAAATTGAAAAAAATTGTAATCATGAAAAAAACAATGAATAAACTAAGGATCATTTTAACAATGGTGAATTAGTGCCTAAATATTGGCCTAAAAAATTATAATATTCAACATTCTCATCACAAATGATATATGAAAACTAAGGATCATTTGGTTATATATTTTCATAGATTTAAAATTTGAATATTTATTACTATAACATGTTCATTACAATTAGATTTTTAAATAATATTGTAATAATTTATTTTGTCTGAAATTTGTTTTGTGGGTTTTAATGTTGTTTTTTAAATTTAAGTTAGAGTAAGTAGAATTTAATGATCTAGACCTTAAAAAGATTCAAGTAATTTATGTTTTCCTTAAAATTACAATTATTGCTTGATTAAATAGATTATTGGTTGTATTTAGATTTCAAAATTAGAAATACTTTAAAATTATAGAACCATATTATCCTTTGATACAAAAAGCTATGTCAAGGATTATTTGTATCTTCCTCATAATTATGTTTCATATATTGAATATTTCAGGGAGGATTGCATGGATGATTTGAAAGTTGAAGCAAAGATTCGTTGAGATCGACAAAGGATATTTTGATAAACTCCAAAATCCTAAGAATAGAGAAGATGGTGAGTCATATTTTAATAGACCTTATCTTCACTCCTTCTATTCAAATGCAACCTCTCCAACCAATATATTGGATTGCAAAATAAGTAATAGAAATATATGAACTTACTCCTAATCCCACTCCATTTACCCCACCATTAGATATGCATATTGGTATTCACCTACTCAAGTTTTATGAGACCCTAGGTGGCTTTTTGAATACATCAAAAATATTATGCATGATGTCTAAGAATTTAATTGTGATGGATCAAGATATATTCCAAGAATTTATAAATGAAGTATATATTCATATATATGTATTTGTTTGAGTGTTTAAAATTAGTTAAAAACTTCTTTGAGGGATTTATGCAAATATGACATAGATTAGAAAGATAGTTTCATGTCATTTTGGTGAAGTCATAACTTAACTTTTAATTTATCATTTATGGGAATGACATCTTTGAGAAGTTTATAGAAGGCCATAGATGGCAGGCCACTTTTTGAATTAAATTTAGTTATTGAATTTGTATTTTTTGGATGCGCATTTAGATTTAAATTTACATGCCAAAGTCACAATGTCCTACTCTTGATTAAATTCCTACAAGAAATTAAGGAACTTGGGATACCCACCTCCCAATGGTCTTGGAATGGATGCATTTAGATGGAGAAGGATTTCAAAAGGCTCATGGTACTTGTGGACCCCTCAAAGGCATGATATATAACACATGAACTTTATTTATGAAATTTGGTCTTTAGTTGTTGGCTTCTAGTATGAATGTTATCTATAAGGTGGAATTCTTAGTTGAGACTCTCAATCTTCCATTGTTGGCTTCTAGTGTGATTATACAATATGAGCCAAGTATTAATTTCTAATGTTAATTATTGAAAGAAGGTATATAAATTATTATTCGAGCATGTCTTAATTCTCATACAAAGTTTTCTTAGTCAATTTCTCAATGTATGAGTTCCATATATTTGTAAATTTTCCTTAATATAAAAACATATTTTATTTCATTAATTAACCTATCTATTCCATGTTACAAAGGATGCTCTTATTTTAAATTATAAGTATATAATTCAAAATTAATTAGTAATTTTCAAGATAGAGTACACACAATTTCCTTAGTTAAAATAAAATAATATTCTTATTTCCATGAGAGTTACGTAGAATGGTACCTTGATGCTCGAAAATATTTCTTTCATACATACTAAATTTTTATCATGTTACATTATGAGTGAATCATCTCAATTATATAGCCAAGCACATCAAAAATTTATAGATTGGAAAGAAAAATAATCACACATTGATCATATTTTTATTTGTATAAAGTTTCTACTATCAAACTATTTATATTTATAGATTAAATTATTTTTGAATTTGGTTATTTGGGTTCAACATGTCATGCTATAGGATTTTCTTGTGTTTTCACCATGTTGTCATGTGTAGATCATAGCAATTTATTTTATAGGTGTAGGAATTTTAGAGGAAGGAAAGGTTGAACAAAATGCATAAGGATGAGATGGAACCTTGTTTACCCTAGGATTTGGTTGAGGCTCCCTTTGAGCATAATTGAGGGGTGGTTGGTCCTCTTGTAGACATGACTAATTTAGAAGGTCTTGTCAAGAGAAATTTAGAGGAAATTGGTAGAGACAAGAATCATGTTACAGATGGATTAGTTGGAGTTCATTGCCTCTACCATTCTCTTGAATTGCAGCATTCACCTCTTGGTATTGTTTCTAATAATTTAAAAATATGAAGAAGGTTCAAGTTTAGAAGATTATAGGAACCCTTTGGTCTCAAGTTTGGAAGCTAAAGATGGAAACTCCATTACAAAGGAACTAGGTTCATTCATGGAAAAGGATAAGGTTGACAATAAGATATAGTTCCTTGAAGAATTTTGGATTCAAGTTGTGTTCAATGATAGATCTACTAATGTTTTTGGGAAAAAGACCATCTTTATTAGATACATTGCCACTATTGGTGGAGTATTTCTAATTGGATGTTATTTTTCTAACTTACAACTATATTTTTCTTGTTGTTGTTCCATGCCAATATGATAGATCATTTTTTGTCTCTTTATTGGTCTTTGTAAAAGGGTGGGGCCCTTTCAAAATTTATATTTCTAATTCATAAATTCAACCAAAAGTATTTACCCTAAAATTAAAATATAAATTTAAACTTTAAAATAGTCTTTTTTGATATTATATAATAGCCTCATGTATTTAATTTATAAATCCTATTATTCTTTATGTTTAATTTCAAAATTTTAATGCTCGAGCAAGTATAGGTTACAAGTGCATTCTTTACATTTTTTCTCTTTCTTTTGTACTATTTTGTATATGGGTGTCTTATATGCATTGCCTCAAACATATAATTTTGATGTCCTATACCTAATTCTAAATGTAGTTTTATGAATGTATTCCTCATTTATTCTTTGCTAATTGTAATTGAATATTAGACCTATTTTTTAAAATATGGCCACCCCTCTCAATCAATAAAATAAGTCATCTATTTTAGGTGGTGGATATTAATATTAATTGTTTATTTATTGAACATGTACATAATCAAGACAACTTGGAAAAGTGTCTTATATTTCTTTTTCATAAAATATTTGGAGCATCCCATGACAAGACACTAGAACATATAAATCCTTTCTTCAAAATTTCATTTAGGAAATTCTTTAAGTAATGCAAATATGAAGTGCTTTTTTGATAGGGATCTCTAGATATAGGGGCTAATTCGTGCATGAACTCTATTAAAAAATAAAACACCCATTTAGGAGGAAACATGAGGAGTTTATTCTAGGAAAGACGTCCTACGACTTTTGTAATGGAGGTTTATTTTCATTTGAATAGTTCTCATTTACTTTTACTAAATAAAAATTGACAACAAACAAGGCACACTCTTTTCTTTATTCTCTTTTGATTTGTAAAATAGAAAATTTAATAATACCTTCATTCCTTATAATCCTAATGGAACTATTTTATTATGCATTTCATTCAAACAATCTAGTTTCTTTCCTCTAAATTTATTCTTTGATTCATATGTCACGCCCCGCCGTGCGAACCCCAAAGGAACTAAAACAACAGAACAATTTTTTTTTTTAAAAGAATAAAGAACATAAAATATACATACTTCAGTATTATATCATAACAATGTATTAAGAGGCACAACTTGTTCCAATGGGGTACACGAAGTGACATGACTATTCTAACCCAAAACCACGACAATAAATTAAACCATAATTAAACAGTTACATAAATCCATTCATTCTCATTTCATCATCTACATATCCATTGAACAATAACTACATTCATGACATAAGTACATATGATAACACATATAATTAGAATGATATAAAGTGATACATATTTCGATAGATACAACATAACATATCCAACTATTACAAGTGATTGCTCCAGAATCAAATCATGGCTTGAATATACATTACATCCCAAATAATAATAAAATACAATTAACTGAAGGTACATCTCAATAACCACATAAACTAATTACAACAAGGTCATCCCAACACATGTGGGAGACAATACATCCATGATTACATTAGATACATTACAATTGAAGTATATACAACTATCTGGTACACAAGAATAGCTGGATCATCAACATCTTGCAAAAAGTCCTGCAATAAAAATACCACCTGCAATAGAAAGGGAAACCCAACGGGGTGCGAAGCACATTCCACCCAACCACCTGAGAGTAGACAAGGAAGGGTCCCCGACCAAGTACGTCTAACAACAACAAAGACTAACACCAAGAAGATAACTCAACACCAAAGACCATATAGACACACAACAATGGCAAATCCAAAAGCACAATACAAACCACTGATGAACATAACAACCAGTCATAACCACAATCTCAATGAAACTCTTGACATAATACCGAAACTCAAGTCATAAATCCAAATACTACTTCCAACCATAATCAAAGACGAATCAATAAAACACTTCCAGAGGACTTCAGTAAAACAACATAAATAGAATGTTAGACGAGAGTGTCATCGCATGGTTTCACATGGATTCTCCAGACAACCTATTACAAGGTGCCGCCTCCATCTCTACATGGATTCTCCAGACATCCAAGTTAAGGTGCCGCTTCCATCTATGGTTCTCCAGACGGCCTATCTCAAGGCGCCGCTCCATAGGGTCACTCATGCGGAGTCATTGACCTTTCGTGAGGACAAGGTAATGACCTTGCCAACCACAGCCTTCTCAGTCCCCTTTAGTCTGTGATAGCACTAACAGGTGGACGAGGCTTCACAATTATCTTGTTAATGTTTAATCCCCACCCGTGGTTTATTACTTAAATTATCACTGATTAAACTAACTCTATGTGGGTTACCCTGACAGCCCCTTTGTGCACCGGCCCCCACTAGAGCCACTCTCTCTAGACACTCCAGCACAAGAATATCCAACTCACAGGACTATATCAACAAGGAAAACCGAACCAACAATGGCTCAATCGCGAGGCACAACCCTCTCGCCCAACTCACATGTATGACATTCATAAACGATACGATCCAAGTATACATCAATACCACATCCGAAGCCAAAACATATGGACAACATCAAATACAAGATCGGACATAAATACAAAATCCTCGCCTCTGGAAGTCCTAAACACGACTTAGACTCCTTATAACTGTACAAGCTGATTCTAGATTTTTCTTACGAGACATAACTCAAACAAAAAAGAAAAATCACCATAAACACATAAACTCGAGAGGCAGCAAATACATAAGTAATGTCATAAAGCTCATTCTAATAAACAACACATTCCGCCAATTAAATAACTCAACTCCTCAAAGACACCCAGTTAACTAACACGTAACTTATTTCTAACGTTTACAATTATACTAATACAATCTTAGTTTATACTATTTTTTTTAAACATTACAACATACAAACATATATATATATATACTTACAAAATAAATATTAAAAATTCACTATATAAAAATAAATAAATTTAATTAAATAATTCATATAACAAAAATATATTTTTATAAATATATATATATATAATATTCATATATATAAATATATTAAATAAACTATAATCATTAAAACATATATTCAAATCCCATTATAAATTTATATAAAAAAAAAACACATATTTAAATCCTGTTTTATTAAATCATTTAAAAAAAAACCATATATTAAAATTTATAAAATAATCCTAAAAGAAAAACAAACGAATTAAATTTAAATCATTTTATAAATACCATCTATTAAAATTCATAAACAATTTTAAATAATCATAAAAAAAAAAAAGGCAAACGAATTTTTTTTGTTTAAAACAAATAAATAAAACAAAATAGGCGGCCTCCCTGTGGTACACAGTACCGACCTTTGTAATGCGCTACCACCAGACATTGTCAGGCTGCTTTTCGTAGAAGCCTCCGACCTTGCGTACTTGTGGCCGTGTTCATCTGAAACATGACGGTGGTGGGGAGAATGGGGGAGGTACAATTCAATTTTTTATTTGTTAAAATTTATTTAATAAATTTTATTTTAAATTTAATTTTACTTTTCAAAATTTTCTTTATAATTTCAATTCGCCCATACGGGCACAGAAACAAATGAATCTCATGAACATATTTTTTTTAATTTATATACACATATTTATATTATTTTTATTTTATTTGTATATATATTTCAGAACAATACACAGAATATTATATATATTTGTTTGAATAGCAGAACTGATTATATATATAAATATATATATATATATTTTTATGAGGAGATTTAGAAATTAAATAGACAGATTGTTTTCTTTCTGAACAAATTTGAAAATACAATTATAAAAGCCAGAAAGTTGAATATATATGTATATATATAAATCAAGAGACTCAAAAAAATTTATATAAATAAATTGTTTTCTCAATAGACCTAAAATAATCTGTACATAAATAATCTGTGCATAAGAACAACAACAATAATTTTCACTTTAAAACAATTGTTTTCCACTATTAAATTTTATGAGGGCTTTCAGAAGGTTTTTCAATAATCACAAAATAGATCTCGTAAGCAAATTCGATCTTCAATCAAGGATGTTTTTTTTTTTTTGTTGTTTTTTTTTCAACAATAAATCTTCACTTCTAACCTATATTGAAAAGTTTCGAACAGGTTCAATGAAAGTTTTCTACAGAAGATTTAATATAATTCTCAATATAAATCATTCCAGAATATAACAAAACCCTCTTTCAAACAAACTATTGATTTAAAGTATCACATACATGATTTTCTTTACGGAAATAAAAATAAATAAAATAAATGATAAATTTTATGGAACCTGAAGTCCTTCGTTTGCAGAAGAAATCCTTCTGTAGCCTTTCGAATTCCTCCTGCAGATCCTTCTCGAGCGCCTCCTGCAGCGCCCTTTTCGAATCTGTCTATCTTCCAATCAATTATTTTCTCCAAAGTTTTTCAACACAAACTCTTTTCTTTTCTTTTTCTTTTATTTTTCCTTTCCAGATCCCAGAACAACAGAGTAGTGGTTTTCTGTCTGTGAGAATAATCTTTCCATAAAAATAATAATAAATCAAGATAAAACTCAATAAAGCTTCCCTGCTTTCTTTTCTCAAAAATCCTGCTTCCTATTGGTCCTTTTCAGCTTTTAAAAGCACAAATTTATCTACAGTTTGTAATTAAAATAATTTATTTAGACAAGCTATTATCTATGCAAGATTTGCTAAATTTAATTTTAACAAAAAGATATTATTTAATTATCTTTAACAATATTTATTTAATTTAATTATTGTCAACATTATTAATTAAAAATAATTATTTACTCTTATAAATAAATTAAATCACCTTTTTAATTTATAATATATTTAAATTTAATATTCGACTAACACACAATTAAATCAAACAACTAAACAACTTTAAACCAATATCATATAAAATAAGGTTAATTAAATAAACATGAACCATAAATCAACCGAGTACCTCAACAAAACAAATTACACAAACAACGAGAACAAAAACCACAGTCATAACATGACTCACAACAGACGACGGACTTGGGACGGGGACGCTTCCAAACCTACTCCCTTTTTCAACAATTTTACCCGTTGGGCTAGTTTATTGCTCGCCCTGTCCTGCCGAAGCAGGTGGAATCGAGACTTATTCCTGCAATCCTGCATCCAAGCAAACGTCAAGCAGCACATGTATACATATATATATATATATATATATAAAATCAACATCCTACCGTGAGAAGGAATCGCAGTGTAGCAGGGCACTCGTGAACGAGTGATGCTACCCTGTCCTCTCACCTAATCTACTCTAACAATTACAATGTCAATAGTAACTAACATTTCTAATCCAAATAGATCATAAGATAACATTATACTAAACTACTGCATCATAACTAATTACTAAACCTTTGCATTATAAAGTAACACAGAATTCAAATCACATGATCATAGAATTATCACATCGACATTTAAAACATTAGAGAGAGAAGGCATTACATACTAAAACAATCCAAACCCTACATATAGAGTATCATAAATCATAATAAAATATCAATTGTAGCAATCAATTAAACTGCACAACCACACACACCAAAATGATGAATCCATCACCAACACAATCCAGTATCACACTAACAAATAAAAGCAAACAATAGTAGTAAATAGTATCAAAAACATGGGGGTATTACATCATACATTTAGAACCAACCATTTTTGGAGTAATGTCATCAAACTCAAAGGGAAAATATGAAGAATTTTATCCAAGTTTCCATTGTATGCACCCTAAGCTATAATTTTAGAATTGTATCATTTATAAACTATCTAAGTTGGGACATGTACACAACTCAACACTACCTATTTTAACAAGGATTTAGATTTTAAGTTGAATTTCTAAACTATCTAGAAAGGTGATACAAAATAGTAAGAAGCACCTAATTATATTAAGATTTTAAGATATAAAATATATTTTATTCTACTTCATAGCTCTAGGTATGACATTTTCACATCATTATCACCATGCTCCCTAGTTTTCTTTGTTGGTGTCATATCCACCATGAATGAGGCCCATTTTTCTAAAGGTCTTATATATAAAATATAATTAGATAAACCTTCACCAATGTTTGTATTTTAATTCTAATTGATTACCACTTTATACCTTTTACCAATTTATAATTTCAATATAGTTTACCAATATAAAAACTTGTAGGCGAATAACTATAATTCCCCATTTTTATAAATAGTCTAGATTACCTAAGTTCCAATTGAAGTTTTGTTAGAGTGTAATATATATAATATGTTTAGTTCTAATCAATCAGTCTAGATTAATTGTTTCAAATCCCTCAAAAAAAATACTCATTAGAGAGATTGTGCATTAATAAATCTTACCAATTAGGGATCATATTCTTTTTTATACTTTCATACCACAATCATTACCATAACTTATCAACCTCAATGAGGGAAATATTCACTATTATGGTTCACATTTTTATTTACCAATAATTCATTATTGTGGGTTGAACAAAATAATCCATCCAATACAAAATTATAAAGATATATGGTTATCAACAATAATTTTAATAACAAATTATATAACCAAAGAAAATTACCATGAACTGTTTGATATAATGCCTCAAATAAATCTGTTTTATGTTCAGGTAAGGCTTTAGAAACAATAAAGAAAATGCAATTGGAGGTGCCCTGGTAGAAATGTATGAAAAATGTGGAAGCATAGACAAGGCATGTTAATTTTTTGAAATGGGTTTCTAAAATCTTTCAAGCAATGCAACACCATTTTTTCAACACTCTCTGCCCATGCCAAAATTGGAGCTTTGGAATAGGGTATGAACATTCATCAAAGCATGATAGAAATAGTGTTTGTTGAAAAGGATTTAGAAACTTTCAAGCAAATGCAATTTCAAACAAAGAAATGTAGTTTGAAATCTACAAATTTGAAACATTTCACATTTAGGGTTTAAAAAATTCTCAAACAAATGCATTTTGAAATCTATGAAATTCAAATTTAACCAACCTGTGAGCTATGGAGGTCAGGTTGATGAACTGTGGCAATGGAGGTCGAGTTGATGCACATTTTTCACATGTCTGGTTTGCTACATTCATGTTCAGGTTCGCTTTCACCACATATAGAGCTTGAATAGAGAATATGTAGAATGTGTGACAGTGATAGTTTGTTTTTATTTTTTATGCCCTATTTCAAGGGGTTCGTTTGAACATCCATTCAAGTGAACCCTATAAAATATTATTTTTTATTCATATGTTTATGGGTTCGGTTGAATGTATTATTCGACCAAACCAGTAGGTTTGATCGAACACTTAAACTGGTTCGGCTGAACCATAGAGTTCGACCAAACCCCTTGTCATTGTGGAAACGAAAAAAAATAAAAATTCCTTCCTCAAAACATTTGTAAACCACTATTGTGGCTTAACCCATCTTCTTCAGCAAATTATCCAACTCATAGTCCCCAAGAATGAATTATCTTTTCAATTTTTCCACCATCCCATCCCATCTTGTTATTTTCTCTTTTCCTCTTCTATTTCTTTTCAGTTGGACTTCTTTCCACCATATGCTAGCATGGCCTTTCAGTTTGGCCTTTGCAAATTTGACCCTATCTGGGTCTTATATTTCCTCATACTCAAAATACTCTTCCATGTCATTGATCTAATTAATTAGCTCCTCTGGATTTAGGTTTCCATAAAAATTAGAAACTTCTATCTTTGGCCTCTTTCCAATCTTGGAAATGGCCCTAATAAGTCTTACTTCTCCAGGATCCATTACATCCTATGCTTCCTCTTCGAATGGATCCTCATCTTTAGCCTCATCCTCACTTTCATCTCTTCTTCTGACATTAGCTCTCCTATGTACCTGTTCTTGCAATGCTTGAACTTGTCTCTAGAGGGATCTAAAACCCTCTTCTATTACCCCCAACATTTCTTCCACCATGGTTTCTTCGTGGAGGTATCTTTTCTCACTAACCCACAACCATAAGTCCTGGTGCAAACTACCTCATGTTTGGTGATCTGTTTACACACTCAGGAAAACCCACTATCATACCACTTGATGAAGGGTATTCCCCTTACAATCTAAAACTCACAAAAACAACAAATAATGGCATAAACAAAATGCAAGAGGAAAGAAAATATTTTCTATTATCACTAAAATGAAAATGAAATTACAACATTATATTTTCCACCACATGGGCTTTCTGATTACATTAATTTGCAAGTATGCAAATCGGAGCCACCATCTATGCTGCTCTAGCCTCCCTTATGTAGTCCCTCTGTATATCCTTTATTTGGAAGGTATAACTTCCCTAGAATCTTCTAGAAAGTGTAACCACACTAGAATCTTCTAGAAAATGTAACTTAACAAGAAGATATTTTGAAATTTATTAATTTTGGTATTACAACTTCATGGGGTCATAACTTTTGATCCTACCATCAGATTTTCTATTATAATACCTTTTTAGACAACTCTTGGGAATTATTTCACCAAAAAGTAGGCCCTGAAGAATAGCTACTTTTTTTCCACCAATTTTCAAGCCCATCCAGCACCTCTAAGTGCCTCAAAATTGATTCAAAAGATTTTACTAGGATTTTTGAAAATTAAAATTTCAATATCTCTCATTTATGACAAATGGTATTGAAGTGATTTCTTTGCCACTGGCTTCAATTTACCATTCTAGAGTTTTGTGTAATATTTTGTTTCAAACTATGCATAAATGCAAACCTACTAAAATAGTAACCCTACCAAAACTATCCCTTATTGAAAAGAAACAACATTTTTGTTTGGGTGATGCAAGATTGCTCTTATAGCTTGGATGCTCCTACATCAAACACAGGGTCCAGGGTAATTTGAAAAGTGACATTGTCACTTCTCAGGAGTTAGAGGGAAACTAAGACAATTAACCTTAGACTCAAATAACCATGATGAATCTTCAACAATCCTTCCTCTCCATTTCACCAAGTACTCTGCATATTGCATGTTTCTTGTGCTTCTTCCCACACGGCTATCCCAAATGTCTTATATCTCCTCCTTTTTGAAGTAGGTGTTGGAATATTCCATTGTGCCTCTATTATTCCTTCATCAATTCCTCCCTCATGATATTTTTTTAAATCTAAAATGTTAAACATAGGTGAAATATGAATTCCATCAGGCAACTCTACCTCATATGCATTTCTTGAATCATGCTTCTTCAAGATTTTTCATGGCCCAAACTTCTTCATCTTCAACTTGTTGTATGTACCAACTGGAAACATTTCCTTTAATAAATAAATCATGACTTCATCTCCTACCTAGAACTCCTTGTACTTCCTTTTTCTAATATCCCTTAGCCTTATATTGAGAGCTCATCTTATTGATACACTTCTTCACCTCATCATGCAAATTCTTTAGGTGGTCAGTAAAATATTCAGCCTTGGCACTACTCTTCTCTCCTTTATCCATCATTCTCAGTTTAGAATCATTCCTTGGAATACTCCCATATAGAATTTGGAATGGTGATTTACCAGTGCTCCTGTTGACAAAATTGTTATACGCAAATTCCGCCTGTGGTAAAATCCAATCCCATCCCTTTGGTTTGTCTCCTACTAAGCATCTTAGCAGGTTACCCAAACTCCTATTGACCACCTACATTTTTCCATTAGTCTCTGAATGGTGAGCATAAAAAAACTTCAAATTTGTCTTCAACTTCTTCCATAATGTTCTCCAGAAATAACCAACAAATTTGGTATCTTTGTCTAAAACTATACTCTTCAATATACCATGTAGTCTCACCACCTCTCTTAAAAACTACTCTACAATATGAACAACATCACAGGTCTTATGACATGGAATGAAATGTGTCATTTTTTAGAATCTATCCACCACCACAAATATGGAATCATGCCATCTTTGTGTCCTTGGAAATCAAAGGAAAAAATTCATACTAATGTCCTCCAATGGCCTCTTAGGTACAGGTAATGTCTAATACAATCCAGTATTCTAACTTGTTCCTTTCAACATCTGACAGCAGCAAGAGCAATGTTCTTGTCTTGACTGAAATTCCTAGCCAATCCTCTACTATGCTTCTCCTTGATTAGATTCTCTCTCATAGAACTCTTTGGAATGCATAATTAGCTTCTTCTAAACAACATCCCATCTTGGATTAAGAAATCCAACCATCTTTTCCTATCCAATGTAATAGGTTCCAAACAAGCCTTCCAAGCTTCTACAAAGTTTGGATCTTCTGGATACAAACTCTTGAGTTCATTAAACCCAACAACCTCTATATTCATCTCTATCAACAATTTTTTCCTTCTACTTAAGGCGTCTACAACTCTATTTGACCTTCACTCCTATGCTTCAAAACAAAAGTATAACTCTACAAAAGCTCAAGCCATTTTAAGTGCCTTTGATTTAACTTTCCTTGACTATTGAGATACTACAAAGCTTGGTGATCACTATACAAAACAAATTATTTTGGCAACAAATAGTATCTCCATTTCTTCAAAGAATAAACTATAGCATAAAACTCCTGATCATAGATAGAATATTTCTTCTTAGCATCATTCAACTTCTCACTAAAATAGGAAACGGGCTTACCTTCTTGACTCAAGACATCTCCTATGGAAGTGCCACTAGCATCACAATCTACCTGAAAGACTATTGAAATCTGGTAGTGCCAAATTAGGTTTCTCTATAACTTTCTTCATCAACATATCAAAAATTTTGGTTGCTCTTGTAGTCCACTTAAACTCTTCTCTATCTCCTGTCATTGCTTCAGTTAGAGGTGCACAAATACTACTTTCATTTTCCACCAATTTTCAAGCCCATCTGGAGCCTCTAAGTGCCTCAAAATTGACTCCAAAGATTTTACTAGGATTTTCAAAAATTAAAATTTCAATATCTCACAAATTATGACAAATGGTATTGAAGTGATTTATTTTCCATTGGCTTCAATTTACCATTATGAAGTTCTGTGTAAGATTTTGAGTCCAACTATGCATAAATGCAAACTTACTAAAATAGTAACCCTACCAAAATTAGCCCTTATTGAAAAGAAACAACATTTTTTTGGGTGATGCAAGATTGATCTTAAATCCTGGATGCTCCTACATCAATTAGGTAGGATGTCTCCTCCCATAGGCTATATTAGGACTGTGGTGTTTGAATTGAAGGATTTTAGATAGAACATGAATGCCATAGCTATTAGAGGCTTGACTATTACGAGAATCCTTGGTTAAGTTTTTTGGAACTTGTGTTGAAGTCACTTGTGGCCTCTTGTGGGGCCCTCTTGATAGTGATTAATTGTTATAGTAAAAAGGACTTATCTCCTTTATCTG
The DNA here is from genome assembly GCA_007258455.2 of Sequoia sempervirens. Lineage (NCBI taxonomy): Eukaryota > Viridiplantae > Streptophyta > Pinopsida > Cupressales > Cupressaceae > Sequoia > Sequoia sempervirens. The sequence continues at coordinate 507,313,584 of VDFB02047230.1, read as the reverse complement.
AGAAGAGCTCAAATAATCCCCCCCTAAATTGATCCCAAGAGTGGATGGAGCTGAAAGTCAAGGATCTATACCAGTCTCGAGCCTTTCCTTTGAAGGATGCAACCAATAATCTAAGGGCTACATTTTCTTTTGTGATGTTGTGGACTCTACAAACCTCCGTGCAATGTATTGGAGATTCTCAAAAGGGGTTTTAAAATCCTCCCCAGAAAACTTTGGGATTTCCTTGAGAGAATTGGTGGGTATGGCAAGCCATACATCTAGGGGCGTAGGTGGTTGTAACGAGCTACCACTATCCCAGGTTAAAAAATTTCTAGGAGCGAGAGCACCTAAATGAGCCATTATAAATAGATTCTTATGGATAGGGTAGATGGGTATTCTAATTTGGAATGTTCAGCCTCCTGGTGAAGTGCATAAAGCTCTAGGTTATGGGCTAACACTTCTTACTCTATTTCTCTTGATAGGTGATATGAAACCTATAAGTCATCTCCTCCTAGGTGTCAAAGTAGGTAGCTACGAGTACTAGAATTTACCTCTGGAAGATGCTCTTGTTTAAAATTTGGGCATGAGATTGTCAGCCTCTCTTCTTAGTCTAATTTATGAAATATTTCGGACTTCTAATCAGGCATTTGAAAAAAATTGGGTCCCACCGGGTGTTCCAAAAAAAGAATTATTCATCATAAAATCTTGCGCCTCTCTAAACAACCGTATGGTAAATTATGTGAGTGTGGGACCAAAATGCACCTCACTAAATGACCTCTAGGATTATTAAAGAAATTCAGCTCTTCTTTGTGTTTGGGGAAAAGGGGTAGAGAGAAATGCAAAAAAAAACATAAAGATGGCGATGGGCCAAAGGTTTTACAACATTTCAAACTTTAATTATCTCTTACAACTAATGAGATGGGCATAGAATGCCACAAACCCTTCATTATTGGGAAGAGAATGAGCAGCAAAGGCTAGAGAAAGCACAATGCAGTCTTTCAAATCTCCCCATGGGAAGCATCCATTAAGGTCCAATAGAAATAAGAAACCCTAAAGATTAACAGGAATATTTTTTATATTCACATAATCCTTCCTCTTTTACACCATAATATGAAAAATGACATATCTTACAAAAAATGAAAGAGTATGACGGACATGATACATTTTTTAAAAGATAGCATCAAACATAAAATCTAACAGCATGTAAAAAAATCATCTAGAATATCAATGTAAGACTCTAACACAATGTTCTCAGCATAAATAATATACAAAAAGAAACTTGATAAAGGCCATAAAATACACAATCCAAAAGGTTTTTTTCTTAATAGATCTAATTCTTATTATATATTAACTGAAAATAGAGTTCGGATGCCAATTCAATGATAGCCTTAACAAATATAACATGCCAAAGAGTGTAAATAGTGCTCTATGAAATCTTCCTATTCCTGAGAAAAATGTAATTCCCTAAAACAATATCTATCTTCCTCAAAAATATTTATTTGAAGAAGCTAAAAAGCAAAAACTCACTACTGCAAATCTCCTTTTATAATTAGAAGAAGAGGACACCACCGCAATCGATCGAGAAGAAAAAACTACCAAATTTCTAAATCTGATAGACCACAATCTGATCTTAGAGCTTGATTAGATCATGCAACAATCTTCACTCATAAAGTCTCAACTTCCTCATTTATGGTTCTAGATATTATAAAAGCTTTACGGAGATATACTTTCATAAGAAGATCATATCCTAGATTGACTGTATAAGCATAATCTGATCAACCACGGTGAATGATGATGCTATCCTAGAAGTCCACTCTTGAAAGTAAAGACTTTTCCACGCTGTCTAAAAAACTCCACCTAAAAGAGATACACCCTAGAAGGCACAACCCGCCCAACGAAATTTTTGACATGGCAAGATGGCGAGCAATTTCAAAATTTGTGAGAATAGTTTTGTGGAAATCCCCATCGAGTAGACACAAGTCCTAGTTTGGGCTGAAAGGAAGGCCATATAAAGAAAATTTGTGTAGCCACCACATGGCGTGTTGCACACTTTTTAGCAACAAAAGGTTTTTTCCTTTGGGGTGTGGAGCCATTCTATCACAGAAAAGGAAAGGCTAAAAACCAAAAAGATGAAGGAAAAAATTGCTCCACAAATACCATGTGAAAAAGAGATGAAAGCAAAAAATTTGCTCTTGATGGTTTTCACATCATGTGTTTCCATCAATGAAAAAGGGGGAGATTGTTGGAAATTCGAAGGTTTTCATTGATTTCAATAGTGGAAATTGGAAAAATTAATAGTGGAAATTGGAATATTGTCATTGATGTACAATACTTGTATAGGTTAGTAGTTGCTCTGGTAATAATGGTTTGAGCTATGTTAATTCAGTTCTAGAAGTTCATTGATCTGGTATTTTGGTCTGAATTATCTTATCTTGTAAGATTCATTCAGAAGTTGATAATATGTTCTATCTTGACATCATGTGCATTTACTAACAAGATTTTTGTCAGCTTGGCCATATGGTTGGAAAGATACAGTTACCAGTAGTTTGGTAAACAGTGTTTTCCTTATATACTGGTTCATTATGTTGGCTTTTTGGTCCAAATTCTACCTCAAAGAAAGATATCACTATAGGAATTTGTACATAGATTTGTGACTACAATATTCATCTTACCTCAAAGTTTTATGATGATATACGAATGCATTTGGAAGATATGGGTAATATTATTATTTTTTAAGGATTACTCTAATTCTCTCTATAACGCACTGATGTGGTGTTCTCTCATGATTAATTGTTTTGTCTTGTGGAGTTGAAGATAAGTTATTTCATTTCATCTAAAGGAGAATTTGATGTTTTAACAAGTCTTGGAGTTACACATTTGGCAAATTGCATATACAATTGAAGTTATTGATATTTTAGGTATAACTCTAGCTGACCCAATTATGAATTTGTGTTAAGATTAAACATGTGTTGTGAATGCTAAAGGGATCAGTCTTAGGTTTGTGCCAACTAATATCATACATTACATGCTTGTGTTGGGAACGAATATGGATATGTTTTGAGGTTAAAGCCGACAAAGCTAACTTTGATTTGAAATAGGGCAAGTCTAATTAGGCTGACCTAATTAGTGAATGTGAATGTACACAGTATATATATGTAAGACACTTTTGAAAATAATGTAAAAATAAGAGATCAAGATGAGAGAGAGAAATGATGATATTTAGTGAGTGTGAATGTACGAAATTATATGTATGAGTAGAAGGAATAGTATAGAGAAGTTTTTTGTATTCAGTACTTCACTAAAAATAAACTCCAACACAAGGAAGGTACATTCTACCTTAGTTCTCACCCTAGCAATGTTTCCATACTCTATTTTGTAAATTATTTCAGGTTGTGAGCCTTCAAGGACAATGTATCCTGGTAGTGAGCCATTATAATATTCTATATCCAACTATTATTGAACACATAGAAATAGGGTGCTCCACCTTTTAGGAGATGGAACACAAAAGGGGTTTTAAGACCTTTCCTATTTTTCTATAGTTCATTCAAGGAAACCCTAGAGATCTCAATCTACGGATGGAATGAGGGAAAGAGATCTACATGAGGGCGTCCTAGGGAATGATAAAAGGAAAAAAGGGGGTTCACCACTAAGCAAAGGCTTAGAAAGACAAGAAATGAAAGTAACATGCAAAACCTAACTATATAACCTAGAATATGAAACTGAAAAATCATAATAGAAAACTAATAGAGGTGCGCCTTGAAAACTGAAGAGGCCTGAAACAAGGTTTGCAATCTTAGAATTATGAATTTTGATGTACACTGGGACTCATATGCTAATTGGGGTGATTTCATCCTGGTTTAGGGTTTCTGAGTAGAAACTAGAATTTCATAGTGACAAGTCTGTATCCTTTGAAACTTGTAAAAAGTGTTATACCAAGACTCATATGCCCAAAGTGGCATATTAGTCCTATTATGCATTTTCATAAAGTTAGGATCTAAATTTATTCTCCAATATCTGAACTTCCTATTTCTTCCAAGCTTTGCTTCCAAATCTGAGCCTACTAAAATTTGCAAAACAAATTATTGTGTTGATTTGCTTATGGGGGGTTTTCCTTGGTCAAACCTCTAGTTTGGTAATTAAACCTTGATGGAAAGAATTGATCTTAAAAGTAAATGTGTGTGAGAGTCCTAATCTTAAGTGCATCTAAGATTAAGAGATCTAGAGTGCAATGAAACCCTATCCTAATGTGGTATCCAATAGGATGCATGAATGAAACATGAAGATAATGACTCAAATTAGGAGATCTCTAATCACCCTAATAAGTCACAATAATGCATGTACCTTCATTTAGGGTAAAAATAGAGTGATTATGGAGTATGGAATCACTTAGGAAACAAGTCATTAGGCTTGGTTCAATGGCTAGTTGCATCTCCCCAACCTATAATCCATCATGATTCTCCATAGGAAACCATCATCAATCCTTGACAATGCTAGATCTTGACTTGAAAGTGAGCTTGAAGACCTACAAAAACAATATAATGTTACTCCAATACTTCAACTTTATGTGCTCCTTGCTCTTGAATTCTCTTGCATGAAAGTATGCTTGAGTGCTCAAGTTCATATTATCAATGCTTAGGTGAAAACTTGCTAGATAGATCAAATAATGATTTAAAACCTTATTTTTATAGGCATCTCATCTAATTTACCATTTATTAGATTCCAAATGTCAACATTAACCAAAAATTTGAATTGAAAATCTTAATTTCCCACTCAAACCCTAAAAACCACATGGGACTCATACACCCAAGGTGGCATATGGGTCCCACCTAGGGGGACTTATACACCCAAGGTGGTATATAAGTCCCACCATAGTTTTTCGGGGTGACCAAATGTTGAGGTGTTAGAAAATTGAATGCATTTGTTGATTTTGTCAAGATTTCAATCAAAATAAGCCTTGGGATATGAAATAAAGGGTCTTAGGGTCCTATTAATTATGATTTAAAGGGTCATAGATGAAAGGGTACTAAAATAGTTCCAAAATAAGTGTGAAATTGTATCATCACCAAGAAGGGAGTACAATTTTCTACAATATAATTATATTTTGAGTTAACCCTCACTGTGGTTTTTCCCATTTTGGGTTTTCCACAAAAACATTGGTGTTCATGTGTCATGTGGTGTTTTGTTATTTTCAATTTCTTCATTCCTAATTGAAGTTAGATATTCTTTAATAATTGGATGGTTCATAGCTGAATGGTTTAATGGAATACCAATTCACCCCCCCTCTTAGCATTTTGGGTGTTCAACAGAACCCAATTACAAAGAGGAAAGGGGAGAATTCAATGAGAAAACTCCTAACCATTTAATCAAACTAAAGAAGAAAGCTGCAATTGTTGATGAAGAACTACAAATTAATCCACATTGTAATAGGATTGTAGTAGATTCATAGAAACCACTACACAAGTACCTTAGGGATACTCTCAAATGCTTAAAATTGTTGTTGTACATATTCTGCAATGCTCAAATGGATGAACATACAAGTACACAATTTCTGAATATAAAAAATGATCATCTAAAAATAGGAAGATTTGATTTTGCAGAGATGTGTTCCAAACTCTAGAGGACTACATAGGCACCCTACAGTCGGTACAAAGCCCAAAAAAGAAGCACCAGGCCCCTATTGGCTATCGATTGGAGGAACAGTACGGAGCTTGATTATTAAATAGCAAGTTCTCTAAGTTTTTTTATTTATGAAGCTTAAATTAAACCTATACTAGATGCTTAAGGAAAAACCCCCATGTGGAACTTTATTTAAGTTCAATTTATTACAATACCCAAAATTTCCCTTATTTTAGTACTTTATCATGAAGTGCTTTCGATTAGCATGAACAATTAGAAAAAAGAACTAAAATAGAAAATAAATATAGAGCATGCAAAACTGAGGGGATATGCATGCATCGACAAATTTACATCTAAATTTGGATGGTCTCCTTCCCTAGAATATAAAACAAATTTGCACTTAAACTCAACTCAGCTCTAATACCATGTGATAATTTTAGGAATACTAGTCAAGTTGCAAATTACACAATTGTACAAATTGAGATGAAGAATGAAATATAAATAATTGCATTGATTAATTGCTTAAGAATGAGTACACTATATATAGTAAGAGATGAGCCATATAGAATTTCAACTACCAACTATAAAATAGGCATACAACTCCATGCAAGATTGCACAACTAAGCAATCATTATCCTAGCAAATCAACTAGCAAACTTATCTAGAGGAATATTTAAGGAAGAATATTCTACACAAACAGACTTGTGAGATGAAGGTAGGTGAAGATTCTTCAAGGGAAGATT
>VDFB02047230.1:507295759-507307146 GCA_007258455.2 Sequoia sempervirens | reverse complement strand
TATATTTGTAAGTTCTTGAATTCTTACTCCAATTATGGGAAACTTTAGTACATTTTTCAATTTTTTTATTTTTATTTCCAAAAGGTGGACCCATTATCTTGTATTTTATTGTGATGAGCCACAAAAGGGTTGAACATGGTTTTTACACATAAACTAAAATATAACACCATGAGGATAGTAATCCAATGCATAACTACACTTGAATATGTACACATCAAGGTTCCAATGCATGATTCAAGGAAAATAATATTTTAATACATTCAATGCCCAATGACAAGTGAGTACACAAATATCAATGGTACAATGCATAATTCATGATAAGTAATCCATCATAATTTCAATGTGATTGAGGAAAAGAGTAAACGACTCCAAGACCACATTATAATTATTCTTTTTAAATGACAAATAATGCATTGTCATTTACACCAAATAGTGATAGCATGAGAACATGAAATAAAATAATCACAACAATAATCACACATGTTGAAATATAAATAAAATGATTATATAGAAGGGATCTAGCCTCAAACCAGTAACACATAAGGAGATGTGGTAACAACCATCAATATTACTCAATTATCTAGCACAACATTACTATCATGTAAGGAAATCGGAAGGTCAACATTCTAACAAAAAATAAGAAATTGGCATCATTATCTTGGGTGATTCACTTAGGTCCTTGACGCACAACTAATGGCATAATTACTATCTTGTAGGATTTTCTCATGGAATTCAAACACAAGTATATCTATAACACTATTCTTGCATGATTTCTACAGTGCCTCTAATGTGAGTTATGTTCATAGTACTTTCTTATATGATTCTCAAAGGGACTTTAGGCACAAGTATGTGTAGCACTATCTTATGTGATTCCCTTCAAAGATTTGATTTAATCAATATTTCAAGTTCTTTAGTGATTCATTTTTAATGTTTGAATCCCCATTTTTATCTCATTATGATTACCCATAACACACATTAAATTTGGTCTTACCCAATTCAACTAATGTACTATGGTTCTACTATACTCTCAACATAAATATATAGTCCTCAATCCAAAATTTAACCTTTATAAAAATATATAACATAAAAAGTAAGTCCAAGTTTTATGATAATTGTATCAAAAGGGTTAGAAAATACATAAGAAACATGAGACTCTTTATCCCACAAAATATAAATAGCATACAAGACCTATAATTCATTAGTAAATTTATGCTTCACAAAAAATACATAAATCATAATTCAAGGACATACAACACATTTCACCATTGATGAACCATGAATTTTTTCAAAAATATACACTCATAATTTTTTTCTCAAATTATACCCTTGTGACTTTAATATGCACAATGCCACACCTTTTGCATCACATAAAGAATTTGAAAAAAAAAATCAACATAATGACATTAAAATAAGTTTTCCACAATTTAAAATATAACTTTGAATAATTAAAAATATATGCATTATAATATTCAACTTCAATTGAAATCCTAATAATAGAACACCATATGCAAACACAGTGTGCAAGCATGGTTGAAAATATAGACAAGAAGATAAAATTGTATAGTTAAAAAGAACAATACTTTTGATATTTCAATGAAAGTTTCTCTCAAAATTTTGGATAGATATTTCTTGTTCACACACTCACAACAAGTAATATTTCCATGATCTTTCTTCTCCATACGAGTACTAATTCACCAAGTGTAATTCACTTTCAAACAAGAAAAACCACCAAACATGAAGTGGGGAGAGAGATTTTAACCAAAAAGGGAACGATGGAAAAATAAGACTTTCCTTTTTTCCTTTTTATCTTTTCAAAAATTAGTAAACCTTTTTATTTCATTTCTCACACAATTTAGTTCACAAGTGGTTATTTCAAATAGGAATTTCCATATTAAACTTTTTCCACAAGATATTTTTGAAATAACATATAGATAACTTTAGGGAAAATAGTAACATCATTAATTAAAAAAATTGACATTTCTTTTATAAGTGGCTAATACAATTAATTTTATCAAATTGACTATAGCTAATACCTCTACTTTTATCAAATTGACTAAGGCATAAAGCCCAAACAATCTTTTAAATTCAAATGATTTTTTTTATTATACACTATTAAAAATGTATAGGACCATTTCATGATGGAAATTAAATAATGAGCTTTACATTTAAGCATATAGGTTATTTGCAAACATTCCACCAAAATCAATACTGAAATTGATAAAATACAAGAAAAACCAAGAGATAAAATAAACACACACAATTCACAAGTTTATTCACAACACATGGATCCTAGTACTGATACTAATTCAAAGTCTTGGCTTCACAAGTGTACATAAGATACATTTGACATCTCAAATTGAATGAGATGGGAAAATATACACAACACATTTACCCAAAAGGATGGGTTAAGCAACAAAGCATATCATAAAAGTCATAGGGTCACTAACTCAACGATAGATATAGGTAAAGTGAGATGGTTAAGTGAATTCATGCTTTTTTTCTCCACATCCTTCCATTGATCAACCCCCTTTATATATCTTGCATACTCAAGCTAAAGCATTAATCTAACAATAAAGGTCATAGCTAAAACAATATATAATAATCAATGAAGACCTATAATCTAGAAAGTGAAATATAATGAGAAAGACAAGAGTCTAACACATTGATGAACACTACATATTTTTATTTTTGACATCAAATTTTTTCAATAAAATTGATCATATCTTTTTAATATTTTTTCTTACATATATTTATACTACCATATTACTAAAACAATATCTTACAATATTTCCCTACTTCCTTTTCCAATTGATTTTGTTACATTAAAGATCCCGCTCACAACATTTTTCAAGATGGGTATATACTGCCTTTTACAACTGAACAACAAGACAAACCATTCACATTATAAATGCTCAAAATAAAATTTTAAGCGAGCATAAAATCTGTCATTAATACACCTTTAATGTCTTCTTCTTCATCTAATACTTCTCAATTAACTCCTATATATGTGCTCCTCTAACGTCGCCGTCTGAGAAGTTTTTTAATCCAGTGGGCCACATTGTAAAATAAACCAGTGAACAAGAATACATTCATTATCTCCCATATGATAAAAGATATTGTGAGAATGGCGCCAACTGGAATTCCTAATGCAAACCAAATTTTGTGCCTTCCTGGCCTGAAAGTAAAGTGTTTGGAATGAAAGCGGACGACATATATGGTAAGGGGAACAAGGGACACCATAGTCCATACAATCGCCGCTAACCATGGAGATGGTGTGATGACTGTGAAAATTCTATTGCAGTTACTGATTATTAATCTCCTATCTAATACATAGATTATTTGACTCTGAAAAATTAATTCTCAGCAAATATCGAAAAATAACACAACTGCAACTTCACCAATAAAACTCACAGAAATAGAGAAGAAAACATTCACAACAATGAACACAATATTTTTGGACAAATTGTCCGTGGAAAAACCCCGAAGGGAAAACCACTACTGTAGATGAGGAATTATATTAAACTTCAACAAATTAAGGAATACAAAACTGCTTGCCTCTTAGTGGCAGAGCTCCGGCAATATCCTTCTCCGGAAATTCTTTCCTCAATTTCTCCTGCTGAAATTCCACAGCTGCTATCCCCAACGCTATCACTGCGCCCTTGCTAACACTGCAAGACTATTTGCTCTCACTGCAAATTTACTTGCTATCACTGCAAGTCTTTCTCAACTCTATACTTGTATGTTCTCCAAATGCCCATTGATCCCCTTTTATACTTTTCTCATTGGAAAACCAATGGCCATGATTTAATCTCAATCAATGGCTAAGATTAAATAGACTCTAACAACCCTAACTAACTGGATTCTAGAAGTCTCTAGGAAATCAATTTATTTAATTACATAATTATCTAGACAACTTCAGCCCTTTCTGGAGATCTCTAGAAAATAATTAAATAATTAAATAACACTACTTGGGAATGGAGACACCTGTCCAAGCTACATAAATTAACACTCCCTCTTAGCGAGGAAGGTGTTCTGCATGACACCCAACCTATCTCTGAAGAAGATGAATTTCGCCTTCCCCAATGCCTTAGTCAAAATGTCTGCTACCTGCTGATCTGTAGGTATATACTGTAGTTGAACAATCCCGCGCTGTACACAATCTCTGATGAAATGATATCTGATGTCTATATGCTTAGACCTATCATAAAACACCGGATTCTCAGTCAACTTGATGCAACTCTGATTGTCGCAATGTATCACCGTAGTCTCAACCCTCTGACCAAACAAGGCCACCAGCAACTTCTGAAGCCATATCGCCTCACACGTCGCCATGCTAGCTGCTATGTATTCTGCCTCTGCAGAACTCAAAGCCACAGACTTCTGCTTCCTGCTGTACCAAGAGACAACTCCTAATCCCAAGCTAAAGCAACACCCTGAAGTGCTTTTCCTCTCGGTCTGCTGTACCGCCTCGCCCACCATACAAGATTTATCAACTCCGATACCTTAACGTCCCAGCGCCCTGATTCCATACTCGATTGTACCACACAAATACCGCAACACATGTTTTGTTGCCGTCCAATGCACTCTCTTTGGCTCGACCATGAACTGACTAAGAGAGTTTACTGCAAAGGATATATCTGGCCTAGTGTTGACCAAATACATGAGAGATCCAATCAACTGCCTGTATAAGGTTGGGTCTACATCCTTCTCCCTAGATGTGTCTACCTTCTTCCAATTCGTGATCATAGGAGTAGACACATGGGCTCTGCAATCCTTCATCTCAAACCTCCTCAAGATTTCGAGTGCAGCATTTCCCTTGTCCAAGGAAAATTCTCTCCATCTCACCGCCATACCTATATTGCCTTCAGAAAGGCAGTATGTTCCCAAATCCTCATCTCTAACTCGCTACTTAGGTCCTCTCTTTGCTTTCCCCACATGAGCCCTGGTAGTGAACTGTTAAAACAAGTCGCCCACATAAAGAACAAGAATGAGAACTCCTCACCCCAACCACCAAGTAGTAGAGGTTAGCATCCGGCTTAATTTTCAATGGTCAAGCCCATTCCCTAAAGTATTTATCAATGAGCTCATACCCACACCTGGGAGCCTCCTGCCAGAGTCCACAAAGTTTCTTCAATCTACACACGCGGGTTGAACAACAGGTGCCACAAAAGCCCTCTGGCAAGGTTCTATGTATACCTCCTCTTTCAATTCACCATTAAGAAATGTCGTCTTGACATCCATCTGATGGATTTGCCATCCCATCTGTGTTGCAAGAGAGATCATGACTCGTATAGAAGTATACCTGGCCACTGGAGCAAATGTCTCCTCATAGTCAATTCCCTCCTTCTGAGAGAACCCCTTGGCCACAAACCTTGCCTTGTATTTCTCGATGCTACCATCTGCACCGTGCTTGATCTTATAGATCCAGCGTGATCCAACTACTGCCCTATCTGTTGGTCTAGGCACAACCTCCCACACATTGTTCTGCACTATTGAGGTATACTCCTCAACCATTGCATCTTGCCACACTTGTTGCTGTGCAGCCTCCTGATAGCTAGAAGGTTCACTATCTACCAACTGACTAACTAATGCCATATAGTCATCATACCTGGCTGGTTGTCTCCGCTGTCTACTACTCATCCTAGGAGCTCTCACAAACTCCTGAGTATCCCTTTGTGACTGTTGGTTCTTGCTACCAACTGTAGAGGATGAAGTATCAACCTCCATATCACCCTGATGCATCTGCTGGATCTGCTGCATCTACTGCTCCATACTCTGCGAATTCTCAGCACCTGAGCTTGTGCATGTACTAGTAACTGTACTCGAGCTTCGCTGTCCTTGATCTGGTTGAACGATCCTTGGAGCTTCCACTAACTGCTCACTCTGATCATCTGCTGGCAAATCTCTGGACCTCCTAAATGCCTTGTCCTCCATGAACTTGACATCACGCCTAACTATAGTCCTCTTGGTCCCTGGAATAGATATCCGATATGCCTTTGAGGTTTCACTGTACCCCACAAAGTACCCCTTCTCTGCAGTTTGATCTAACTTGGAACGTTTCGCACTGGAATGTGACACAATATGCCAAACCCCCAAATATCCTCAAGTGGTCGACATTCGCTTTCTTCCCCAGAACGCCCTCCTGCAGTCAACTTGTCTAATAATCTTTTATGTGTGGAACCTCGCTTTGTATGTACACCTGTATTGCATGCCTATGCCCATAAGTAACGTGCAAGTATATTCTCGGCTCATACATCATATAGCTCTTTGCCGCCTCTCATATAGATCATTCTCCCATCTGTGGTTATAAGGAACAATCCACTCTCTTGATTCCTTCCCTGGTATAGAATTCCTGAAACTCTTTCCCTTTGTACTCACCTCCATTGTCTAACCGAAAAACCTTTATCTTCCTCCCTGTTGAATTCTCCACAAGAGCTTTGAACTCTTAGAAGTGACTGAAAACCTAATCCTTGGTCTTCAAGAAGTATATCCAAGTCTTCCTAGAGAAATCATCAATAAAAGTAACAAAGTACTCATACCCTCTGAGAGACTTCATTGACATTGGTCCACATATATCTAAATGTACTAGATCAAGAACACCCTGTTCCATGCTCATCCGCAGCAAAGAAATTTCTCAGAACTTCCCAACACACATCCCTTGCAAACATCATCATACCAGGTTCACTGAACACTCTATCATGCCTCTAATGGCATTTGGTGTCTATGATGTATGGCCTCCATCCTACTCATGCGCCATAGCTCTCTTGATTCTCTAGAATTACTGCTGCTCATCAGTGCCTTATGAGTATCAAACTGCAACCTATAAAGCCGGCTGCTCCTAACTCCAATAGCTATGGGTGATTTCCAATCCTTGTGCTTGATTAACACACTTGCCCCTCTAAAGAGTACATTGTAACCTTTATCCTGAAGGACAGATATGGAAATCAAATTCATACCTAAGCCTGGCACATGCAACACATCATGAATGAGAATCCGCTTACCATTCTCCCTCTGAAATAGAACAGTCCCTTTCCCAACTGGATTGAGTTTGGACATGTTCCCCATAGAAATCTGCATTCTGATGTCCTCCTCCTTATAGCTGGAGAAGTACTCTCTAACTCCTGTCATATGAAATGACGCCCCACTATCTATATACCAAACACCCTGTGAGGTTGAGCTAGCCATACGAGCTATGAGAGCGAACTCATCCTCCATTCTACTAGAGAGCTCCATCCGACTCATTTAAGTCATCAGTCTGCTTCTTGCCTCTCTTCCTTTGCGGGCAATCGCTGACATAGTGGCCAAACTCGTGACAGCTATAGCACTTGACTTTAGATAGGTCCTTCTTCTTCTTCTCACCTTGTGGATTTGATCCTTTACTAGACCCCTTCTTTGCTTTCCCTTTTCCTGCAAGGGCAACGTTCTCTTGTTTTGCCTCACTTTTCTGACTCTTGCTGCTGGTCCTACTGACAAGACTTAGTCTAAGCTCCTCCTGAGTGAAGTCACTCCAAAGTCAATCCCAACTCGGTAAGGTGTCTCGTCCATTAATAACTTGAACAAAGACATCCCACTGCTTAGTAAACCCGTTTAGGGCTAATATCCCAGCACTAGTCGGCTTACACCACCTAGATTATCTCCAACAGCAGCCAACTCATCCTTGACAAGTCTGAGTCTGGTGAGGTAACTTGTCACGTCCTCTCCCTTGTTCATCCGAGTATTCCTCAACTTTTCTCTGAGAATCAGCTTCCGGTTAGTGGTAGCATTCTGGTACAGATTCAGAATGGCATCCCACATCTTCTTCGCTGTATCTAACTCTGCGACATGTGGAACAATATGATCCTTGACACCATCAAGAATCAACCTCCTCGCCTTGGCATCTTCCTTCTTATATGCTAAAAGCTGTGCTGGATCTGTAGGTACAAGTACAACACTGGTCACATATTCCTTGATCCCATTCTCTTCCAGCAACAAAGAAATTCTAGCTTTCCAGACACCAAAATTTAAGGCTCCATCCAATCTGTCCTGATCTCTTAAACCTGCTGAGGCCATCTCAAAAGATAAAAGAAAACAAATAATAATAATAATTCTGAAGAGGCGGGATCTTTCCTTCCTGTGTTGAGCCTTATCTCCCCTTAAATCAGCTCTGATACCATGTGAAAATTCTATTGCAGTTACTGATTATTAATCTCCTATCTAATACATAGATTATTTGACTTTGAAAAATTAATTCTCAGCAAATATCGAAAAATAACACAACTGCAACTTCACCAATAAAACTCACAGAAATAGAGAAGAAAACAGTTACAACAATGAACACAATATTTTTGGACAAATTGTCTGTAGAAAAACCCCGAAGGGAAAACCACTACTGCAGATGAGGAATTATATTAAACTTCAACAAATTAAGGAATACAAAACTGCTTGCCTCTTACTGGCAGAACTCCGGCAATATCCTTCTCCGGAAATTCTTCCCTCAATTTCTCCCACTGGAATTCCATATCACTTCAGCCATTCTAAATCTGAACTGCCCATGTCCCTGCCCAATAGAGACTATTTGCCCTCACCAAATTGTATTTGCTCATCCATCCCAAGTTCACTTTCAGTGTTCTCCAAATGCCCATTGATCCCTTCCACGAACCACCAGATTTCATTTCCATCCACCACACAATTAAATAGACTCTAACAACCCTAACTAACTGGATTCTAGAAGTCTCTAGGAAAATCAATTTATTTAATTACATAATTATCTAGACAACTCAGCCCTTTCTGGAGGTCTCTAGAAAATAATTAAATAATTAAATAACACTACTTGGGAATGGAGATCTGAAGCTTACACAAATTTCTCAATAATGACTTCCAAACACGCTGTCCTGTAATAAGTAAACAAATAAACTAGATTCAAGTCTCGTTTGGTCACCCCAGACTAATGATGGATAAGATTGACGAATTCAACTTAAAGGAAACGAATGATATCGAAGGTACGTATTTAATGAATACAGCTTTCGGTTTCTCTCCTGATTGTGAAACTAGTCCTCCTGGTAAAGTGAAGGCTGCTGCAAACGACACTGTCGCGATCAACACCGCATTTATGGATATATTTTCGGCTTTGATCCCTGGTTTAGCAAGTGATAGCTCCATCCTCCTCATATCTTCCAAAATCTCTGGAGTCAGCAGCGCACCATTGGTTTGAAGCACTTTTATGCTCTGCATGAATGAGAAAGCTCTTAAAATAAAGCTCTGCATCAACATTTCGAATCATAATCATAAAATACGATTCTAAATATTAAATACAAAATAGTAGAAACATTCTAAAGCATTCAATCCAATTACTTACACTCTGATAAAGTGCTACGTCCCTTTCAATATTCTCCACTGCCATGTGTAATGCAGTTCGTCCTCTGTTGTCGCGATGATTAAGCGACTGGCTTGACATTAAGGATAACAACATACTTTTGAAAACATAGATTTCAACAATATTGTTCGTTCGGGTACTCCGTACTGCATTCATGACAGCTAGATGAAGAGGTTTTCTACCGTCGTCGTCAACGGCTTCAATGCAGTCTCTGCCATATTTTAATAGAATGTGCACTAGATGATACTTTGCCCGCTCCACTGCCATGTGAATCGGGAGCTGTTTGTTGTTGTCCTCTTTGTAACACAAAGAATTGTCTTTTTCCAAAAGCAGCTCGGCGATCTTACGAGGAGATGTCCAAGCACGCCCCATAAAGCCAGGAACTGGGGAAGATAATACAAGCATGTGCATTGCTGTTCTTCCACATCCATCTATTTGTTTTGCCAGGTCAGGGCTATGCTGTAGGAGTTTCTTAACGACACCTGAAGAATTTATAGTAGTGTGAGCTAAGAAACAGCTTACATAAATATAAAAACTGTTTAAGAAATATTGATTCTCAGATTATCAATGCCCATATGCAAAATGGATATAGATTTATAAATCTGCATGTACCCGCCCACCTATATGTTATATTTTAATATTTACAAGTTCTCATTGGAAATGTTTGTGGTTAAGGCTATTAATGATTGTAAGTTATTCATTATTTTTTTTGTGAGGTTGGATTTGGACAGTAGATCTAAAGAGTTATTTTTATCGTGGTTTTTCTTATTTTAGATTTTTATGTATATCTGGTGTTCTCCTGAGTGAATGTGTGTGATTGTGTAGTTGCTTGATTATCAGTAGTTGTGTTGATTCAAGTCTCATGCTTTATATATGTGCTGAATTAAAGAGTTTTAAATTGATTTGATCTACTAATTCAGCCCCCTACACCTCATTTCCCCTTGGCCCCCTCCTCTCCTCCTCTCAATAGATTGTGTGCCCAATTATGCATTTTGGAAAGTAAGGATGAAAGCATTCTTGATGGTCCTAGGACTTGAAGTTTGGTAATCAATTGCAGATGGATATGAGATTCCTAAGAATACTCTAAGAGATCAGGCTGGAAAGAAGGCTTGTGAAAATAATGCTAAGAGAAGGAATGCTATTTTATGCCGTTTATCTAACTTTGAGTTTGTGAAGGTTATGCAGCGAAGGAAGTATGAGATAAATTGCACACCATCTATGAAGGTGATGACAAAGTTAAAGAAGCAAATCTTCAAACTCATTGAAGTTAGTTTGGAAGTTTGAAATGAAGGAAGATGAAAACATTGTCACATTCCTGCATCGGCTTGATGAAGTTGTCAATTATATCAGAGGTCTTGGTGAGGAATTGAAAAAAAAAATGATTGTGAAAAAGATGTACTCAAATCTTTCCTAGGAGATTTTATTCTAAATTTTTTGTTGTTGAAGAAGCTAAAAATCTGAATTCTCTAAAAATTGATGAACTACATGGAAAATCCTAACTTCCTATGAAATGGGGTTTAATAGTGAAAACTCTATAAGGGAAGAAGTGGCATTCAAAGCATTTAAGAAGGAAGTTGATCCAGATCCTGATGTTGGATTAGATCCGGAGGAAGCAAACTTTGTCAAAAAGTTACAAAGAGGTTCCAGAAAGTATAAAGGTAAGTTACCTCTCAAATGTATTAATTGTGGTAAAATAGGACATTTTATGGCTAAGTGTCCTTATAAAGACTCTAACAATGTTGAGAAAAAAATGGAAAGAAGTCATCTATGAAAGGGAATAAATTTCAGAGGAAACAAAGGAATTTCTTCATTAATGAGGAAGGCTACTCAACTGATGAAGAGGATCAATACATCTTCATAGATGAAAGAGAGAAGGTTGTATTTGTGGCCATGGAAACTACTGAAGATGTTGCAAAGGTGAGTTTTGAAAATAATGATGAAGAAGTAGATTTTGTGGAAGAGTTACTCTGCACCAACAAGGAGATCAAGAGACCGAAGAAAAGAACTATTGTGGAAGTGAAGGCTAAAGACAATT
>VDFB02047230.1:507237888-507295659 GCA_007258455.2 Sequoia sempervirens | reverse complement strand
GAATGGACATTTTGAAGAAGCTATTAACTTCTTTCGGAAAATGCATGAACGCAATGTGGTTTCAACAATACAATGATTTTGGGCTTTGCACAAAATGGTCATTTCGAGGAAGCCCTGAAGCTATGACTGAATGGAATGTAATCTAATGGACTGCTATAATTGTTGCTTGTGCCAAAGAATAGTGATATTGAGAGGCCTTCAATGTTCTTCAAAAAATGCCTAAACGGAATGTTGTCTGATGCAATGCAATGATTGCTGGATTTGCACAAAATGGGTTTCTTGACGAGGCTTGGAAGCTTTACGAGAATGGCAGAACCAAATGTAGCGACTTGGAATGAGATCATATCGGAATTTTTATGCAAAAAGGGTGTTTTATATAGCCATAGAACTCTTCAGAGAATGCCAGAAAGAAATGTGGCTTTCTGGAATGCGATAATTGTTGGATGTGTCATTCGTGGGTGTGATAAAGAGGCCGTTCATTTTTTCTTTTAAATGCAACGGTCTGGAACAAGCCCAGACCATGTTACTTTTGTTGGAGTGCTATCTGCTTGCTGTCATGTAGAACTAGTAAATGATGGCATACTATACTTTCGTTGCATATGCCAGTTAAACAAAATCAGCCCTACAGTAGACCACTATTACTGCTTGATTAAAACACTCGATCGTGCTGATCACCTAGATGAGGCACAAGTCCTGCTTCATTTAGAACTCATGCAAATGTAGAAGTAGGAAAACATGCTGTAGAACACTTTTATGATTTGCACAAATGAGAAAGCTCTTAAAATAAAGCTCTGCATCAACATTTTGAATCATAATCATAAAATTCGATTGTAAATATTAAATATAAAATAGTAGAAACATTCTAAAGCATTCAATCCAATTACTTACACTCTGATAAAGTGCTACGTCCTTTTCAATATTCTCCACTGCCATGTGTAATGCAGTTCGTCCTCTGTTGTCGCGATGATTAAGCGACTGGCTTGACATTAAGGATAACAACATACTTTTGAAAACATAGATTTCAACAATATTGTTCGTTCGGGTACTCCGTACTGCATTCATGACAGCTAGATGAAGAGGTTTTCTACCGTCGTCGTCAACGGCTTCAATGCAGTCTCTGCCATATTTTAATAGAATGTGCACTAGATGATACTTTGCCCGCTCCACTGCCATGTGAATCGGGAGCTGTTTGTTGTTGTCCTCTTTGTAACACAAAGAATTGTCTTTTTCCAAAAGCAGCTCGGCGATCTTACGAGGAGATGTCCAAGCACGCCCCATAAAGCCAGGAACTGGGGAAGATAATACAAGCATGTGCATTGCTGTTCTTCCACATCCATCTATTTGTTTTGCCAGGTCAGGGCTGTGCTGTAGGAGTTTCTTAACGACACCTGAAGAATTTATAGTAGTGTGAGCTAAGAAACAGCTTACATAAATATAAAAACTGTTTAAGAAATATTGATTCTCAGATTATCAATGCCCATATGCAAAATGGATATAGATTTATAAATCTGCATGTACCCGCCCACCTATATGTTATATTTTAATATTTACAAGTTCTCATTGGAAATGTTTGTGGTTAAGGCTATTAATGATTGTAAGTTATTCATTATTTTTTTTGTGAGGTTGGATTTGGACAGTAGATCTAAAGAGTTATTTTTATCGTGGTTTTTCTTATTTTAGATTTTTATGTATATCTGGTGTTCTCCTGAGTGAATGTGTGTGATTGTGTAGTTGCTTGATTATCAGTAGTTGTGTTGATTCAAGTCTCATGCTTTATATATGTGCTGAATTAAAGAGTTTTAAATTGATTTGATCTACTAATTCAGCCCCCTACACCTCATTTCCCCTTGGCCCCCTCCTCTCCTCCTCTCAGTAGATTGTGTGCCCAATTATGCATTTTGGAAAGTAAGGATGAAAGCATTCTTGATGGTCCTAGGACTTGAAGTTTGGTAATCAATTGCAGATGGATATGAGATTCCTAAGAATACTCTAAGAGATCAGGCTGGAAAGAAGGCTTGTGAAAATAATGCTAAGAGAAGGAATGCTATTTTATGCCGTTTATCTAACTTTGAGTTTGTGAAGGTTATGCAGCGAAGGAAGTATGAGATAAATTGCACACCATCTATGAAGGTGATGACAAAGTTAAAGAAGCAAATCTTCAAACTCATTGAAGTTAGTTTGGAAGTTTGAAATGAAGGAAGAAGAAAACATTGTCACATTCCTGCATCGGCTTGATGAAGTTGTCAATTATATCAGAGGTCTTGGTGAGGAATTGAAAAAAAAAATGATTGTGAAAAAGATGTACTCAAATCTTTCCTAGGAGATTTTATTCTAAATTTTTTGTTGTTGAAGAAGCTAAAAATCTGAATTCTCTAAAAATTGATGAACTACATGGAAAATCCTAACTTCCTATGAAATGGGGTTTAATAGTGAAAACTCTATAAGGGAAGAAGTGGCATTCAAAGCATTTAAGAAGGAAGTTGATCCAGATCCTGATGTTGGATTAGATCCGGAGGAAGCAAACTTTGTCAAAAAGTTACAAAGAGGTTCCAGAAAGTATAAAGGTAAGTTACCTCTCAAATGTATTAATTGTGGTAAAATAGGACATTTTATGGCTAAGTGTCCTTATAAAGACTCTAACAATGTTGAGAAAAAAAATGGAAAGAAGTCATCTATGAAAGGGAATAAATTTCAGAGGAAACAAAGGAATTTCTTCATTAATGAGGAAGGCTACTCAACTGATGAAGAGGATCAATACATCTTCATAGATGAAAGAGAGAAGGTTGTATTTGTGGCCATGGAAACTACTGAAGATGTTGCAAAGGTGAGTTTTGAAAATAATGACGAAGAAGTAGATTTTGTGGAAGAGTTACTCTGCACCAACAAGGAGATCAAGAGACCGAAGAAAAGAACTATTGTGGAAGTGAAGGCTAAAGACAATTTATCTCAAAATCTTGAGAAGGCAGAAAAGATGATCATTGATCAAGATTCAGCGGAAACAAAGGGATTAAAGTTTGGGTTAGGAAGGCATTTTTCAGAAACAAAATTTGTAGAAGCTTGGAAGCAAAATTGTGTCACTAAGGAAAAATCTTGACAAAGTAAACTATATTCAAAAGTAGAGTTTGGGAAGAGCATTGAGATTTTTCGATTAGATGGTGATAGCCGGAGGATCTCATATCAAAACCGGTATTGGTTTTGATGAACTAAAGAACAAAGTGACATAGCAGGGGGTGAAACTTGCTAAGGAGAATCAAGGTCTAGATGATGAAACTGGAAGAGAAAAGATTAGAGAAATTTGTGATAACTCAAATTGCACTATATGCTCAAAAGGAGAATAATATGTGGATTATAGATAGCGTATGTCCAAGTCACATGACTGGAGACAAAAGTAAGTTCATGAACTTCAAGAAATTTGATGGACCAATAACTCTTGGAAACAATTTTATTGCCAAGATTATTGGTAAGGGTACTTTGAGTATCACCTAGATGCAATGAGTGCTAAGTGGACCATTCATTATCATGAAAGAGGGGTTATTGTGAACCACTACATATGAAACATGGGTCAAAGAGTTTGACTTGTAAAACTACACGGTTGAATCGTGATAGCAATACCACAATTTGACATACTGTTGAAAATACTTATCATTATTCACATGGCCTACGCTAATATATGCCACGCTGCAAAGTTAGATGTAGGCAAATTAATACA
This sequence comes from Sequoia sempervirens, assembly GCA_007258455.2. Taxonomy (NCBI): domain Eukaryota; kingdom Viridiplantae; phylum Streptophyta; class Pinopsida; order Cupressales; family Cupressaceae; genus Sequoia; species Sequoia sempervirens. The sequence goes on along the minus strand of VDFB02047230.1, from coordinate 507,291,950 downwards.
TTGTGTCTGCCAAAGAGTGCAGTTGGATAGACTGGGAGAAAAAATCCTCGAGGAGAATACCTCTTCCTAATGTTTTGAAATCTCCTGTGTATCAAAGGGTTCACCGACGAGTCGGATGACGAGCTTCATATAGGTTCTGGCTCAGAGTATTGCAACAAGACATGCAAGCTCTTAAGGCATAAACTGTGCAAATAGATGAGGGGATGATTCTTCTGCATATTCCCAACTTTGATACAAAATGCAACTCTGATGATGAGTACACTTCTGTGCGAATGCTTTTGACGGTGCATTGCTGGGATGCTCTGTTTTGCTACCAGGGGTCGATGTTTATTACCCTCTTTGCTGCTCTTTGTAAGTTTTGATCGAGCCTGCCTTATGTAAACTTTTGGCAACAATTTTGTTGCTACAGGTGCTTGTTTCCCAGTCTGTTATGTTGTCGTTTTGTAATGGCCTTGTAGCTGTTCTTTTGCGGTTGTAATATTCTTGCTACAGGCTGTAGTTTCATGGACTGTTAAGTTGCTGTTATGTTACAGCTTTGTAGACGTTCAGAGTAATTTTTTTTTTTGTTAATAAAGCTTATTCCAATTTTTTAAAAATGCATTGTCATACTTACAGAGATCATAATATGGTGTAGATAAATGTTGCACAGTAGTACGCATGCTAGCTTCTCCCAGATTGTAGATGTTTATATTGCCTCCGTCTATCGTATCACTTGAGTGGCAAAACAGGGGAAAGAACAAAGTAGAGCTTTTGTTGTCAGCACTACGAACACAAAATACTTCTTATTACGCCGGTAGGCGTTCCCCTGCTGAACACGTTGAGCTCCCGTAAAGTGTCGGATCCATATTGACGGTGTTGAATATAGGGACGACTATCCAAACGATCGTAGCCGTTAACATCAAATAGCGGTAACAGGGTTGGTATCAAGCTGGATACGCCTATAATATGTATTTAGATTACTTGTGCACATCTATGCGAAACGCGGGAGACTGGTTGACACTTGCAATTTGTTTGATGGAATGCTTGATCGAAATTTTTGTTTCATGGTCTCTTTTGATTGTATTTTACTCAAAATTCAGATTATGGGTATTATAAGCAGGCATTGACGCTGTTTCAGCAAATGAAAATATGTTTTATCGACCTGGCTAATTCCGTATTTGTTGGAATTCATCAAGTAGTTGCAGATTTAGGTAAAGGGAGATATAATTAGAAGTGGATTTCAATTGGATGCGTAGAGAATGCACCGTATGTGTTTGACAAAATGCCTGTATGAAATGTGATTTTGTTCAACACATTGATTGCAGGATATGGACTGAATGGGTATGTTGTTAAAGCTTTATAACTGTTTGATAGCATTTCTGAAAGAGATGTGGTGTTATGGAGTTCGATCATTGTAGGTTATACGCAGAATGGACTTGTTGATAAAGCTTTGGAATATTTGTGGAAAATACCTGAAAGAAATGTTGTCTTGTGGAATGCAATGATTGGGTTTCTTGTTCAGAATGAACATTTTGAAGAAGCTATGGACTTCTTTCACAAAATGCATGAACGCAATGTGGTTTCAACAATACAATGACTTTGGGCTTTGCACAAAATGGTCATTTCAAGGAAGCCCTGAAGCTATGACTGAATGGAATGTAATCTAATGGACTGCTATGATTGTTGCTTGTGCAAAGAATAGTGATATTGAGAGGCCTTCAATGTTCTTCAAAAAATGCCTAAACGGAATGTTGTCTGATGCAATGCAATGATTGCTGGATTTGCACAAAATGGGTTTCTTGACGAGGCTTGGAAGCTTTACGAGAATGGCAGAATTAAATGTAGCGACTTGGAATGAGATAATATCGGAATTTTTATGCAAAAAGGGTGTTTTATATAGCCATAGAACTCTTCAGAGAATGCCAGAAAGAAATGTGGCTTTCTGGAATGCGATAATTGTTGGATGTGTCATCCATGGGTGTGATAAAGAGGCCATTCATTTTTTCTTTTAAATGCAACAGTCTGGAACAAGCCCAGACCATGTTACTTTTGTTGGAGTGCTATCTGCTTGCTGTCATGTAGACCTAGTAAATGATAGCATACAATACTTTCGTTGCATATGCCAGTTATACAAAATCAGCCCTACAGTAGACCACTATTACTGCATGATTAAAATACTTGATAGTGCTGGTCACCTAGATGAGGCACAAGAATTACTTAAAAGAATGTTGATAAAACCAAATCCTGTTGTGTGTGTGTGTCTCTTCCTGCTTCATTTAGAACTCATGCAAATGTAGAAGTAGGAAAACATGCTGTAGAACACTTATTTCGGCTGGATCTGAATAATGCTGCACAATATCTCCTTCTCTTAAACATCTATTTAGCAATCAATAGGTGGCATGACTTTAATAATGTTAGAAAAATGAAAAAAGAACCAGGGTGCCGCTGGATTGAGGTCAATGGAAAAGTGGACGTTTTAAGTGAGACTGATTCAGGCATGTAAAGGAAGCATGACCAGAGCTTCACATAGGTTTTGTGCTACATGGTGAGGAGGTGAAATGAATTCCCGTGTCTTTTGGAGGGAAACAGGAAACCAAGTTTACAATTATGATATTTATATCAGGATTCGTCTGAATTTACAATTATAAACAACTTCCAGCTCATCAAAGAGCATTCCAATATGTGGTGATTTCTAGTGCGCCACTGACTTCATTGCCAAAAGTTTTGTACATGTAATTACTGTGAGGAATGAACAGTTGAACTTAAACATATGAAGGATATATGGTGGTTATATGAGAGTTTAATACGTGTATATTTAAAGTTTGATGCATGCATGTTTTAGTGATTCTAGTAACTTTATATAAATTTTATAGAAAATCTTGGTAAATAGTTATGTAAAATAATTTTTACTGTCAACTCTAAATTTTGAATTCCTCATTATCTTGCTCATAAGGACTTGCATCCACTCTTTTCTCTATTTGATCCATCCTATGAAATAAAGCATCTGGAGCGGAAGATTGAAGAGTAACAAGGGAGAATTGAAGGCCACTTTGGTATGTATAAGAGTGGATATGATAAGTACGAGGAGTGTAAGAGGTGATTGAGGAAGAGGTATGGAGGTGGATGGAGATGTAAAATAAGGAATAGCCTTAGCATGGATGAGTTAGAAGATGTAGGGAGGGCATGACTAACAGAGCAGTGATAGGTTGGGTAGTGGTGGATGAGATAGGTATGGAGGTGTAATACATCATGTGAGATGTGTCTTAAAGAGAGATAAAGCCATATTGAGTAGGGAAAGTGCATAAGGCATAAACACTATGTGGTGGAACACTAGTAGTGGTAGTATTATGAGAATAAGTGGCACTGGTAGAAGGAAAAATAGTAGAGGATGGATCAATGGAGTTTGGTAGAAGTGTGAAAGGAGATAGATGCATCATGCAATAATCACAATAAATGAAGCAATTTTAGCATTAACTACTTGCAAGATCTCTAATCCAATATGGCTTGTTAATGGACACATTATGAATCATATTGACTAGTTGTGTGGGATTTCCAACATTTTCCAAACTAGCAAGCTATTTAGCAAAATCTTGGTTGTCCTCTAAGTTGTTCTCAACACAAAAATCAAAATAGTTTTCAGTCTTAGTACCATGGCTATAGGTTTGATCAGGACTTGCGTTTCCACTATGTCTACAATCTAATGACATGACACTGAGGCTAGGTCACCATTGCAGGGAATATCAAGAAGGGCTCAGATGATAGCCTTCTTGTTACTGTTGTTGAGCTTTGGCAATGCTTGCAGGACTTGCTTGATGACAAGTTTGCAGATGACTTGATGTGCTTTGGCTCATTTTTACATAGCATATGCCCATTTTGGAGAAAGTCTCAAGGAGAGCTTTCTAATATGCTCATATAGCCTAGCTGTCTTGCTTTGTTCTTCACTTTGAGTGTAGTTGATAAAAAGTGGCCAAATGTAAGAACCCTGGTGGTTCTCAACCCCGAAACCCTACTGAAATGCTGAGTTTTGAAAGTTTTGGTGTATTTTGTAATTTTTTTGTGTTTTTGAGGGTTTTCAGACAAATAAAGAGAAGCTGCGATTTCCTTAATAAATTGCTAATAAATTTAAAATAAATGCTAAGGCAATAAAAATGCTTGGAAAGTGACCAGTACATGTAGGCGCACCAATTTATTTATTCTCCAAAGCATATACAATATAACAATTGGACAAATGAATGAAATCTGATTTATTTTCTAAAAACCTGGTTTGCTGTTGCAGCAAGATAAAGAATGAAGAAGATTTGTACGGCTTACATGCATCTCCAACACAGAACCTCAAGAAATCTCCAGAACCCCTCTACGCATTAGATCCCTCTGTCAGATGTTAGAAACTAGAAGTATTTCTCCTGAAACAAGAAAGTACGGCCCTGCAAGTACAGAACTGTACGGCCTGACAGCAGCATTAAATATGGTACGGCTTGTTGAAAGAAGTGCCAGATCTCTGATAAATGACCTCTGGTAAAGTCGCCCCAATCAACTGATGAATGATCTCTGCTAATCCCTGAATGAATGAATTAATTAGCTCAGTCTGTAACCTCTGAATAAAGTCACCAAGATGCAATCTTCAACTGGTATTGCACAATCTCAGTATGCCAATCTCTGAAGAGGTATCGTTCTCCAGAAATGAATCGCCTGCTGAAACCCTAGGGTTTTGCAAACTCCAATGCTCAGAGCAAATAAGACAAAAGTTGAATAACATAACATAATGGTTCGATTTTGTCTTTTCCTGAATATATATCCTTCTTGAAAATTTGACCCAAAGCCTTCATTTAATAATCACTTAAATAAATGATTAATTTTTGCGCTTTTGACTTAGGCGAAACTCATTTAATAATTGGCGCCTTCAATAATGAATAATAAATATTCATTTTATCAAATATTAACGCTTTATTATAAAGTATAATAAATACTTTATAATATGCCAATTTAATTAAATATTTAAATAATTAATAAAGTGACTTTAATATAAAGTCAAAAGTATTAATTATTTCATTAAATCATTAAATACTCCAATATTTTTCCGTCAGACTGTCAAACTAAAGAACTGGGTCGACTCCGAGCTAACCAGCTGAACCAGGTGCCCTGCCCAAAATAGCAGCTTCCGCCTGACCTAACTTTCTAAAAATAGAAAGTATCTGAAAATCCCCTCTGAAGGATTCTACGAAGGCCCAACCTGAAACAACTGCAATACTGAAGCTACAAAACACTGAGTAACTGCCTCAGAAGATCCTATGCACACATCTGTCAGCCTACGAGGATTAGAATGATAGGCTCACACCTCGACAAACAATGTCAGCTAAAACGGGGACATTACAGTCCGCCCTCCCTGAAATTGCTTGTCCTCAAGCAATCTCTGCAAATACAGATGCACTGCACCACCTGGATCCCAAGGATAGTGCCGGACAATGTTCCTGCTGGCCACAACTGACTCCTATAACTCCCACAACTGATCAACAAGAATAGAATACCATTCCCTATCAACCTCAATGCAGTCCGGCATAGGATCAAGAAACTCAGAAGGAGGCAAGTCAAACTGCAAGCAACACTTACCCCCTAAAACTGCACGAGATATACTGTCACCCAACATATCAAGCACGTGCATACTAGAACTGTGCACCTGAAACAAATTGTGTACATGCGGGTCAATCATGAAACCATATGCACTCTGCACCATATACACACTGTGATACTCCTCCGTGAGCTGAGTCTGAAATCCCAGTGCACTAGTAGGATCCCAAACGCTATCAACATTCTCATCAAGACCAGGATCAAGAGAGTGTCCCACATCAAACTCAAAGAGCGGATTGTCGTATGACGATATAACATTCGTCTCAAACAATGGATTGGTCACAAACTGAACCAAACCACTAGGCTGATCCCAAACGACTGCCTCAGAACCCCCGGGGTACTGAGCATAACCATGCCTAGTCTACATAAAATCCTCCTCTTCCTTCTCACTCTTCCCACTAACGAGAGAGATAGAACAAAGGCTGCCATCTGTAATTCCCCTCAACACATATTTCTTGCCCTGTACCTCAAATCTCATCTGCATTTTAGGCAAGTTGAGAGTGAACACACTAATGTCCTGAAGCCATCTCATACCCAACACTAAATCCATCCCACCCAGGTTGACTACATAGAAGTCTGCCTGCAACTCATAATCATTCAGCATGAGGGTGAGATTACAAATCCGTCGAGTGCAAGTTAGGGTATATCCGTCTGCCACCCGAACTCTGAATCCAGAGAAATCCTCTGTCTGGAGTCTACATCTGTTGACGAAGCTCTCATCAATGAAATTGTGTGTGGCTCCGGTGTCGAGCATAGCAATACATCGCTGTCCTTCCACTAATCCCCTAAACCTGAATGAGTCATCCCGTACACTAGCAGATAATACCAACGGGGATAGGTTGGCATCGGGCCCAAACTCCATAGAGGCATTCCCGGCCTCTGCACGTTCTGAAACAACCTGCTGGTCTGAATCCTCAGACTCGTCATCTTCATAGTGAACCCACATGGCGCGGTTGGCTCTGCCCTTCGGTCTCAAAGGACAATCATGCTCCTTGCTGTAGGGTTCTTTGCACCAATAACAAAGTTGTTTCCTTCTCAATTCATCACGAGTTGCATCATCAATTCTTGCAGCTGTTTTCCTTTTTGGTTCTGCAACTGGTGTATGACTCTCCTCAACAGGCAAGTTGTTTGTTTTAGGCTGAAATTGTTTCTTCGGAGCAGCAAGCTCCATACTCCTTGCCTTCCGCATCGCCTCCTGAAGAGTAGGAGGGTCAAAAGCCTTTACCCAACCTCTCATAGGTTCTGTCAAAGCCTCAACGAAGAGTATAATGAGTCTTCGTTCTGAAATACCAGTCACCATAACTGCAACTCTCTGAAACTCCCCAATATAAGAATCCAAACTACCCGTTTGCCTGAGCTGAGCTAGCTCCCTGAAATAAAGTTCTGGATCCTTCTTATCAAATCACTCTATGAGCCTGCTAGTGAACTCCTGATAGGTATTGACCGCATGATGGCCAAGCGTATACATGCCGTGGTGCCACCAATCATGCGCCACTCCATCAAGATGCAAGGTAGCAAATTTAATGGCCTCGTCCTCCTGCATAGGTCGCAATGAGAGGTAGTTGTCCAATTTCTGGACCCAAGACCTCGCTGATGTCTTATCAGACCCATCAAAATATGGCAAGGTAATCTTGCTAACAGCATACTGCAAGTCCCTGTTCACCTGTGGCTGTGGCTGTGGCTGCTGATGCTGAGGGGGTCTACGGTCAAATCTGCCTCCTCCTCTAGGTTTATGGACATCCATAAACTCATGAAACGATAAAGCCTGCCGGATCTCAGGTGCTAGTGACATGTACTCACCATGAAACCTCGTCACACCTGCCATGACATGCCATTATGTGGCTGAAACTCCTGATGCTGCCCCTACTGCTCTGCCCCTGGAGTCTGAGGTGGAGTCTCTCTAGGTAAGAAAGTAGGCTGACCTGGCCTACGCTCCTGATAGATCGGTGACGACTGACGTGGTACGCTGATCTACTGGTGTAGTCCCGCTCGTCTGTCCAATCTGTATATAATGAGGCTGTGTGGGCGTATACTGTCTGATAGTGCCCATCAACTGGGACATCATGTCCATCATGTTATCATTTCTGTGTCTGAACTCCTCATCGGTAATATCACCCTCTGCATGTGCCTTCCCTGAATCCCTACGGGTCTCTACAGGAGGCTCACGGTCTGCCATTAGGGTTGCAACACTGTTTTCACTGCTATTAGAGCTGGATCTGTGAATGCCTAATACACCTGACACTGTCTCACCTTAGGAATCGATGGACCTGTCCAATCTTCGGTTCTGCCTATCCCTACGCCCTTAATATAATGAATAGTATCTCTGTTCATGAAAAAGCAACCAAAAAGCACTGTTTGTATTCGAAACGAAAAAGCACAGGATGGCGATCTGTGCTCTGATACCACTGTAGGAGCCCTGGTGGTTCTCAACCCCGAAACCCTACTAAAATGCTGAGTTTTGAAAGTTTTGGTGTATTTTGTAATTTTTTTGTGTTTTTGAGGGTTTTCAGACAAATAAAGAGAAGCTGTGATTTCTTTAATAAATTGCTAATAAATTTAAAATAAATGCTAAGACAAAAGTTGAATAACATAACATAATGGTTCGATTTTGTCTTTTCCTGAATATATATCCTTCTTGAAAATTCGACCCAAAGCCTTCATTTAATAATCACTTAAATAAATGATTAATTTTTGCGCTTTTGACTTAGGCGAAACTCATTTAATAATTGGCGCCTTCAATAATGAATAATAAATATTCATTTTATCAAATATTAGCTTGCTTATAAAGTATAATAAATACTTTATAATATGCCAATTTAATTAAATATTTAAATAATTAATAAAGTGACTTTAATATAAAGTCAAAAGTATTAATTATTTCATTAAATCATTAAATACTCCAATATTTCTCCGTCAGACTGTCAAACTGAAGAACTGGCTCTACTCTGAGCTAACCAGCTGAACCAGGTGCCCTGCCCAAAATAGCAGCTTCCGCCTGACCTAACTTTCTAAAAATAGAAAGTATCTGAAAATCCCCTCTGAAGGATTTTGCGAAGGCCCAACCTGAAACAACTGCAATACTGAAGCTACAAAACACTGAGTAACTGCCTTAGAAGATCCTCTGCACACATCTGTCAGCCTACGAGGATTAGAATGATAGGCTCACACCTCGACAAACAATGTCAGCTAAAACGAGGACATTACACCAAACTTGTGTAGTGTCATGTCTGGGCTTTCAGCTTTTAATCCAAACTATGCCCAACAATAATAGGTCCAAAACATTGTTCACAACCCACATTCAACAGTGATATAAATGCATAAAAGATTCATTGTTTTCCATGAAGAAGTACTTGAGATGCTTTTGCGTGCAAAGGACTGTTGGTATAGGTGAGCTTCTTGATCTGAACCTTTTTTTGACCTTTGTGTTGTGTTAGAATTCTAAAGTTTTTTGATAAATCTCAGTCTTTGTCCCATATTTTTCCTTTATCCGCCCTCCAATATCACACTGAAAATCTTAATGGCTCCCCTCAAAACTCCAAGGAAACCTTGTATGTGTGTTTTGGGAGTTCCTCTAGTTCGCTAACATTTTACAAAGTGTTCAAATGTTTCGGCAATTCTTTTGGTTTTCAAACTTCCAAGAGCGCTGAAAATGGTTTCAGTTCTTTCAAAGTATCTGAAACAGTTCTGATTTGGTCAAGGGTGCCAAAGAGCAAGGAAAAGGCTGAAGTTTGTATGTTTTGGCAAGTTTGCAAATTTGCGAACCTGCCAAAAGTGTGACAAAGGCAAGTAAAGGTAAAAGTTTCAAAGTTTGTGAGTTCCATCATGGTCATAATCTTTGTTGTCCTCTAAGTTGTTCTCAACACAAGCATCAAAATAGATTTTAGTCTTAACACCATGGCACTAGGTTTGATCAGGACCTGCATTTCCACTATGTCTCCAATCTAATGACACGACATTGAGGCTAGGATACCATTGCAGGCAATTTCAAGAAGGGCATAGATGATATTCTCTTGTTACCGTTGCTGAGCATTGGCAATGCTTGCACGACTTGCTTGATGACAAGTTTGCAGATGACTTGATGTGCTTTGGCTCATTTTTACATAGCATATGTCCATTTTGGAGAAAGTCTCAAGGAGAGCTTTCTATTATGAACATACAGCCTAGTTTCCTTGCTTTGTTTTTCACTTTGACTGTAGTTGATACAAAGTGATCCAACTTGCATAGTGCCATACTTGGCCTTTCACCTTTTAATCCAAACCATGCCCAACAATAGCAGGTCCTAAACATTGTTCACAACCCACATTCAATGACGATATAAATGAATAAAAGATTCATTGTTTTCCATGAAGAAGTCCTTGAGATGCTTTTGCGTGCAAAGGACTATTGGTATAGGTGAGCTTCTTCATTTGAACTTGTTTTGACCTTTGTGTTGTGTTAGGACTCTGGAAATTTTTTATAAATCTGAATTTTTCTCCCATATTTTTCCTTTACCCACACTCCAAGATCACATTGAAAATCTTGATGTCTCCCATCAAAACCCCAAGGAAATCTTGTATGTGTGTTTTGGGAGTTCAACTAGTTCGTGAACTTTTCCAAAGTGTTCAATTGTTTCAGCAATTCTTTTGGTTTGCAAACTTCCAAGAGTGCAAAAAATGGTTTCGATTCTTTCAAAGTATCCAAAAGAGTTGTGATTTGGTCAAGGGTGCCAAAGAACGAGGGAAAGGCTGAAGTTTGTAATTTTTGGAAGGTTTCCGAACCTACAGAAAAGTGTGACAAAGGGAAGGAAAGGCCAAAGTTTCAAAGTTTGTGTGTTCCCCAAAATGTCAACAAGAGACAAGGAAGTGGTAGTTTGCCAACTTGCCAATTTGCTGACCTTGGTTTGTTGCTTTTCCATTTCGCCTAAAGTGTGAAGCTCCAAGAACAAGAAAGAGAACAAAGAAAAAGCAAAGGATTCTGATGAGTTCACCAAAGTCAAGGTTTTTCGAAAGGTAGGTTTGACTAAGTGAAGCCAAAAGGTAAATTTGCTAACAAAAAAGTTGGTCGAAATGCAAGGGTGTTGATTAAAAGGAAAATAATCAACTGTTTAAAGTGCAAGTTGTACAAATGAATTTCAAAAGCAAAGTGCCAAATGAAATTGTGTGATTATCCTCCACCCACCCTACTTGCACACCATTACTACAAATCAATCCCCAGCTACCTACATTCAATTCGTCAAGCCTTTTCTGCATCTAGGATGTTCATTTTGGGTGAGAATGAATATGCACCATTCATTCTAAATCTGCTATAGTGCTATGGGTTAAGGTTGACGCCTAGCTTGTTAAAAGAATAATTTTGATCATTTTGGAGGAGTAAGAGAGTTCTAAGAGGTTGGTCGTTGCGTTGTTCTCCAAGTGCCAAACGGTTGCCAATGTGATGCAAGGTAAGCATAAAACACCAATTTAGTTCATTTGGTGAAGTACAAGCTTGTGCAATTGAAAGAGATAAATATTATAAGTGATTTTTGTAACAAAATGTCCCCATGGCATTATGTATATCTTCAAGAGGGTCTCTTAGCTGCAGCAAAGGAGTTTCCTTTACCACATTTGCTAACATGAATGTAATTTTGAGTTAGATAAATGTGACAACATTTTAAAAATAGCAAATGCTTTATAATGATCTTTCTCACATTATATATGGAAATATGCAATGATGTTTTGGATTACGAAGTATGCTCTGTTATACATTTCATAATTCTTGGTGTATATAAAATGCACAACTTGTATTCCTTTCGATTTTAGCTTGTTTTCTTCCTAATGAACTGTGATTTTGTTGCCCAAAGAATAGGCATCGATCTAAGACTCACTGGACCCTCATCACTATATACAACAAATCAAAACATTAATGAATAGTTTAGAGATAAAGCTGTCAATTCTATGCATCCATTATTGTCAATGTGCCCAGGGAAACTATCTTAAGTGAGCCTCAAATGAACTTATTTCATGTGTATCATGTTTGCATAGTCGAATCAGCTACATAGGGGTTTCATACAACTAGTTTTACTTGACTTAGTGACAACTTTGGGATCAATTAAACAATTTGAGTTTAGCTATTGTTGTATTTAGTTGTTCATTTTGTCTGATTCAAATACCTATTAAGGTATGCCTCTAAAAACACCCTCCTAAGTCTAAGTTGAGCTTGAAGCATAAGAGAGAAAACCCACTCTTGTAGAGTTGACTTTTAACCATCCATGTTCTGTGGATGAACAAATTTCACTTTCATGATGACAACCTAGCCTTGAAAGTGAGATTTTGCTCTAGGAAGTGGAGCAACGGTTTTGGGACCCAACGTGCTGCTTGTTTTTATTTGTCCTTATTTATTCTCTCTTTTGCAAGGCATGAATGGAAACATAGAGGTTCTACTTATATTTATGGTTTCCATTGGCTCCATCAAGCACCTACCATTCAAAACAGTGATTGGAAAAATCAACATGTACAAGTAGTTGTGCAATACATTAATACTTATGTGTTTGCTTGCAGCCCACATGATGATGGAGAAAGAAATTGAATGTTGCAAAATTGCTCCATTCTGGAAAACCCTTGTTTGTTGAACTCATGTAATCCTGACATCAAATGCTTTTGTGGAGCCAAATTCCACAACCTTTGCCATCATCCTCCCTTCTTGTGCTAAAATGGGAACTTTGGAACATGGTATGTACATCCATCAATGCAAAATGGAAGGTGGATTTTTGTTAGATATTATAGTTGAAAATCTTCTAGTAGGCATGTTTGCAAAATGTGGAAGCATAGACAAGGCATATGAACTATTTGACAAATGCCTCAAAAAGATATGTCCCTGTGGATTGCAATAAATGCAGGAAATGCATAAAATGAATTTGTTGAAAAGGCTTTAGAAACTTTCAAGCCAAATTCCACAACCTTTGCCAAAATGGGAGCTTCGGAACAAAGTATGGACATCCATTAAAGCATAAGGTAAGGGAGATTTTCACCAGATATTATAGTTGCAATTACCCTGGTAGACATGTATGCAAAATGTGGAAGCATAGACAAGGCATGTGAATTGTATGATAGAGTAACTTAAAGAGATATGGTCTCATGGACTGCAATTATTACAGGCTATACACAAAATGGATTTGTTGAGAATGCTTAGAAACTTTCAAGCAAATGCAATTGGCAGGTGTAAAACCCAAACTTGACAACCTTTTCCATGATCCTCTCTGCCGTACCAAAATGAGAGCTTTGGAATAGGGTATTTCATGCAGGTAGATTGTTGGAACCGGAATGTTGTTGAAGTTGTAGAACCATTAGAGAGCATTTCTGAAAGAGATGTGGTATTATGAAGTTCAATAATTTTAAGTTATGTGCCTAAATGTAATATGGTTTCAAGTTTTCAACGATACAATTATTTTGGGTTTTGCAAAAATTGGGCACTTTGTGGAAGCCCTTAACCTATTTCACATTATGACTGAACGGAAGGTAGCCTTATGGACTGCTATGATTGTTGCTTATGGAAAAAAGAGCGATGTTAGAGAGAGCTTCAATGTTTTTCTGCAAATGCCTGAACAGAATGTTTTCGTTCAATGAAACAATTGCCGGATTTGTACAGAATGGGTTTCTTGATGAGACTCTGAAGCTCTTTACGAAAATGCTGAACCAAATGTGGTGACTTGGAATGAGATAATAACGGGAATTTTGTGCAAAAAGGGTGTTTTGATGAGCCATAGAACTCTTACAGAGAAGGCCTGAAAGAAATGTGGTTTCGTGGACTGCCTCGATTGCAAGCTACATACAGAATGGACAGATTGGTAAAACCTTCATGATCTTTTGTAAAATGAATGAAAGAAATGTGGTTTCTTGGAGTATGATGATATCAGGACTTGTACAAAATAGACGTTGTGAAAGCCAGATTCTAACACCTATGCCAGCATTCTCTCTGCTTGTACCAATTTGGCAGCTCTATCAAAAAGAAAGATAATTCATCAAGGCGTAACTATAAATGGATTTCAGATGGACGTTTATATGGAGACTGCATTGTTGACTATGTATAATAAATGCCTAACCATTCAGGACGCATGCAAAGTATCTGCTAGAATGTATGTAACATTGTAAAGAATGTGGCTTTCTGGAATGCAGTAATTGTGGGATGTGTCATCCACGGGTGTGATAAAGAGGCCACTCAAGTTTTTGAAAAGATGCAACAGTCTGGAACAAACCCAGACCATGTTACTTTTGTTAGAATGCTATTGTACTTGCTGCCATATAGACCTAGTAAATGATGGCATACTATACTCTCGTTGTATATCCCAGTTATATCAAATCACCTCTACAGTATATCACTATTGCTGCATGATTAAGCTACTTGTTCATGCTGGGCACTTAGCTGAGGCACAAGAATTTATTACAAGAATACTGATAAAACCAAATCCGGCTTGTGGGTGTGTCTTTCTAGTTCGTTCAGAACCCATGCAAATGTAGAGGTCGGAAAACATGCTGCAGAACACTTGGTTCGGTTGGATCTGAATAATGCTGTATATTATCTCCTCCTAAACATCTATGCAGTAGTCAATAGGTGGGATGACCTTAAAAATTATAGTAAAAAAATGAAAAAAATAAATGTCAAAAAAGAACCAGGGTGCAGCTGGATTGAGGTCAATGGAAAAGTAGACGCTTAACTTTTAGGAGGCAGATGATGGCTACATATTATAACTGAGACTGATTCAGGCATGTCAAGGAAGCACGCCAGAGCTTGACATAAGATTTGTGCTACATGGTAAGGAGGTGAAATGAATTCCAATGTCATTTGGATGGAAGCAGAAAACTAAGTTTACAATTATGATATTTATATAGGGGTTCAACTGAGCTTACAATTATAAGCAACCTTTAGATCATCAAAGAGCATTTCATATGCGGTGGTCTTTAATGGCCACCGACTTCGTTGCCAAAAGTTTTCTACATAATTACTATGAAGAATTAACAGTTAAATTTACTCACATGAAGGATATATGGGAGTTTAATACAATATGTTTTAGTGATTCTATTAACTTAATATAAATTTAATAGAAAATATTTAGTGCTCTTCGGGGATGCCCTGTTTTAGTATCCCATCTTCATTTTGGAAACATTATGGGGACTCGGGGGCTCTTTGGAAACTTCTCCCACTGTTACATCTAACGGTGATTCAAACTTGAACTCCAATTTTGATACAGACTGGTAGTTGCATCTGTTGATTAGGGACAGTCATAAATTTTCTATGTTTTTGTCATTTATAGTTGAAATTTGGAGTTTTTGGACATTTTGTTATAATTCATATTAAATATGTATGCACATTGACAATGAAAGTATTTGAATTTTGTTAATTTTTTTTGTCAATTCTCATGTGAAATCTCAACTCAAGTCTAATGCTATGTATTAATCTTCTACCATGTCTATGATGAATACTTTATGAATGTTATAATATGAATATTTGAAATTTCTCTATAATTTTAAAAATTTCCCTATTTTTTAATAACCATCCCCTATTCTTTCCTAAAAATGACCAAAAAGTACCCTCGTACCGAAAACACATCCCACCATCCCCTACCATCCTTTTTCCCAAAACTTGGAGGAGTATAGAAAATCTTAATAACTATCTAAAAAAATCTTACTATCAATTCTTAATTTCAAATTCCTCATTATCTTTCCCATTAGGTCTTGCATCTACCCTTCTCTCTACTTGATCTATCTTATGAATTAAAGCATATAGAGTGGAAGGTAAAAAAGTAACTAGAGAGGATTGAAGGACACTTTGGTGTGTATACTCAATGGGTGTGAGAAGTATGAGGGATGTAAGAGGTGATAGGACTATACTCTTTAGTCCTTAACTCTTAGCATAAGGAAGCGAGATCAATGCCTCTCAAGGAAGCAAGGTAGATAGATACTACGGAATTCTTCAATCACAATAGAATAAGGCATTATGATTTATGGATGAAGAGAAATAAATGCCTAGTCAATTTTTGACTTAACCATAAAGAAGTGGAATGAAATATTCTTTGATCTTTGCATTTTAAAGAAAAATAAAATAAAAACCCCTCAATATTTAACTCTTGATAAAATGAATAGTTTTCAATTTTTAATTCTTAAAAATAAATAAATAAAAAACCCTAAACCATTAAAAAGAAATTAGTATAGTAAAATAAAAGTAAAACATTCAAGTAGATTTAAATTAGAGCAACCACAAATTACTCTCACCCTTAAAAAAGAAAAAGAAGCAGCCGAAAGCTAAATTACAGGTCAGCCAAGTATTAGAAGAATACTTCTGAATATAATTTCAACTTTTTACAGAAACATTATGTAATCTGAACCATACAACAAAAGCGAGAACATTCCAGTGAAAACCAAGTCCTCGTCCTAAAAGTTTATAAAAATGTTCATCCTCGATTTTGAAAGAAAAAAAAGCCGACAAAAGTAAGGCGAGTAGAGCACTTTTGTTTCCTTTTTTGTTTTTGTAAAATTCAACATAATTACCTGTGTGTCTGTAGAACACCGCAGAATGAAGTGGTGTTTGGCCGTCGGCTCTCTTCATAATGCTGTTGCTAGTCATGGAATGCAGCAATCTCTCAACGATGCCTGTACAACCCCTCTGGGAAGCTATAAACAGAGCCGTTTCACCCTCACGATTTGATACGCTGGCCAGGCCATTATCACGGTCATACTTCAGTAGTACCTCCACGACTTTATCATCTCCCCCCTTTGCGGCTTCGTGAAGAGCAGTGTTTCCTTCACAATTTCTAAATCTCAAAAAGTTAGCAGCCCACAGGTCTCCTTCCATTAATGCAAGGAACTTTTCCACCAATTCGTGATGGCCATAAAATGCTGCAAGGTGAAGTGCATTATTTCCGTGAGAATTTTTCAACGTAAGAAAATTGCGACCTGCATCTAAATCTTTGTTGACCTCTTCAAGCAGCCTTTCAATAAATCGCAGATTACCCCGAGAAAGTGCTATATGCAGTGCACTATTCTGTAGAGCGGTAAATTCTTGGAAAATATTGAGATTTTCACACTGAATGAGATCGTTAAGTGCATCCACATTTCCCCGTTCGGCGGCCATGTATAGCTGGCTGTTCATTCCCGGGAAGGGGTGGGCAGACTCGCCCATGGTGCTCAAGAATTAAGATCAGAAATTCAGCGGACTGAATGCACTCACGGAATATTATTTATATAAATGTGCTGGCTACCTCAAACGTGTCCCGAAAAAGTAGAGTATTTTTTTAAAAAACCCAATTTTGAGGAAGCATAAAGGTAAGTATTGCGTAATTAAGAAAGGAATAAAGAATAAGCGCATAATTCGTAAAAGCAGAAACCAGGTCTTGGTCCCTCACACCCAACATATTTAAAGCTTGGATGACTACGAATTTACGACAATCAAAGGCTTTTCTCAAAAGATTTTACTGTTTTATTTAACTCCTCAACCACGTTTATCAATTTCAATTAACTGTTTGAGGATTACTAGTAAAATATACAAGGAACAGCAACAAGATGTTTGCCAAAAATAGCTGGAAGAGACATCTATCCTAGACCTTTGCTATTATATGAATACAACAGAAACATTCAAACAGCAGACAAGCTGCTGCAAAAGAAAACTACTCTGTTGATTATCATAATACAGTATCAAATTCTCCACCGAAGCAACTGCAGGAAAAGAAAATCATTGCCGGAATAATGCCCAACTCCATAGCATCTGATTCACCGCCCATGACAGTAAAAAGCTCAACTCAAATCTTATAAAATCTTTACTCTTCTCTCCCTCAGCCAAACCCTTAAAGGAATTAAATAAAACAGTAAAAGCTTTTGAGAAAAGTCTTTGATTGTCGTAAATTAAGTAGTCATCCAAGCTATAAATATTCTGGGCGTGAGGGACCAATACCTAGATTCTGCTTTTAAGAATTATGCACGTACGCTTGTACGAACGTGTCTTCTTCCACGGCCTCAATACTTGTGCTTTATTCTTTTCTTAATTAGGCAATACATACCTATAGCTTCCTCAATCCCTTTAACGAGTCTACTCTAAAAAGAAAACCTCTTTCTAATCCTTGGAGTGTTATAATGATATTTTAAAAGTTATTTTGACAAAGAATTGTTAAATACTTTATACTAGGCCTACTTTATTGTAATGTTGTTTTTAATAATAAATGTATTTTTCACATAAAAAGAAAAATGTCTCGAAGTTGAAATTCAAAGTTTTGACGCATAGCAAGTGCTAAAGGCATGAAGAATAAAATTGAAGGGGCATAAGATTGGGAAAAGGCAGACAAGATAACTTCATTCAATAGAAGAACAAATTGTATCCCTTTGGGATGGAAAATTCAAAGTAAGACTACTTGGGGACCGAAAGAAGTGTAGATGCTTATTGGAGATCCAAGTGATTTAATGGTAACAATAATTCATACGAAAGAGCTCACTAGATCGAAGGAGAGGAAGAAGTGCAAAAAGAGGTGCAAGTGTAGGATATCACAATAAATATTGTCCCAATAGTAAGGGGATTCTCTTAAACACGAAGGCAATCTAGAATGAATCAAAGAGGTTGAAAGAAAAGGCTTTTTTTTGTGAAATGGGTTGGAACTTGAATTCCATGGCAAGGATGCACAAATGGTGGGAAGATCGATGGGGTTCAGAGGTAGGTATTAAGTCTCTTCCAAATGGATTCCTATTAATAGAATGTAGATCCAAAGAATTAAAGGAAGAAATTTTGAGCAAAAGACAATTAATGTTAGAAGTTTGTTGTTTCTTTACAACTAAATGGAAGCCCAATTTCAATCCCATACATCACAGTATGGGTAAAACCCCAATGTGGATAAGATTGGACAACATCCCATTGAAATACTAGAATGAGGAAGAATGAAAGAGATTGATGATGCCCTAGGATCTTTTATTCAAGTCGATGAAAACTTTTCAAATAAGGAATTTGGAGTCTATGTAAGAATTTATGTGGAAATTGATCTTAGTGAGAAACTCTAGGATGAGTTGGAGATCATAACGAAGTATGGGAGGTGGAAGTAGAACATTAAGTTAGAATTCAATACACCGAGGCAAGGAGAAGAAGGGTAGTGGAGATCAAGCAAAAAACAAAAAATTGGTCCATAAAATCTACAAAAGGAAAACATAAAATAATGGCTAATGAGGTAGAAGTTTGAGATATGGCTAACAAAGAGAGAGAAAGGAAACTTAGAAGGTGGTTAATAATCATACAGATTTGATGCCATTATAATCTCCCCTGCTAAATAAAATAGTTGTGGAGATTCAAAATCAATCAATTGGTAGGAAAATATCAAGAGATCTAACAAAGTTGGGTAGCTCATCAAAGGAAAAATCCCTAAGAATCGAGAGCAAACAAAGCGAAGAAATCAAGATAAAATAGTACCCCAAGATATTGAAGGAGTGCCCAAAAGATTGCATGTTTTAAAAGAAAAAAAAAAATTGAAGGTTTACCCAAGGATTTTGAGAAGGGAAGCAAGATAGCAAATCAAAGGCTAGCAGAGAGTCTAGAAAGTCTTAAAATTTAGTAAATGGGATAATAAGTGAGTCATTTGGGATAACTAATAGTCACAAAATGAACCCATTGGAAGGGGATATAGAGAGGTTAATGAATTAGAGAAATGGGGAAAAGTGGGATGAAATGCTAGCTTTGGAAGAAGGTGAATGGGTAGATAAGACAAAAGGTTGGATATTGGAAGCAAAGGAAAATTTCTACCAAAATAAAGGTGGCTCTCCTCATAAAGAAAGATTAGGCATAAAACAAAAGGAATCCAAAAAATAATCACCTAACTATGGAGAAGGGAAGATGAAAGGAAGAAAGGAAAATATGGAGAAACTAAGTCAAGAAGGGGATGCAAAAGGGAAAATAAAACATAACAAGGCTTCTGAGATCTAGGAATGTTAAGGGGCTTAAATGTCCCTAACAAAAAGCACTTAGTAAAGTGCTTCATGGAGGTGTCGAGATTTGACATTTTTAAATTCTAAGAAATAAAACTATCAGTAAAAGAGGTAGAGCTCTTCAAAGAGAAGATAAAATTTTGGAAAGCTACCATGGTTGAGGCAAAAGGTGCTTCAAGTGGGCTAGTTGTTCTTTGGAAACTGTAATATGCCTCTCTGGAAATCCTAGCAAGGAACAAAGCATGGATGGTATGTAAGGTAAAGAGTCTCATATAAAATTTGCACTTCTACCTAATAAATGTTTATGGTTTGACCTCTCCACTAGAAAAAAAAGAAGACTTGGCAAGAAACAGAGGAATTCATAAATCTATTACCGAAAAAATTATTTATATTAAGGGGATATTTTAATGCACCATTCTCCACAGTCATGACAAATTAGGAGTACAAAGACAATTGTAATCACATATAGATTTCAAGGGGTTTGTGGATATAAATTCCTTGATTGAATTCCTAATGAAGAATGGGTAAACCCACAAAACTGGTTTACAATTCTAGTGGGGAAGGAAAAGTTGCAAAAAATGCCCCCATGCAATTTTTTTTGGTTTTTGTGGGTTCGAACGAATATCACCTGGTTCGAGCAAACCCAAAGGGAGTTCGCTAGAACCCCCTTCAAGCGAACCCATTAAATGTTGGGTCCCACATTTCCCAGGAAAAAAACCAAAGGAAAAGGTTGTGGAAAGGGGGTTCGCTTGAACCCTAGTTTGAGCGAACCCTGGTTAGAGCAAACCTCCAAGGGGGGTTCGCTCGAACCCCCTTTTCCCCTCTTCTCCCCCTCTGGCACCAAAAACTCCATAATTTTTCCCTTCGAAGCTCGAGTTGAGGATGAAAATGGAGGAGACTTCACAAACCCAACTGGATGATGGTAGTCCTTGAAACGAGCTATCCAACGAATATAATTTTAATATGTTTTGGTTTTATTATGTATTTGTTTTTTTAGTTTGATTAAACATAGGTTTTTCAATGAAAATCAAGCTCTTTGTTTTGCACAAGTGGAAAAATAGTAGATTATCAAAAAAAAATTTAAAAATATGAGTGCACTAGATATTGAAGTCCTTCATCCAACAAAAAAAATTGAATTTTGATATGTATACAAAAAAAGTTATGTTGTATACAGTCCGCCTATGTCTGAATTGTAATTGGTTTGACTTCGAAACTTGATTAAAGAAAAATATTCAATACAACACTATGAAACCAATTGGAAGCACTAGATATCCTAGTTACAAATCTAAATTCGAAAAAATTAAAATTTTATCCTTCATGGAAAAAAAGCTATGTTATATACAATGAATGTCACTCCTTAAAAATGGTGTTTACTAAAAAACTACTTTTTCGGAAGAGATGGAAAAAGAAGTATAATTTGATTCCAAAAATTTTGAAAAAATATATTTAGAATCTACAAACAAAATGTCACAAATCACTAGTTTGCATCATCTTCAAATTCCTCACGGTTTAGCTACTATAGGTGCCCGAAAGTGAAAATTTAGTTAGAAAAAGTCAGTTCAGTGTCCAGTTTGGCCAAAAATTGTAAACCAGTACTGTGGGATCACCCGAATGGAAGCTTCACTTGGAAAAATTGAAGGCTAGGTTTCAAAAACATAATAAAGAAACTAGGTATGTTCCTAACCAAGGAAATCTAAGCACACTACGTATTATGATGAAAAACTCAATAGCTCTAATTTTGAGCTTAGACCACTTCCTAATTTAGTTTTGAACATATTAGGAGGTAAAAGGCCAGAGAGAAATCCTTTCAAATTTGAAATAATGTCAAAATTTAGGATGTAAAATATTTTGAATGAATATTAGGTTGGTGGCAAGAAATTGCCTCTGATTGAACCAAAATGTTTTTCCTTTCAAGAAAACTAAAATATGTGAATAGGTAGCTAAGGGAATGGAACAAAAATCATTTCAAGAACATCTTCAAAACCAAGTTGGAACTAAGAAGGAGATTCATCTTCTCAATGAGGAAATCATCAAAGGAAGGATGAACCAAACAAAATATATGGAGGAGGACCTGTTGAGAAAATATGTAAATATTTTAGCCAAGGAGGAAATTTTTTGGAGACAAAAGTCAAGAAAGGTGTGGTTAAAGGAAGGGGGTAAAAACTCAAAATTCTTTCATAATGCCACAAAAATCAAGAAGCAACATAATAGGTTCAATCAATTAAAGTTGGTTGATGGGTCAATCACTAAGGATCCAGGCACAATCAAGCATTGATGTATATTTTTAGAATTTACTCAATAATTGGGAAGGATCTAGTATCTTACACCCAAACCTATTGTTGTA
The DNA here is from genome assembly GCA_007258455.2 of Sequoia sempervirens. Taxonomy (NCBI): domain Eukaryota; kingdom Viridiplantae; phylum Streptophyta; class Pinopsida; order Cupressales; family Cupressaceae; genus Sequoia; species Sequoia sempervirens. The sequence continues at coordinate 507,270,098 of VDFB02047230.1, read as the reverse complement.
AGGCATCTCCAAATTAGTAATAGATGCACACAACAAAATGCTAATAGATGCCTTCATAGAGGAAGAGATAAAATTGGTTGAATGGAAACTATATCTTGATAAAGTGTCTAGATCAAATCGATTTCTGAAATCCTTGTTTAAAAAATGTTGACATATTATGGGGAGGGAAGTATGCAAAGAAATAGAAGACTCTTGGAAAAGGGAAAATTGCTGAAGGAGATAAGAAAAACCTTCATTTCTCTAATTTCCCTAAAAAAGAAAAATCTTTATCTCTAGAAGATTTTCATCCCATCTCATTATGTAACACAATATACAAAATACTAGCAAAAGAAGTGGCTAATAGGCTCAAGAAGATTCTACCAAAAATAATCGTTGAGGAACTAATAGGGTTTGTACTTGGGAGGTCAATTTTGGATGGTGTTATCATTACTCAAGAAGTCGTTTACTTTTCCACAAGAGCTAGAAATCAACAAATTTTGGTAAAATTAGAAATTAAGAAAACATATGATAAAGTAGATTGGAGATTTCTCTTCAAAGTTTTGAATGGATCTAGTTTTGAATTAAGCTAGATAAATTATTGGGTCTTTAGCTATGTTGCAAGCCCAAGGTACTCAATGCTAGTGAATAGTGCTTTGAAAGGATTTTTCGAGTCATTATGGGGTCTTTATCAAGGGGATCATCTTTCCCCATTCCTTTTTGTGATAATGGCAGACACATTAGACATGTCTTTGAACCGATCTCTAATGGAAATGATTTTAAAAGGGATAAAAATAACAAGTAATCTCCCCTAGTTTCTCATCAATAACTTGCAGATGAGACAATGTTGTTTAGGATAGCAAAGATGGGGAAAGCTAAATGCATGAAATAAATATTGAAGCACTAATCAAATGCATCAATCCAAGAGGTTAATGCTTAAAAATCAAAAATATTATTTCTATCAACCCCTCCAAGGAAACAACAAGAGATCCTTGGAGTTCTAAACTTTAAGCTCAAAAAGTTCCCAACATGTATATGGGGCTCCCATTGGCTCCAAGGTTGAGATCAAATAAGTTATGGGACCCATTGATAGAAAAAGTGTCAAACCATGTAACATATTGGGAAGGAAGGTGGCTATCTTGAGTTGGCAAGATAATAATGCTCAAAGCAATCATTTTCCAATTCCAATATGCTCAATGCCATGCTTATCTATGACAAATAGGGTGGATCAGAGATTAATAAGCATAATGAAATTTTTTTGGCAAAGATCCTTAGAGAAGGATAAATTGGCTCTAGTAGCATGGGATAAAATATGTAAACCGAGAAACGATGGAGGTGTTGGTTAAAAAGGTAGTTACTACAAAAAAAAAGTGATGGGGAAAAGTTAGTGTGGAAGATGTTCAAACAAACACAATTAAAGTGGGTAAAGTTACTACAAAACAAGTATTTGGATAGATTGGTTTCTTTAAATATCTTGACAACAATAAGATTACCTCAAGGTTCAAGAATATGGAACTTTATCTCCAATTATCATTTATCATAACTGAATACCTCACTTGGGACATTCATAATGGACATACTACCCTCTTTTGGGAAGACTCACATGTGGGGAGATACCCCCTTGATAAAATAGGATTGAACCATATTAGAAGAATCCTAGAGCTAACTTGGGGGCCCAAGGTGAGGAACTACTTGGAGGCATGTCAAAGAGATCTTGTCACAAGGTGATAATGGAAAAAGTTTAACAACCTAAATATTTCCAACCAAGAGGTAACTCTTTTGAAAAAAATATTGAGTGATATAAGCATAACACTAAGACAAGGGAGTGACAAGATGGTATGGCATTGGGAAAGTGTTGCAAGTATGAGAAGATGGTGTTGTCATTGATGTCAATAATCCTTTGTTATCATTAATGAGTAGAATATTGTTGAAAGAGAATGTGTAGTTGTTGGTGTTTTCTATGTTGTTGCATTAATGATTCTTTGATTAGTTGCATTATGTTTTCATTAGTAAGCTATTGGTGTCCACCTCTAGTGTTGCTTTGATAAGCTTATATCTATGAATGCATGGTTGAGTTGTTAGGTTGTAGTTGGTTCTAGAAGTACTGAAGATGATGAGGATGCATCTTTGGTGCTTGGTTTCTAGGTGCTTTTAAGAAAATTTGATAAAAGAGGAAATTGTGAGTTGCAATGTGTTCTAGGTTGAAGATTAGTGTTTTGGTTTTGTTCCAAAATTATTCTAGGTTGAAGATATTCTTGTGCATCTCACATATGTTGATCAGAGGTGTTCAGAGGTGTTATATCTAGAATTTGATGTGTTGGATCACTATGTAAAAGAAGTTTTGTTCACCAATGTGTGAACTATGTATTGCAGAGGTGTCTAGGAGATGTTTTTGCTCTATGTTTCTCCACAGTTTGGTTTTAGGTCTTATGGATATGAAGGCATGTTGATAGTGTTGGTATATTTCTTCAGTTGAAGTTGTACAAGGTTGGTGCTTTGAAAGTCGGTTTCATGAGTTACAATGTATAGAAGATTTGTTTGAGTGTATTGGGTGTGTGCATTCTTCAAGTGAAAGTTGTTGCAAAGGAGTTTGTTGGATTTTAGGGTGTTTGTGGAATATTCCAGATTGTGTTTAGGTGACATTTGTTGTCTGCAAGTTGTTGTTGGATCAAAGGAAGTGTTAGGATATGTGACATTAAAATGGTTATCTTAAGTTGATTTATTTTCCTCCACGTTCTTTGGAAAGTGTTCTTGAGGACATGAGAGACAAAATATTTATTATTTATTTTCCTATGAAAATTTGTAATTGCATTCAAAGAGGTGGACCCTTCATGGTGGCGATTACAAGGCATCCTAAGAGAATATTCTTCCTAGGCGTCCAAATTTATGGGTCGGGACCACTTGAGTGTGCATGACCTTGCATGCTATTTGCATGTTTTGCATGCTCTTGCATGGTTGGGCACCCAATTTTGCATGGTGGTGCATGAGCTTGCATGTAGTCATTGGAGTTGTTGGAGACAAATGGGGCACTTGGGTTGACTCATTTTGATTGGCTATGGGTTAGGCACCCATGTGAAGGCCATGTGATTATTAAATATTTTATTCCATGTTTATTGGTTGTCCACTAAGGGGGGCGTTGGTTTTTCTAGGTGGTTTCACTTGTTGTTTTGGGATACCATTTGTGGTATTCTCTCTAACAAACATCTATATATTGGAGCCTTTGGATGGTGGTTTAATATGAGTTCTTTGTAGGTTGTTAGGATGATGAAGTGCATTGCCAGATTATATAGAGGATTGTTGTATCGATGTACTTCCTTGAAGATTAATACAAACATTGGATCTCTTTGGGTGTGGAGTTTTTTTTTGCAAAGGTTTCTCCACATATATCTTGTGTCACTTGTGTTGATGAGTTGTGGTATTGTAGATTTTTATTTCCATATTACAATTGCCAATCACTTAATCATTTTATGGTAAACTTGTAAACATAATTTCAGATTTGCAACCACATATTTAAGTTCATATTGTTTCAATTTATACCTTTATTTCCAACATTTGGTATCAAAGCTATTAGTTTTATTAAGAGAGGGACACCTTTCTTTTGATTGTTGAATATTTTTTGGTTGCAGTGGGAGCTTGTGCATTGTGGGTTTTGCAGATTTGTGAAGAATATTGAAAACCATGGACTCTACCTCTCATCTGGATATTGAGAAATTTAATGACACTAGCTATGAGATGTAGAAGTTGAAGGAGGATCTCGTTGAATAGAGGGATCAATGGTTGGCAGTTTTGAACCAAATGAAACCAAAGAAAATGTCTAATGAATATTGGAAGAAAATGGATAAGAAGGAACGAAGAACAATTCAATTATGTCTTGTGGATTTCATCCTCTTGAATGTTTCAGAAGAATCCACCACATACAAATTTTGGAAGAGGATAGGTGATACCTATCAAGCTAAAAGTTTAACTAATAAGTTGTATCTAAAAAGATGAAGGATGGTAATTCTATTGCATAACATTTAAATGATTTTAATATGATTTTAAGTCAACTTGCATCAATAGATGTTAAGTTCTAGAAGAAGAAGATAAATGCATTTTTTTCTTTTCTCTTTACCTAGATCTTGGGAAAATATAATTGTTGCCATAAGTGGTGGTGGTATAGAACCCAAGATGGATCATCTCATTGCAATAATTCTTTTAGAAGAGATGAGGAGAAAGTCCATGAATGTGGGCTCCCAAGATTCCTTGCATGTGTGAGGAAGGTACAAAGAAAAAGGAGGGCCTAAAGGGGATACAAAGAGAGACAAGTTTAAATGGTGTTCTAAAACCATCGAGAAGAGTAGAGTAAAGTGTTGGAATTGTGGTAAAAGAGGGCATGTGAAAAAGGAGTGTAGGAACAAGAAAAAGAGTTTGTATGCTTCCACAGAAAAGTCTTCTGAAGATGGTGATTCTGATGCTTTGTTTATTTTTTCTAACACTATTAGTAATTATGCTTGGCTTATTGATTTAGGTTGCTCCTACCATATGACTCCTCACAAGGAGTAGTTTACTTCATATTCAACTTATGATGGGGGAGAAGTTTTCCTTGGTGATGACAGAACGAAGAATATTTTTGGTAAGGAAAGGTAAAGTTGTATTTTAGTGATGGGCGGGTTAAAACCCTTGATCATGTTTTACATATTCCAAGACTTGTGAGAAATTTAATTTCAGTATCCAAGTTGAATGATTTTAGAATGAATGTGACATTTGGCAAGTTTGGTTGCAAGTTGGTAAGAGGGAGTTTGGAAATTGCTAAAGGATCTCAAATAGGGACTATATTTAGGCTTAATGCCTCCACTTTTTATAATTTTGCCAATGTAACTAGCACTGAAAATGCATGTATGTTGTGCCACCATAGATTGGGTTACATAAGTGAAAAAGGTCTTAAGACCATTTTGAATAAAAATTTGGTTGATGGTCTTTTTGATTATTCTATTGATAAAAATGATTTTTATGAGAATTATGTGTTTGGTAAACAGAATAGATTATCATTTCCTAATGGGACTAATAAAGCTAAGAGATTATTAGAGATCATTCATTCAGATGTGTTTCGACTAGTGGATGTTGGCTCTTTTGGAAAATATTGTTGTTATGTTACTTTCATTGATGATGTGTCAAAATACACCTGGATTTATTTTATGCATACAAAATCAAAAGTTTTCACTAAGTTTAAGGAATTTAAAGCCTTAGTTGAGAAGCAAACAGATTATAAAGTAAGGATGTTCAGATCCGACAATGGGGGTGAATATTGTTCTAGGGAATTTGATGAGTTCTATAAGCATGCAAGTATTGTTCAGAAAAAGACTACACCTTATACACCTCAAAAAAATTGGGTAGCAAAAAGAATGAACTAAACCTTAATTGAAAGAGTTAGGAGCATGCTGAGTGGTGCCAAGTTTGATAGATGCTTTTGGGCGCAAGATGTAAGTATTGCATGTTATTTTGTTAACAGATCTTGTTCATCTCTTTTTGATAAAACTCCTTATGAAGTGTGGATAGGTAGAATGCCTTCTATTTCACATTTAACGGTCTTTGGTTGTGAGAATTTTTTTCACGTGCCTCAATAGAAGCATTCTAAGTTGGATCCAAAAGCATAGATATGCATCTTTGCTGGTTACGATGAGAATGTAAAAGGTTATAAGCTTTGAAATCCACTAACTCGTAAAATGGTTTTCTCTAGAGATGTGATTTTCAAGGAGTTTAGAGCTTACTCAGGTGAGGAACAACCAAAGGAGAAAGATATGATAAAAATAGTGCACTTCAAGCCAAAGATTAAGAAGTATGCAAATGCACATGTTGAAGAACAACTAGATAGATTTGAGGATGGAGAAGAAAAAGAGGGTTTAGAGAGTTTAGAAAGTTCAAATGATGTGCAAGATGAGCATGAAGAAGAAGAAGAGCAGAAAGAGCCCCTTACTTCTACCTTGAGAAGATCCACGAGGCAATGGAATCCAATTGATAGGTATAACCCACCCAATTTTTGTTGTGTATTTGCTTTGTTGAGTACTGACGATGAACCTAAATCCTACAGGGAGGCTCTTTCTTCAGAAGAAAGTGAGTCTTAGATAAATGCCATGTAGGAGGAGATGATGGCTTTGGAATGTTGTGATACCTAGGATATTGTGATTTTTCACAAAGGAAGGAAGCCCATTGGTTGCAAATGGGTGTTTAAAAATAAATTTGGAGTAGATGGTCAATTAGAGTGATATAAGGCCAGATTAGTGGCCAAAGGCTACTCCTAGAGAGAGGGAATTGATTTTGCTGAAATTTTCTCTCCTATTGCTAAGTTAACTTCTATTAGATTCCTATTATCTATGTATGTTTCTTATGATGTTTAAATAGAGAAAATGGATGTTAAAACTAGTTTCTTGCATGAGGATCTCGAGGAAGAAATTTATATGAAACAACATGATAGTTTTGTTGTGAAAGTAAAAGAACACTCGGTTTGTAGGTTAAAGAGATCTTTATATGGTTTTAAATAGTCACCTAGGATGTGGTACCAGAAGTTTGATTCCTTTGCATTGAAGTTGGGTTTTTTAGAAGTGATGAGGATCATTGTGTTTACATTAAGGTTATTGATGATCAAATTCTAATAATATCTTGTATGTTGATGGCATGTTGTTTATGGGTAACAACAAGGTGATGATTAAGGAGATTAAGACTTGGATTTCTGGCATATTTGATATGAAGGATTTGGGTGCTACAAAATGTATTCTTGGGATGGAGATCAATACGGATCGAGTTCACAAAAAGCTTTGGTTAAGTCAAAGTAAGTATTTTGATACTATTTTGTAGAGGTTTAATATGCACAAATGTAAACTAGTAAATATTCCATTTCTAGTTGGTACTAAGTTGAGTTTAGACATATTTCCTAATTATGATTATGATGTTGAAGAGATGCCTAATGTTCCTTTTTCTAGTGTTGTTAGTAGTTTAATGTATGCAATGGTTTACACTATACCAAATATAGCCCAAATAATGGGAGTTTTGAGCAGGTTTATGTCTAACCCTGGTAGAGAGCATTGGACTTTTGTTAAGAGGGTGTTTAGATATTTGTGTGGTACTTTTGATTACTATTTGGTTTATCAGTGTAATAATGATGCGAATAAGTCATTGGACATATGGGGTTTTGTTGATGTAGATTGGCTAGGTGACTTGGATAATCGAAAGTCCACTAGTGGCTATGTTTTTACTTTTTTTGGAGGTGCAATGAGTTGGATGAGTAAGAGACATCCTACAGTTACATTTTTCACCACCAAAGCAGAGTATATGGTAGCTACACATGCTTCTAAGGAGGCAGTTTGGTTAAATACTTGGTAATGGCATTGGTTTTGATTGCAATACAATGAGGATTGGATGCGATAGTCAGAGTGCCATATGTTTAGCTAAAAATACTATGTATCATGCTCGTACTAAACATGTTGATGTTTAGTATTACTTTGTGTGAGAAATGGTGGAGAATGGTAAGGTTTTGATTGAGAAGGTTGAAACTTTAGATAATGTTGCAGATTCTCTAATGAAGCCAATAGCCATAGATAAGTTCTCTTGGTGTAGGAAGTCCATGGGCCTTGATCACTGTACTTTATTACATGTTTTATTTGTATCTCATAGATGTAATTGCAATGCATAATGTCAAATGGGTGAATGTTAGGATAGGTGACATTAAAATTGCTATCCTAAGTTGATTTATGTGTCTCCACATTTTTTGGAAAGTGTTGTTGAGGACATGAGGGACAAAATATTTATTATTTATTTTCCAATGAAAAATTATAACTGCATTCAAAGAGGTGGACCCTTCACGATGGTAGTTACAAGGCATCCCGAGAGAATATTCTTCCTAGGCATCCAAATTTTTGGGTTGGGACCACTTGAGTGGTCATGTCCTTGCATGTTATTTGCATGTTTTTCATGCTCTTGCATGGTTGGGTGCCCAAGTTTTCATGGTGGTGCATGAGCTTACATGTAGCCGTTGGAGACTTGTGGAGAACTTCGGTTTGACTCATTTTGATTGGATGTGGGTTAGGTGCCCATGCGATTATTGAATATTTTTTTATTCCATATTTATTGGTTGTCCATTAAGGGGGTCGTGTGTTTTTCCAAGTGATTTTTCTTGTTGTTTTGGGATATCATTTGTGGTATTCTCTCCCATAAACATCTATATATTTGAGCCTTTGGATGGTGGTTTAGTATGAGTTCTTTGCAGGTTGTCAGGATGAACAATAAAATTGACTTCACATTCCAACAATCATGTGCATGCATGAATGCTATGTGTATAAAAATAGTAACTTGAATACAGTTGAAATACTGAGATTGCACTTCATTTTGTGGTTGTAATGTATAATTATGGGCGGGGGCCCCAGCTCGGTTGGCTAAGTAATTCCGTTGCGGCTCTGCTGGTCACGAGCTCTAGTCTCCCCCGTCGCGTGGTACCGGAGGGCGTGTCGCACCAGCACCGCCGATCACGTTAAAAAGTTTACCAGGCGCACTACAGTTTATAGGGGGTCATGCTACCCGATTCCTGCAGTCTAAAATAAAAAATTAAAAAAAATGTATAATTCTTGGAAAAATATACAATAAAAACAATGGTACCAAGAGGCAATGTTTCCTTACATAACTTGCATTTCTCATCCACCCATCAAGCTCTATGTGTGCATTGTGTACTCATAAACTATTCTATCTTAAAAAGTCCTCATAAATTCAGCTACAGAAATATATGTATTCACTAACTCACATCACTTCAACTCTTTCCCATCTTTGACTCAATATTTCACTATCTTGTATTTTCTAAAAGTAACTTGTTTTTTTCAATTTCACATGTGATCTCTAAATGTAGATATTTTTGCAAATGTTACAAACCACCACAAGTAACAAATGATCCTTTCAAACACAACTTATTATAAAAAATTGCCCTTCATCTCTTTTACATAATACACTTGAAACAAATTCTCTTGATGATTTAGGAGGGACTTCTATACCACGTTCTCGGAAAACATCATTAATATGCAAAGTAACACAAATATGATGATAAATATCATAATACATGGAAATTTCAATATGCATCCTACAAGTGTGCATGATTTATCTTAATGTAAAAGGGTTTGACCATTTACAAAATCCTTTGACTAATTCTCACTTGAGGATAAATTTGAACAAACTTTTCATACAATTGAGCTTGAGTCATATTCAGAAAGTGCTTAGGATGTGGTTCATGATTTGAGATCTGTTGATGTGTGTTTTTGCACTTCTCAACACAGAAAAAACACAAGTGTTATGTCTCTATTGAAAGGTAAAAATCTACAACTAATTTTTAGATAACTACCCCAAAGTCTCTCGGATGTCAGGTCATGACAATGTAGGAAACAACTCAGTTGTTGATGTGTGATTTGCTACTAATCACAAGGGGCCTTTATGGTTCACAAAGCATGAAAGTTATGGGTCTATAACTTAGTTTCAAATTTTTGGGGATAGTGAATAGTAGCAGTAATTTTATGACAGTAGTATGAAACTCATCTCACTCATTAGGTTTAACATTATGGTGATATTGGAACTATAAGTTCAATTCAGATTTAAAAGAAAGAGCAAAAGGTTAAAGGCTTAAGAAGTTATTCTAACTCTAAAACTATGAACAACAATAATAATAACTTGTGCTTCAGTAGACAGACTACCCAAAATGAGTTTTGGTTAACCAAGAGCAGTTTACAGTTTCACAAAACTAGTGCAATCTTATAAGGTTCTTTGCATATTTTCAAACTGTGACATTCACCTATTTATCATGAGCATACAACTGAACTTAAGTGCAACAAGTAAAAGAGCTCAGACTAACTTTACACAATAATTTATCATCAATAAATCACTAAAAGTATGAGCTGGAAGTGCATTAAATATTGTAACATGCAATTACCATTAAAGTTGAACATGAACTAACAAGCTGGAAATAAACTTAAATAGTAAACAAGCAAGCAAAAAAAACATATGGAGGTTGAATCTTGCACACATAATGAGCAATACAAAGAAACCATCAACTTCAAATGCTTTTCTTATATATTGTTGTAGAGTGCTTTTTACAACAACTCATCTCTCTTTGCAAATGAAGGGGAATCCCCTATTTATAGTTTTCCACAACCCAAATGAATGGCCAAGATTGATTTGCAATGAATGGCCCAGATTTACTATAGCTTAGGGTTTACACAATGTCCAATACAAGTGCAATATTTCCTAATATAAAATTAGTAGTTGTTTTGTCTTTTAGTCTATTTTGTCTTCTATCCAATTTTGTCTTTTAGCTTATTTTATCCTATAGCCTGTTATGTCTTCTAGAGCTGGAAACTACAAAAAAATATATTCTATTAAAATCATATTTCTAGCTCATCAACATGGATTCTTAGGCAAGTCCTTGGCCTTTCAATATTCAAGTAACATCCTCCTAGCACGCATCCATAGGTCAACCCATCTCCACCTTGGCAATTTAAATTAAAATCTCCCTTCTTGACATGTCTTCATATGTTGGTTTTTCTAATGAATTGATCCATTATCCCTCCAAGCATCCTTAAAAACACCTATGTCACAAAATATCATGATTTAAATCTCCAAAAATGATAAATTTCCCCATTTAAAATATTAAAATCTATCAATTTATAGTCTATCAAGAAAAAATCATTTTTCGAAAAACTTTCCATTTTTGGGTAATTTTCCTATTTTAGGAAAAAGATCAATTTTGGGAAAATTTTCATTTCAGGAAATATTTCCATTTTTGGAATAAAACTCTATTTCAAGATTTATGTTTTGGGAAAATTTCCATTTCAAAACAATTTCCTTTTCGACATTTCTAGAAACTTTCCCTTTTGAGAAATTGAATTTCGAGGAGATTCCACTTTTGAGGGTTAGAGCAATGCGAAAGATGGAGGGTTCGACGCCATTGCAATGACATTCTTCACATGGCATCCTACAGATGACATCTTGTACCAAGATTTCCACAAAGCCTTAACATCAAAAAAATTTGAGTTTTATCCATTTTGGCATGTGGGGAAATGATAGTTTTGAGGCCTAGATTACAACACGCCTTAAATTTTCAAGAAAAGATCAATGCAGAAAAACAGATTGCGGAAGTCGCAAGGTTGAAAGCTGGACACATTTGTGTCATAAAAATGACATTGGGGACCATGACATCCACAAGGCAGCTTCTCGCATGAAAAGTTCCGCAAAGCCACAACTCTTAGCAATTTTGAATTTTTTCAAATTAAGCACATGAAAGATGCATTAGAAGGTGCGTAGACCTATTTCTCAATGATTTGAACCTTTTCTTAAAAAGTGAAAATTTGGAATGTAGAAGTTAGAGGGTTCGACGTCGTTGCAATGACATTTCACACTCGACATCTCGCAAATGGAAACCTATGGATGGAAACCCGCAAATGACAACCCACAAATGGAAACTTGTAGGCGAAAACACAAAAATGGAAACCCACGAATGGCTTCCCGCAGTGAAATTTCCGCAAGTCTTCCAAACTCAACAAAACCTTGGAAGTTCACTTAGGCATCATGGAAACATCCCAGATCCAAAGGAAAATTATCCACAAAGTCAAAAAATGAAGGCAAAAGAAAAAGAGAGGGGGTCCCTACTTTTAGTGGGGCAAGTGTGCAAAAAGCGCACAACAAATGGTGACTCTACGAGGGAAATGCTCTAGAGCATTTCAATGAAAAATTGGAATCACGAACCCAGAATCTCTGGTTCCGACCTTCATGCTAGGCCAAACAAACTAAAACACTTGACCAAAGGATCAAAGCCACTAGTCAATCCAACTTTATGTACGTTGAAATTTCAAGTGTGTGCAAATGTATCCATTTCCCTCCTTAAGTCACTACAAGAACCTAAGCTCCATCAAGTTAAGCTATGTAAATGATTCTACTTCAAAAGCATCTTGGACATTGCCCCACTGCCAATTAGGCGTCCATAGCCATGACGAGGTTGTCATTGTGATTCTCCCAAACATAGTTGTATTGCCATCTCGGCTTCCATAGCCCTGGTAGAGTTATTCAGATCCTCCCAAAAGTTGTTTTTATAATTTTCATTCCTTTTCCTATTCTTTTTTTTATTTTTTAATTTTATTTTGAAGTTTTTCATTATGTTCTGCTTATTTCAATTTGCAAGCAGTGAAGCTCACATTCAGTGCTGAGAATCACAATGGTGCAAAAGAAGAATTTAGGATTTTTCACTTAACTTCACAAAGAAACCTACAACAACCTCAGAATTCTTAAGGTGTGTGAGAGATATGATATTTTAGGATACATCAGAACTAGATTAAACCAATAACTTATCCCCTTTGAATCAAATGTCTAGACCACTTGACACAAACAAAATATTTTAGGATACGACCAAAAATGTGATTGAAGTTTCTCAAGGAAATACTTAAAACAACCCCAAGTAATTAAATTATTGTTGTTCCCACAAACATTCCCAAAAAAAAATAGAGGGAACCCTGAACCAGAGAAGCAAAGAAAAATCAAAACATAACTCGAACTAACCAGAGCAAGAAAGAAAAACCAAACTAAACTAAAGCACTCTAACCTACAACAAGCCAACTAAACTATCGAAAGTAGGAAAGAAAAGTGAAAGACACCTACACTCAAACCGAGCTATGTACAAAAGATTCAAAATGAACCATGTGCTCAGACAAAGAAAATTGACACCCACTCCCATATGACCCCTTAATGCATGCACAAGTAGTAGGGTGATAGTAATATCCCTAAGCAATGCAATTCATCATTATATTCAATAAGATAAAACACTATATTGCAGCATTTAAAATCAATGAAAAAATCAAGAAAAACCAAAAATTGAGGTGGTTTGTGAATCTTGTGTTCAACCCATTAACAAGTCTATCTCCCTTCATCCCCATAATAAAAGAGATAAGTATGAGAATTCATGAGAGCAGAGAAAGATAAAACCTAGATGTCATCTTGCGAAGGAAATGGTATTTGGTAGTTTGAAGCATGTGTGGTATCATTCGACCATGCATCGTCAACTTTAGGAGAACGCAATTGATGGTGCAATGTTCCTCTTGCATTGCAGATTTGCAAATCACAATTAACTTTACCAAGAAGTATACCATATAGAGGGTCAAAAGCATCATATTAATGGAATGTTTCACTTGATTATGTGGTTGAATAAGGCTAAGGAAATGAATCAGCTGAAGCCTCTTCAAGACCATCCTTGTGATCAACAATCTCCATTAGCTTCCCTTCAATAAGATTCATACTATCATATTGATCATCTATAGTTCTCGTGTCCACCCGATTATTTTCCTCAAAAGGAAACATGATGTCCCCTTTAATTTCCTTCATACTAATTTCAATTTGATGATGCTCTATGTCATAAAACATGATATGGATGAATCTATCCTACTGAAGTAATTGACATGTGCAAGGAGATCAGAGTCAGACAAGGTGGAAGAACTCCTCGTTGTAGCCTATAGTTGGCATGGCATATCACTCTTGACGGAAGCCTTTGAGACCTCTTTTCTTTGGACTTCTTCCCCTCACAGTTTGTGTGTGAACAACTGAAATGGTTTGTCAGCTAGGTCATTGGTATCCTCAAGTTGCAGCTCATCAGAATACCCATTCATTTCTTCATGTTCACTACTGCTATCAACCAAAATGGTATCCTCTTCCTCGTATTCATTACTATTATATGTTGAAGTATCTAGGATTTCAACCACCTCATCATCTGGACGTTCAGGTAATATGTCCTCATCACCACCATCTGTTGAAACATACCCTTGTTTGGAGTCATTATAAGTCAACAACCTAGCTCCAAGTGGAAAGAAATTAGAAAATGACACTACCACGTCAAGGGAACCAAAGGCTGATATGTGATTTTCCTCTGAGGATTCATCATGAAGTTGATCATGAACTGTGTGTAAACCATCTAACAAAGGGGAGGACTCTTGATTTCCAAATGATGGCTCAACACCTAGATCTATTGTATCATTATTGGGACTATATTGTTCCTCTTCCATTGTTGTCCCAAAATCTGCTTGTGAACTACACTTAGCTAATGTTTCCCTTAACTTAGATTCGTTTACCTCTGGTAAACTTCCTGAAGCAATTGTCAATGACTTTACATTGGGCTACCCCATTTCTTCCTTGACTTATAGCCTGATTGCTACTTGACACAACTCACACGTGAACTCTGAATGTGTTGCATCGTGTAGCCTACACCAACTTGGTAGAAAAAACTCCTCCAAATCTATCTGGTATTGTAATTCTAACTAGTCCTTTATGAGCCTTGCAATGAGTTTGTCCTGTCTCTCTAATATTGAATCTTCATCAACACTCATCGAGGGAGTTTTATTTGTTAATTGCCTCACCTAAAGATTGATCCAACTCATCTAGATCTTCCTTTTTAGGTGCTTCATTACCTTCATCCATAGGGATATCATCGTTGAATCCCATTTCGCTTGAACTCTCATCCTAGTTTGTTGTTATCCCAAGGATTTTAGCTTCTTCTATAGTTGCCTCAGCACTTACTTCTGTAGATTTTCTCAATTCAACTTTTGTGTGCTACCTTTTAGCTGTTGTTTGTTCTTCTGCTTTAGTAGATGATTTCTCTTTGTTGTTGCTTGGCTGCTCTATCTAATCCAAACAACTCTTAACTTGTTGGCTGATATCTACACATAAAGAGCAAGTGAGTTTTGAATGAGGTGCATTGTGCACCCTACATCAATCAGACATTAGTACTTCCTCTAAGTTTAGTCCATCCTCACTACTTAGTTGTTCCTTGATTAGCTCCTTGAAGCCTTTGGCTATAGCATCAACAAGTTCTTCTAAATTTGTAAGAACTATAGGTTTATGCACATCCCAAAAGAAGATTTCCCCCTACAAAGCCTTTTAATTCTATCCAAAAAGGTTAGACATTCCAACTCATTGTGCTTGCAAGTGTTAGGAATTCTGCACTTGTCTAACAATGCTAAGTGATGCAATGGTTTCTTTAATCTTCTACTCAAATATTTTTGAAGCTGAGTAATATTGATATATGAAATTGCTACTCCATCTCATCTCAAATTTTGTTTGTATTTTTTCTTATTTTTAATTTTTTCTGCATATAATGAGATCTATCATATCAAAGATTTCACATGAAAGCTAAACTTCTAGCTATGTAGCCTTGTGTTGGCCCTCCTTCTAGTGCCAGTTCTGTTGATGAGTGTTTTTGAACTTCTCAACATAGACAAAACATAAGTGTTATGTCTCTCTTAAAAGGCAAAAATTTGTAACTAAGTTTTAGATAACTACCCCAAGGTCTCTCGGATGTTAGGTCATGATAGTGTAGAAAACAACTTAGTTGTTGATGTGTGATTTTTTGGTAATCACAAGTGTCCTTTATGGTTCACAAAGCATGGAACTTATGGGTCCGTAACTAAGTTTCAGAGTTTTGGAAATAATGAATAGTAGCAATAATTTTATGACAACAGTCTGGAACTCATCTCATTCATCAGGTTTAACATTATGGTGATGTTAAAACTATAAGTTCAATTCAATTTTAAAAGAAAAAGAAAAAGGTTAAAGGGTTAAGAAGTTATTATAACTCTAAAACTATGAATAACAACAATAA
Source organism: Sequoia sempervirens (assembly GCA_007258455.2). Lineage (NCBI taxonomy): Eukaryota > Viridiplantae > Streptophyta > Pinopsida > Cupressales > Cupressaceae > Sequoia > Sequoia sempervirens. The sequence goes on along the minus strand of VDFB02047230.1, from coordinate 507,254,482 downwards.
TAAATAGTGCTATAGTAGATAGACTTCCCAAACTAAGTTTTTCTTAACCAAGAGTAGTCTATAATTTCACAAAACTAGTGCAATCTTATAAGGTTCTTTACAAATTTTTAGACTGTGGAATTCACCTATTTAGCATGAACATATAGTTGAACTTAAGTGCAGTAAGTAAAACAACTTAGACTAACTTTACACATCAATTTATCATCAATAAATTACTAAATGTATGAGCTGGAAGTGCATCAAATACTGTAATATGTAGCCACCATTAAAGTTGAACATGAACTAAAAAGCTGGAAATGAACTTAAACAATAAACAAGCAAGTTGAAATAACATATGGAGGTTGAATCATGCACACATTATGAGCAATACAAAGAAACCATCAACTTCAAATACTTTTCTTATATATTGCTGTAGAATTTTTTTTACAACTAATCTCTCTTTGCAAATGAAGGGGAAGCCCCTATTTATAGTTTTCCACAACCCAAATGAATGGCCAAGATTAATTTGCAATAAATGGCCTAGATTTACTATAGCTTAGGTTTACACAATGTCTAATACAAGTGCAATATTTCCTAATATAAAATTGGCAGTTGTTTTATCTTTTAGCCTATTTTGTCTTTTAGCCTATTTTGTCTTCTAGCCAATTTTGTCTTTTAGCTTATTTTGTCCTATAACCTGTTTTGTCTTCTAGCTAGAAACTATAAAAAAATATCTTAACTATTAAAATCATATTTCTAGCTCATCAACATGGATTCTTAGGCAAGTCCTTCACCTTTCAATATTTAGGTAACATCCTCCTGGCTTGCATCAATAGGTAAACCCATCTTCACAATGGCAATTTGAATTGAAATCTCCCTTCTTGACATGTCTTCATATGTTGGTTCTTTTAATGAATTGATCCATTATCCCTCTAAGGATCCTTAAAAGCACCTATGTCATAAAATATCATGATTTAAATCTCTAAAAATGATAAATTTCCCTCATTTAAAATATTAAAATCTATCAATTTATAGTCCATCAAGAAAAAATCATTTTTTGAAAAAAAATTCCATTTTTGGAAATTTTCCATTTTTGAAAACTTTCCATTTTTGAAAATTTTCCTATTTTAGGAAAAAAATCAATTTTGGAAAAATTGCATTTCAAGAAAAATTTCCATTTTGGAAAAAAAATTATTTCGGGAAAGATTTTTGTTTTGGAAAAAATTCCATTTCAAGACAATTTCCTTTTCAACATTTCGAGAAACTTTCCTTTTCAGGAAATTGAATTTTGAGGACATTTCACTTTTGAGGGTTGGAGCAATGTGGAAGCTAGAGGGTTTGGCACCGTTGCAACGACATTCCACATAAGGCATCTTGCACCGAGATTTCCACAAAGCCTTAAAACTGAGAAAATTTGAGTTTTATCCATTTTGGCATGTGGGGAAATGATAGTTTTGAGGCCTAGATTACAACACACCTTAAATTTTCAAGAAAAGATCAATGCGGAAAAGTGGAATGCAGAAGTCACAAGGTGGAAAGCCAAACAAGTTTGTGTCATAAAAATGAAATTGGGGACCACGACATTTGCAAGGCGGCTTCTTGCATGAAAAGTACCACAAAGCCACAACTTAGCAATTTTGAGTATTTTTCAAATTAAGCATATGAAAGATGCATTAGAAGGGTTCCTAGACCTATTTCTCAATGATTTGACCCTTTTTTAAAAAAGCAAAAATTTAGAATGGGGAAGCTAGAGGGTTCAATGTCTTTGCAACAACATTCTACATGACATTCTATGGATAAAAACCCACAAACAAAAACCTCCAGATAGCAACCCACAGATGGAAACCCGTGGATAGCAACCTGCGGATGAAAACTTACTAACAGAAACCCGCAGATGGCAACCCACAGATGGAAACTCGTGAATGACTTCCTGTAGTGAAATTTTTGCAACTCTTCCAGACTCAACGAAACCTTGGTAGTTCACTTAGGCATCATGGAAACATTCTAGATCTAAAGAAAAATTGTCCCCAAAGTTAAAAAATCAAGGTGAAAGCAAAAGAGAGGGGTTCCCTACTTTTAGCGGGGTATGTGTGCGAAAAGTGCATAACAAATTGCGACTCTGCTAGGGAAATGCTTCATAGCATTTCGATGACAAACTGGAATGAGGAACCTAGAATCCTTGGTTCTGACCTTCATGCTAGGCTAAACAAACTGAAACACTTGACCAAAGGATCAAAGCCACTAGTCAATCCAACCTTCTATATGCTGAAAATCTAAGTGTGTGTAAATGTATTCATTTCCCTCCTTAAGTCACTATAGGAACCCAAGTTGCGTCAAGTTAAGCTATGTAAATGATTCTACTTCAAAAGCATTTTGAACATTGCCCCACTGCTAGTTAGGCATCCATAGCCCCGATGGGGTTGTCGCTGTGATTCTACTAAACATAGCTCTACTGCCATCCAAGCATCCATAGCCCTAGTAGAGTTATTCGGATCCTCATGAAAGTTGAATTTCTTTTTATTTTCATTCCTTTTCCTATTCCTTCTTTCATTTTTTTTTGCTTGTTTCAATTTGCAAGTAGTGAAGCTCACATTCAGTGCTAATAATCACAGTTGTGCTAAAGCAAAATTTAGAATTTTTCAATTAACTTCACAAAGGAATGTACAAAAACCTCAAGATTCTTAAGGTGTGTGAGAGATATGAGATTTCAGGATACATTAGAACTAGATTAAACTAATAACTTATCCTGTTTGAATCAAAAGTCTAGACCGCTTGACATAAACAAAAAACCTTCACCATCCACTCTAAAAATGTGATTGAAGTTTCTCAAGAACTTACTTAAAATGACCCTAAGTAATTAAACTATTGTTGTGCCCACAAAAATGCCCAACAGAAAACAGAGGGAACCCCGAACCAGAGAAGCAAAGAAAAAGAAAAAGCAAACCCGGACTAACCTGAGAAAGAAAGCAAAAGCAAACTAAACTAAAGCACTCTATCCTACAACAAACCAACTAAACTAATGAAAGTAGGAAAGCAAAGTGAAAGAAACCTACACTCAAACTAAGATATGTATAAGAAGACTCAAAATGAACCATGTGCTTAGAAAAAGTGAACTGACACCCACTCCCATATGACCCCTTAATGCATGCACAAGTAGCAAGGTGATAGTAACAGTCTTAAGCAACACAAATTCATCCTTATATTCAACAAGATAAAACTCAATATTGTAGAATTCAAACTCAACAACAAAATTAGGAAAAACCAACAATTGAGGTGATTCATGAATCCCATGGTCAATCCATAAACAATTTCATCTCCCTTAATCCCCATAATAAAAGTGATAAGTACGAGCATTCATGAGAGAAAGGAAAGATAAAACTTGGATGTCATCATGCGAAGGCAATGATATTTGATAGTTCGAAGCATGTGTGGTATCATCTGACCATGCATCATCAGCTACAAGAGGACGCAATTGATGGTGCAACATTCCTCCTACATTGTAGATCTGTAGATCAAAATTAACTTTACCAAGAAGTATACCATCTAGAGGCTCAAAAGCATCATATTCATGGAATGTTTCACCTGATTCTATGGTTGAATAAGGCTAGGGAAATGAATCAACCGAAGCCTCTTCAAAACCATCCTCGTGATCAACAACCTCCATTAGCCGCCCTTCAATAAGATTCAAACTGTCATGTTGATCATCTGTAGTTCTTGTGTCCACCTAATTACTATCCTCAAAAGGAAACACATTAACCCCTTTAATTTCCTTCATGCTGATTTCAATTTGATGATGCTCTATGTCATAAAAACATAATATGGACGAATCTGTCCTACTAAAGTCATTGAAATGTGCAAGGAGATCAGAGTCAGACAAGGTGGAAGAACTCCCTGTTGCAGCCTACAGTTGGCATGGTATATCACTCTTGATGGCAGCCTCTGAGACCTCTTTGCTTTGGCCTTATTCTCCTTGTAGTTCATGCGCGAACAACTGAAAGGTTCATCAGCTAGGTCATTGGTATCCTCAAGTTGCAGCTCATCAGAATACCCATTCATTACTTCATGAACTCACTACTACTATAAACTGAAGTGGCATCCTCTTCCTCATATATATTGCTGCTATATGTTGAAGTATCCAAGATTTCAACCACCTCATCATCTGGAGGTTTAAGTAATATGTCCTCATAACCACTGTCTACTGAAACATACCCTTGTTCTATGTCATTATAACTTAGTAGCCTAGCTCCAAGTGGAAAGAAATTAATGAATGACTCTACAACATCAAGGGGACCGAAGGTTGATATGTGATTTTCCTCTGAGTATTCATCATGAAGTTGATCATCAACTATATTTAAACCATCAGATAAAGGGTTGGACTCTTGATTACCAAATGATGGCTCAACAGCTAGATCTATTGCATCATTATTGGGACTATATTATTCCTCTTCCGTTGTTGTCCCATAAAATTTTTATGAACTACACTCAGCTAAGTTGTCCCTTAACTCAGGTTCTTTTACCTCTAGTAAACTTCCTGAAGCAATTGTCGATGACTTTGCATTGGGCTGCCCCATTTGTTCCTTGACTTTCCAGATTTCTAATTGACACAACTCACACATGAGCTCTAAATGTGTTGAATTGTGTAGCCTACACCAAATTGGTAGCAACAACTCCTCCAAATCTATCTGATATTGTAATTCTAACTAGTCCTTTATGAGCCTTGCAATGAGTTTTTCCTATCTCTCTAACAATGAATCTTCATCAACGCCCATTGAGGGAGTTTGATTGTTAATTGCCTCACCTCAGGGTTGATCCAACTCATGTGGATTTTCCTTTTTAGGTGCTTCATTACCTTCATCCATAGGGATAAAATCCTTGAATCCCATTTCACTTGAACTCCCATCCTATTCCGTTGCTATCCTAAGGATTTCAGCTTCTTTTGTAGTTGCCTTAGCCCTTACTTCTATAGATTTTATCAATTCAGTTTTTGTGTGTTTCCTTTCAACTATCATTTGTTCTTTTGCTTCAGTAGATGATTGCTCTTTGTTGTTGGCTAGTTGCTCTATCTGATTCAAACAACTCTTAACTTTTTGGATGATATTTGCATATAAAGAGCAAGTGAGTTTTGAATGAGGTGCATTGTGCATCCTACACCAATCAGATAGTAGTACTTCCACTAAGTTTAGTCCATCCTCACTGCTCAGTTGTTTCTTGATCAGCTCCTTGAAGGCTTTGGCTGCAACATCAATGAGTTCTTCTAAATTTTTAAGAACTAGAGGTTTATGCACATCCCAAAAGAAGATTCCCCCCTACAAAGCCTTTCAATTTTGTCAAAAAAGGTTAGACATTCCAACTCATTGTGCTTGCTAGTGTTATGAATTCCGCACTTGTCTGACAATGCTAAGTGATGCAATTTTTTCTTTAATCTTCTACTCAAATCTTCTTGAAGTTGAGTAATATTGATAATAAATTGGTACTTCATCTCAGCTTAGATTTTGTTTGTATTTTTTTATTTTTAAATTTTTTTGCATATAATGAGATATATCATATCTCAGATTTCATATGAAAGCTCAAATTCTAGCTTTGTAGCTTTGTGTTGGCCCTCCTAGCACCATTTTTGTTGATTTCTTTTCCACTTCTTAACACAAACAAAACACAAGTATTATGTCTCTCTTGAAAGGTAAAAATCTGCAACTAAGTTTTAGATAACTACCCCAAGGTCTCTTAGATATTAGGTCATGACAATGCAGGACACAACTTAGTTGTTGATGTATGATTTGTTGGTAATCACACTTGGGGCCTTTATGGTTTACAAAGAATGGAAGTTATGGGTCTATAATTGAGTTTAAGAGTTCTAAAAATAGGGAACAATAGCAATAATTTTATGACAATAGTCTAAAACTCATCTCATTCATCAGGTTTAACATTATGGTGATGTTGGAACTATAAGTTCAATTAAAATTTAAAAGAAATAGAAAAAGGTTTAAGGGTTGAGAATTTATTCTAACTCTAAAACTATGAATATCAGCAATAATAACCAATTCTATGGTAAACAGATTTCCCAAATTGAGTTTTGCTTAACCAAGAGTAGTCTACAGTGTCACAAAGCTAGTGCAATCTTCTAAGGTTCTTTGACGATTTTTAGACTATGGCATTCACCTATTTAGCATGAACATACAATTGAACTTAAGTGGATCAAGTAAAAGAGCTCAGACTAACTTTGCACACCAATTTATCATCAATAAATCAATAAAAGTATGAGCTAGAAGTGCATCAAATACTATAACATGCAATCACCATTAAAGTTGAACATGAAATAACAAGTTGGAAATAAACTTAAATAGTAAACAAGCAAGTTGAAATAACATATGGAGGTTGAATCATGCACACATAATGAGAAATACAAAGAAACCATCAACTTCAAATGCTTTTATTATATATTACTGCAGAATGTTTTTTACAAGACCTCATCTCTCTTTGCAAATGAAGGGGAAGCCCCTATTTATAGTTTTCCACAACCCAAATGAATGGCCAAGATTTATTTGCAATGAATGGCCCATATTTACTATAGCTTAGGGTTTACACAATGTCTAAACAAGTGCAATATTCTTAATATAAAATTGGAAGCTATTTTTTGTTTTAGTCTATTTTGTCTTTTAGCCAATTTTTTCTTTTAGTTTATTTTGTCCTATAACCTGTTTTGTCTTCTAGTAAGAAACTATAAAAAATTATCTTATATTAAAATCATATTTCTTGCTCATCAGCATGGATTCTTGGGCAAGTCCTTGGCCTTTCAATATTTAGGTAACATCCTCCTAGCATGCATTAATAGGTAAACCCATCTCCACATTGGCAATTTGAATTAAAATATCCCTTCTTGACACGTCTTCATATGTTGGTTATTTTAATGAACTGGTCCATTATCCCTCCAAGCATCCTTAAAAGCACCTATGTCATAAAATATCATGATTTAAATCTCCAAAAATGATAAATTTCCCTCATTTAAAATATTAAAATCTATAAATTTATAGTCCAAGAAAATTTCATTTTTTGAAAAACTTCCATTTTTGGAAATTTTCCTATTTTAGGAAGAAAAACCAATATTGGAAAAATTGCATTTCAAGAAAAATTTCCATTTTTGGAAAAAAATTCTATTTCAGGAAAGATTTTTGTTTTGGGAAAATTTTGATTTCAAGACAATTTCCTTTTCGACATTTCGAGAAACTTTCCTTTTCGGAAAATTGAATTTTGAGGAGATTTCACTTTTAAGGGTTGGAGCAATGCGAAAGCTAGAGGGTCTGGTGTCGTTGCAATGACATTTTGCACAAGGCATCCTATGGATGACATCCCGCACAAAGATTGTTGCAAGTATGAGCTAGTCTAGTGGTGTTGTCATTAATGTTGTCATTGATGTCAACACAATTCAATATGTTGCAGATTGTACATGTATAACTGAGATGCTACTGAGATGTTATGAGTACATGGAGCTATCTTTATGTCATTGCAGATGTGCTATGTTGATGAGTTCCCAAGTGTTTTAGAGAAAATTAATAAAGAAGAAAAGTCAGAGTGATGAATATGTTCAAAATGTGCTCTGGTATGTGCTTTGTGTTTCTCCTGTGTTGATCCTATGCTTGTGCGGATCTAAATATTTGATAATGGTGATCTTGTGGTGATATATCCTGAGTTTTAGTTTTTGGTGTGATGGTAGGTGAAAGTTAAGTTCATCGGTATATGAATTGTTCTGGAAAAGTTGATCTTCTGTGGACTAAGAGAAATGGTTCTGCTTCGTAGTCCTCCAATGCTTCATATATGTCTTGAGATGGTGTTCTCTGGGTTTTGGCAAAGAAGGTTGAAGTTTGGTGATCCTGAAGTCATCTTTTTGTATTTCAGTATGGGTTTGCACTGTCCAGATGAACTGGTGAAAGGTGTTTAATGTTTGAAGCATATTGCATTTGTTGCAGATGTATCTAAATAAATCTAAGATGTATTCTCATGCATAGTGAAGCATGTTATGGAGCCCACGTGTCATCTTCTTGTTGGGATGCATGTACATCAATGTTCATTTGTGTTTTCATTAGGTTTGGCCAACCTGGTGATTTACACTTCATTCAAAGAATAAAATTAAATTGAGGAAGCGTGTGATTGATCCAAGACATTATTTTTGGTCTTGGTTAACTATTTTATTGGTCCACTCTTATTCCTTTCCACCACGGGAACCTTGAGTTGCTGACCTAATTTGAATTTATGAAATGAGGTATTTGTGGCTGACCTTGGAGAAAGTTTCCAAGGTTGAGGATGGTATAAAATCAAGTCAATTTGTGAAGAGTTGTATGATAGTGTGATGCAAAGTGACGAAAGTGAGCCACAAATCATAAGAGCAGAAGTGTGTGTGTGAGTGAGTTGAGACAACAGTACTTTGAATTGTGTTAGATTATTGAAGGCAATGAGCTAAAGGTTTTTTCAATCCTTATTCAAAGTTGTGGATGTGTGTTAATTGTTGTGGTGGATCTTTTTGTTCTCTTTTGTATCTGTAGGTAGTGAGCCTCCCTATTGGACAATGAGTCCTTTCTGTAGGAAGTGAGCCTTTGTACTTGGATAGTGAGTCCTCTTCTAGGTAGTGAGCCTTTGTATTCAGTTCTTTTTATATTGCGAGTTAACCCTCACCGTGGTTTTTCCCTTATTGGGTTTTCCATGTAAAAATCTAGTATTCATTGTGTTGATTTACCTTATGTTATATGTGTTTCATGCTCTTACTTAATAACAAAACAATGTGGTTGTGGAATTGATAAGTGTTGAAGTTTTAATTTGAATTGTGTGACAATTTATTCACCCCCCTCTCAATTGTCTTGCACCTATTGAACAATTGGTATCAGAGCTTCGGTTCCTTAGTATAGAGCTTAACCACTTAAGGAAGATCTGATGGCGCATAAGTTGGTGATCCCTATGTTCAATGGAACTGACTACAATTATTGGAAGGGATGGATGAAAGGATATATTATCTCTCTTGGCTTCAAGACCTCGAAGGCTATTGAAACAAAGTATACATACCTGTCTGGTGGTCTTACTACTGTAGATGAGATTTCTACTTATGAAGAAAATGAGAAGGCAAAGTATGTTATTTGCAGTGGCTTATCTAAAAATGAGCGAGCTAAGGTTCTTCATTTGGATACTACATATGAAGTCTGGAAGAATTTGGAAGACATGTATGAAGGAAATGAAAGAGTAAAATTGACAAAGAAGTTGGCGGCAAAGCATAGATTTGTAAATTTTAAAATGGAAGAAGGTGAGGAATTTACAAGCTTCTTTCAAAGGGTTGAATTGACTACAAATGAAGTTAGAAATCAAGGAGGAAAACTATCAGATGAAGATATAATTGAGAATATCTTGATCACTCTACCGGATTGCTACAATGATAAGATCTCAGTTATTGAAGAAATGTATGATCCTAAGAAGTACACTTTAGAACATTTGTTCGGCACCTTGCAAGCATTTGAGATAAGAAAGTTCTAGAAAGAAGACAAGATGGAAGAAAAGACAGAAATGGAATTTAAGGCAATGAAGATTGAAGGTGAACCGGATAGCAATGGTCATGATGAGTTGGAAGCAAACTTCACTAGGAAGTTGAAGAAAGGCACCATAAAGTATAAAGGTATGTTGCCCATTAAATGTTTCAGTTGTGGTAATATTGGTCATTATGCTTCAAGATGTCTGAATAGAGCTACATATAATAAGAACAAGGATTATAAGGATAAGGATAGAAAGGATAAGAAATATAAGAAGTTGTACTATGTTAAAGAAGTAGCAAGAATTTCTGATGATGAATCTGAGAATGAGGTTGATGATAGTGAATGCTTATTCTTAGCTTTGAAAAGTAAATACATATCCACTAACCTTGAAAAATATGTAAGCAAGAAGGCTCTAGAGAATAAGAGGAATGGGATGGAAGGTACTTTGATTATTGTTTTTCATGCAAGACAAGACAAAGACTACTAGGCAATTAATAGTGGATGTTCTAATCACATGACCGGAGATAAGAGTAAGTTCACTAAACTTGACAAATATGATGGTGATTTAGTTATGTTTGGTGATGATTCAGGAGATAAGATATGTGGGAAAGGTTCAATCAGCTTTGATGGAGTGCACAGTACTGGTGATGTATATTATGTGAATGGTTTAAGGCATAACCTTCTGTGTAGCAATGGTTTTAATCTTGTGTTTCAAAATAATACCTGTGAAATCAAAAAAGGATCCAAAAATGGAGATATGGTTTTTGTTGGAAGAATAACTCATGGAAACATCTATCATCTTAAGGGAGTTGATGGTCAATGCCTTGTATTTCAAAGCAATCAAAGTTGGTTATGGCACCAGAAAATGGAACATGTAAATTTTGATAACCTGGTCAAACTTAGTTCAAAGGAGATTGTTTGAGGGCTGCCCAGAATCACAATACCTACTAATGCTATTTTTAGAAGTTGTCAATTGGGGAAATATAAGAGATGTAGCTTTAAGGGAAAAGAGCAATCTACTATCAAAATGTTGGAGTTAGTTCACATTGATCTCTGTGGTCCGAATAGAACTGGAAGCCTGAACGGTGATAGGTATTTCATGTTCCTTATTGATGATTATACTTGAATGACATGGGTTGCTTTTCTTAGAGAAAATAATTAGGCTTTGGATAGGTTTAAGGTATTCAAATCAAGAGTGGAAAATGAAGTAAATTTGAAAATCAAGTGTTTGAGATTTGACAGAGGTGGAGAATTCACTTTTGGTGAATTTAATGCACTTTGTGAACATGGCATAAAAAGATAGTTTTCTTCTCCAAAAACCCCTTAGCAGAATGGAGTAGTTGAAAGGAAAAATAGGACAGTACAAGAAACTGCTAGAACCATGATGAAAGAATCAAATGTACTGGATGTGTACTAGAGAGAGGCAATACACACTACTGTTTATGTTCTTAATAGAGTTTAGATTAGATACAACACAAAGACTCCTAAGTATGTATAGAAGAATCATCTGGAGGAATAGATAATTGGAGACAAAAGTGAAGGTGTGAAACAAGAAGCAAAGTTGTAGCTGAGGTAAATCAATTTTTTCTCTCTAAAGTTGAACCTAAGTCTGTGAGTCAAGCATGTGAAGATGAGAGTTGGATAAGAGCTATGAAAGAAGAGCTGTAGTAGATAGAAAATAATTAGACATGGGAACTAGTCCCTAGGCATGTGAATAAAATTGTGATTGGCTCGAAATGGGTGTTCTGGAATAAGCTAAATGAAAGTGGAGAAGTTGTAAGGAATAAAGCAGGACTCGTATGCAAGGGATATTCACAAGTTGAAGATATATATTTTGAAGAGACATTTACCCCTATGGCTAGAATGGAAGCTATTAGGATGTTTTTGGAATTTTCTTCCCACAAGGACTTCAAAGTGTATCAGATGGATGTTAAGTCAACATTTTTGAATGGTGAATTGGAGGAATAAGTGTATATGGAACAACCTGAAGGGTTTTAGTTATCTAACAAACCATACATTGTTTGTAAGCTGAAGAAGGTGTTGTATGGATTGAAGCAAGCTCCCAGAGCTTGGTATGCACGATTGGATAGATACCTAACAAAGCAAGGATTCAACAAAGGTTATGTTGACATCAATATTTACTTGAAAGTGCAAGGTAACAAAATGTTGATAGTAGTTGTGTATGTTGATAATATCATTTTTGGTGGAAATGAAGGCATGTGTAAAAAGTTTGCTGAAGATATGCAGAAAGAATTTGAGATGTCTATGATTGGTGAATTGAATTTCTTCCTTGGTCTACAAGTGAATCAAATTGATAAAGGGATATACATTTCACAATCTAAGTATGTAAAAGAGCTATTGAAGAAGTTTGGGATGTATGATTCCAAATCAGTTTGTACTCCTACGGTAACCAAATGTAAACTGAGCAAAGATGATGAATTTGCTAAGACTGATCAGAGAAAATACAAATCTATGATTGGTGGACTGTTGTATCTTACTGCTACTAGACTGGATATTATGCATGCACTATGTTTAGTTGCTATATTCCAAGCAGATCTTAAAGAATCACATGTTATATCTATAAAGAGGATATTTAGATATAGTAAAGGTACACCAAATTATGGATTATGGTATCCTAAGAGTGATGATTTCACCCTAAGTGCATATACTGATGTTGATTGGTCTGGATGTGTAGATGACCAAAAGAGTACCAGTGGTAGTGTTTTTTTTCTTTGCAGAAGATTGGTTTCATGGTTGAGAAAAAAATAAGACTCAATTTCTTCATCCAGTGCAGAGGTAGAATATATTGCTGCAACATCTTGTTGCACACAGGTTTTGTGGATGAAGCAAAATCTAAAAGACATTGGAGTGATATGCGATGAGCCTATTTCTATTTTTTGTGACAACACAAGTGCAATAAACATTTTAAAGAACTCGATTATGCATTCAAGAACAAAACACATATCTATCAATTATCATTTCTTGAGAGAAAAAGTATTGGAGAATCAAGTCAGATTGGATTATGTGACCACAAAAGAACAAATTGAAGACATATTTACTAAGGCTATTCTGAAGGATACTTTTGAGTATCTTATGGAGAAGTTGGGGTCATTGGTCTTCCGAACTAAGTGTACATGAAGGTGCATCAGTCCAGTGAATTCATAGATTTTGTATTTATTTGGACTAATAAATGGGTCTACTCCATAGGGGGAGTAGAAAAGGTTTTCATTGTTGTACTATGAGTGTGCTTCTAAGGGGGAGTAATCACAATTGTTGGTCTTTTCCATTGATGTCAAAGGGGGAGAGAAAGTCATGTGAAAAAAAGTTGCAGTAGAAGAGAAGTTGTTCTCTCAGGATATTGTGAAGGATGTTGTTTTTTATGGTTTTTCACATCATGTGTTCCCATCAATGACAAAGGGAGAGATTGTTGCAAGTATGAGCTAGTCTGGTGGTGTTGTCATTAATGTTATCATTGATGTCAACACAGTTCAGTATGTTGCATATTATACATGTATAGCTGAGATGCTACTAAGATGTTATGAGTACATGGAGCTATCTTTATGTCATTGTAGATGTGTTGTGTTGATGAGTTTCCAAGTGCTTTTGAGAAAATTAATAAAGAAGAGAATTAAAAGTGATGAATGTGTTCAGAATGTGCTCTGGTATGTGCTCCTTGTTTCTCCTATGTTGATCCTATGCTTGTGTGGATTTGAAGATTTGATAATGGTGATCTTATGGTGATATATCTTGAGTTTTAGTTTTTGGTGTGATGGTAGACGAAAGTTAAGTTCACCATTATATGATTTGTTCTTGCAAAGTTGATCTTCTATGGACCGAGAGAAATGTTTCTTCTTCGCAATCCTCTGCTATTTCATTTAAGATCTTGTGGATCTGGGATATGTCTTGAGATGGTGTTCTCTGGGTTTTGGCAAAGAAGATTGAAGTTTGGTGATCCAGAAGTCATGTTTCAATGTTTTAGTATGGGTTTGCACTTTCCAGATGAACTCGTGAAATGTGTTTAGTGTTTGAAGAATATTGCATTTTTTGTGGATGTATCTGAAGAAATTTGAGATGTATTCTCATGCATAATGAAGCATGTTGTGGAGTTTGTGTGTCATCTTCTTGTTGGGAAGCGTGTACATCAATGTTCATTTGTGTTTTCATTAGGTTTGGTTGACTTGGTGATTTACACTTCATTCGAAGAATAAAATTAAATTGAGGAAGTGTGTGATTGATCCAAGACATTATTTTTGGTCTTGGTTAACTATTTTATTGGTCCACTCTTATTCCTTTCCACCGCAGAAATCTTGAGTTGCCAACCTAATTTGAATTTATGAAATGAGGTATTTATGGGTGACCTTGGAGAAAGTTTCTAAGGTTGAGGATGGTATAAAATCAAGTCAAGTTGTGAAGAGTTGTATGATAGTGTGATGCAAAGTGACAAAAATGAGCCACAAATCATAAGAGAAAAAGTGTGTTTGAGTGAGTTGAGACAACAGTACTTCATTGTGTTGGATTCCTGAAGGTAGTGAGCTAAAGGTTTATGCAATCCTTATTCAAAGTTGTGGATGTGTGTTAATTGATGTGGTGGATCTTTTTATTCTCTTTTGTATTTGTAGGAAGTGAGCCTCCCTATTGGAAAGTGAGTCCTTTATGTAGGTAGTGAGCCTTTGTACTTGGAAAATGAGTCCTCTTCTAGGTAGTGAGCCCTTGGTAGTGAGCCTCTATATTCAATTTTTTTATTGTGAGTTAACCCTCACTGTGGTTTTTCCATTATTAGGTTTTCCACATAAAAATGTAGTGTTTTACATTGATTTGCTTTCTTTTATGATCTATGTTTCATTCTCTTACTTAATAACAAAATAGTGTGGTTGTGGAATTGATAAGTGTTGAAGTTTTAAGTTGGAATTGTGTGACAACTGATTCACCCCCCTCTCATTTGTCCTACACCTATTTAAAAAAGATTTCCACAAAGCCTTAACATCGAGCAAATTTGAGTTTTATCCATTTTTGCATGTGGGGAATGATAGTTTCAATGCATAGATTATAACACACCTTAAATTTTCAAGAAGAGATTAATCTGGAAAAACGTAATGTGAAAGCTACAAGTTGGGAAGCTAAACAAGTTTACACTATAAAAACATTGGGGACCATGGCATCCACAAGGCGACCTCTTGCATGAAAAGTTTTGCAAAGCCACAACTCTTAGCAATTTTGACTTTTTTCAAATTAAGCACATGAAAGATGCATTAGAAGGGTTCCTAGACCTATTTCTCAATGATTTGACCCTTTTTGAAAAATGCAAAAAATTGGAATGTGGAAGCTGGAGGGTTCAACGTCATTGCAAAGACATTTTGTACACATCATCCCGTAGACAGAAACCTATGGATGAAAACCCGTAGATAGCAACCCACAGATGGAATCCCACAGATGGAAACTTGCTGATGGAAACTAGTGGATGGAAACCTGTGGACGAAAACCTACAGACAGAAACTCATAGATAGAGACCCGCGGATGGCTTCTAGAAGTGAAATTTCCCAACTCTTTCAAACTCAACAAAACCTTGGCAGTTCACTTAGGCATCATGGAAACATCCTAGATCCAAAGGAAAATTGTCCCCAAAGTCAAAAAATGAAGGAGAAAGCAAAAGAGAGGGGGTCCTTGATTTTTGCAGGGTGTGTGTGCAAAAAGCACACAACAAGATCATATTTCCTTCTAACAACATCTCTTTGATTGTGTGAAATTGTTACGTTATTTTGCCATTTTTTCAATTAATGCTCTTAGTGTATCAACAACAACCTTGTCTTTGTGTAGAAGTCTACCTCAAAATTCCCATAGAGAATTAGTATTAGGACCCTCAATTGTTTCACATCTCCCAATGGATTTTAATATTGTTCTTCTACTTATTGTTAGTGACCTACTTGTTTTGGTAATCAAACGAGATTTTCTAGTTTCATTGATTGCTATAGTTGATGTAAGAACATGTTGGATAACACTGCTATCTTTAGTGCATGGCATTGAACCTATTGATTGATACACACTAATAAGATTTCTTACAATAGTTCTTTCACCATTGGAATTTGATGATCTTAAGCCAAGGATATTCATAGTGTCTCTAAAATTAATATTTTTAATCATTTCAACAAACAATTGACACCTTCTAGTTTCACTTAAGCTCTCAAGAAATTTTTTCATATTTTATTAGCCATTCTTCTACAAGTGTGATTGGGAATTTTGTCAAGCATTGGTTTAAAAATATTTTCATCTTTTTCAATTAGATAATTTGGTCTTTAATGAATAATTCTATGAGGTTTTATTTCTATTGTGTGTTCTTGGTTTGCATTTGGTACATTTGATTGATCATTCCTTTTCTCAATAGGTGTGATGATTGATGCTTGTTTTTGGTTTGTATTTGGTAAATTTGATCCATCATTTATATCCTCAATAGGTGTTTCAGTATTTCATTCTACATTAATATCAATTGGTATAGATGATGTACCTTCTCCTCAAACTTTTCTCATTTCATGTAGTCTTTTCATGCACTCCCTTTACTTTTTCTCTTTCCATCAAGTTGTCTAGGTGGTCCTCACTTATTCCTTCCCATGGTTAATATCAATTGTTCCTAAATAAAAAATTATGAATATATGTTAATAAATATTGTAATTTGAACAAAAATAAATTACTTAATAAAATTACTTAAATATATATGAAATTACTTAAACAAATATTAAATTAATTAAACATATATGAAATTACTTAAACAAATATGAAATTAATTAAACATATATGAAATTACTTAATCATACATGAAATTACTTAAATAGATATGAAATTACATAAACATATATGAAATTACTTAAACAAAGATGAAATTACTTAAACATATATGGAACTAATTAAATAAATTACTCTTCTTTGACATCTAAATGATAAATTACTCAATCAAGTTAATAAATTATCAATAAAAGATGAAATAGTCATCAAAATTGACAATAAAAAATGTTGTACAAATAAAAACATTGAACAATCAGTTAATTGTCACATTCCAATGCATTTCAAACATTTGGAGTGAAATAAAATAAACACATCTCTTACACATTATATTTCCA
>VDFB02047230.1:507223344-507237788 GCA_007258455.2 Sequoia sempervirens | reverse complement strand
AAACCCTCTCCCACTCTGTCACTCTCAACCACCCTCTCCCACCCTCTCCCACACTCTCCAACTCTCTCCCACTCTCTTCCACTCTCTCTTCCCTCCCCTCCACCCTACCTCCCACTCTCCCACACTCTCTTCGACTCTCTCCGACTCTCTACCACCCTCTCTTACTCTCTCGCACTCTCTCCCACACTCTCCCACCCTCTCTCCCACTCTCCCACACTCTCTCCCACTCTCTCCTACTCTCTCCCACTCTCTCCCACTCCCACCCTCTCTCACCCTCTCTCCCAAAAGCATGCATACATACATACAGACATACATACAAGCATGCATACATATAGACATACATACAAGCATACATACATACATACATACATACATGACACACCAACATACATATACATACAAACATATCAACAAAAATTCAATAAAGTGGCATTTAACTAAAGGAAGACATAACGCTAGTGCGTTATAACGTGCTTGCATTATATTTCTCTTTGGGAATCCCTGAGCCTTAGCTTTGGTATTTTCCTTGGAATACCAACCCAAAGGCTTGGAGGGCATTCCAACTGACCAAATATGTGTTTTTTGCAATTTCTACAATTTTCACATAATCGGGTTCGTGCTCACCGTCAAGATTGCATCTGGTTCAATATCAAAAAAATTGAACACATGGGTAATGTTAGGTTCTCTCTTAGCTTTCCAGTGATGTAATTTTTTTTCCCTTTCTGACAATGTTAGGCATTTCATCCATAATTTCTTTTGTTTGTATGTCTAATTTTTGTCAAAAAGCAGTGTTTGGTGTTTTTTTCATTATAAATTAACCGTTTATCAAAATTTCAAATAAATTACATTTTTAGAAACTAGACTCCATTCTACAAATTTTAAAAAATAAAAATTGAAAAAAATCTATTAGTTTCCAAAATTTGTAGGGGGAGCATAGCCAAAATTCTACTTTTTAGGAAGTTCCCACTTAGAAAATTAGTAAAAAATAAAATATTCATTAAAAAATTATTAGAAAAATCATGCATCAACTAGATATAGTTAGCTAACTTTTCACTATAATGATTTTAAAAATACTACAAAAAAGTTCACCATGCTAGGGTCGTACAAGAGTTGTTATGTTATGCTTTTCTGACATAAACAACAACAATTTGTGTACATCCCTCTTTTTAACCCCTTAATCTCAACCATTTTCAAAATAAATTAGTAGTTTAGAAAGTAGAATTGGAGCTCTTCGATCCTTGTTTTTGTTCCATCTCAAAAATTTGAGTGCAGCTATCCTCAATTTCATGTCCAAGGTTAGTATTTCTTGATTTTAGAAAAAAAAAAAAAAAGTGGCCACTTAAGCCCCCTTTTTGGGAACCATCTTGGTGCACTTACCCAACACCTAAATCTACTACTAGAAACTCATCTAAGAATTACTCTCCGGCCTCTAGCCTAAGGGGAGTAGTAAAAGAAAAATCTTCAAAACCCCTCACCAATAACGACATCGGATTGCAGATAAGCTTAGTACGTATGTTGATGTTGTACAGATGTTTTGCAATTGTTTGAAGGTTGCATCATGCAGTTTGTGAGGTACAAAGAAGGATTGTGTCTCTCTGTACACAAGAAATAGGGTAACTGGATATGCTACGGCAAAGGCATTTAATGCGATAAAAAGGTTAGTTGTGTATACAATAAAAGTAACTTTTTTCACTCATTCATCACTTTGCATTCTGAAGAAAAAGAAAGTTGGAGCACTCTGAGGTGATCAAAGGAGATCTATGGTGAGGTTATTTTAGAATTCCTGAAGTCAAGAAAAATTGGCGTGCAATCTTCGATCCGATGAAAAGGTACATTTTGTGATTTTTTTGAAAAATCCAGTGAATTCATAGAAACTGTGACACCATTGGTTGTAGAAGTAAAGGATAGGCCCCGACCCAAATTTAAATGGCATCCATATAAGTATGAGGAAACTGAACCCTTAGGTGACTTTTCTTCAATACAGTACAAAGTGTTGTATATAGAAGATGTTAGGGCTTATGTGCATACCATCATATAAGATCTTGGAAGCTCTCAATTGTTGAATCTATATTCAAATAGCATAATTCAAGAGTATCTCACTATTAAACCGAAGTTAAAAACCCTAGAAGAAAGGAAGTTCACACAATTCAGGAAATTTCTGATATTCAAAGAAAATGAATGGGTTAGATATGTGCTAAGCCATGTCCATGATGAATTTATGTGGCTAGACATACCCTTCCAAATCACAAAAGAAGCTATTTAGGCAGTGACAAGATTGAATGTTTCTGACAAACTTCGAGTCTTCAAATCTGTGAAGAATGATATGGTCACTAAGGCAACAGGCTCTTAATGGGATAGGAGAGCAATGACAATTGTAGACATTACTAAAACTGATGTAAAGTTTTCCTCAATGGTGATTGGATATAAAATCTACCACTCAAGCTAGGATAAATCTATATCCGATACAACCATCTATGTTGCATATGAAATGGTGAAGCACAATGCAGAGTATTACCTATGTAAATTGCTTAGAAGCCAGTTAATGGAGAATTTGGTGAAAATAAAGAAAGATAGAAATAATTCCTTCAAGTATGGAAACCTGTTGGTATGTTTGTTCTTCTACTTTTTGAAAGAAGTTCCATGAATTGGTAATGTGCATTGGCAAAGTAATGAACCAATAGCTGTCCAAATAAGAAATCTGTTGTTTGGCCTCAGTGATTGAAAAGCTTGGAATGCCACACTCTGGGGATACTTCAAATCTTTCCAGGAAAGGATGAAATCTAGGGAAAGGATTCCCACTTCAGTTGTGGAACAATACAAGAATACTATATGCTTCATGGTAGACATGGACCAATGCTATATGGAAGTAGTCAAACCAAGATCAATTTGGATAATGCCAATGGGCTATGAAGTAGATGAAAGAATTTTGAAATTGTATGTAGACCATTTGCTTCAATCACCTCTTGATTAGAATGAGGAAAGGTTTGGTACTTATGCTGAGAAAAGTATGCAAGTTCATTTGGACCTAAAAAGACCAAAGTCTACAAGAAGAGTAAGAAAGGAAGTAGAAACTTTTGCAGAAAAAATGGGAATACCGATGGAAAAGCTGAAGGAAGCAAGGAGAAAAAGGGAGGTTGAAGAAAAAAAGAAGGAAAAATTATAACTTTCCAGACAGGAAACCCCTTCATCTCACACTAGATCCACTAGAAGTGTGTCTTCAGCTCAGCCAGTTCAAACCAAAGCTTCTGGGAAGAGAAAGAAGAACAAAAGCACAAGGTCTTACAGAGCTGCATTTGAAGATAAAGAAGAAGAAGAAGAAATAGAGTCAGAGGAAGTGCTGAGAGATGTGAAAGCTTCCGAAGCTAAATCTGTTGAGTTGGATAAAAGGAAAGCCTCCAGGAAAGCAGAGAAAGCAAAGAAGGATAAAACTAATGACCCAATAATGACATTGGATGAAGTGGTAAACACAACAATTAATGATGGTAATCTCAATCCTCTTTGTAAGTTTTACAGAACCTTTTATGAATCTGGATAGAGAATTATTGAAGATGCAAAAATAAAGAATTTGAATATCTTTAATAAGGTTCTTGTTGAGATTGCATCTAGTTTACCAAAGAATTTGTATAGTATTCTGGAGTCTAGAAGAGGTGCTACTAGATTGGAAGAAGGAAATATGAGAAAATGAGTTCTTACAGATTTGTGTCCTGAAATGTCTTTAGAAGAAATGGATTCATTACTTGCAGAAATAAAAAATGAATTCAAAAGCAGGTTAAGGGTGAACAAGTTAATGATTGGAGAAACATATACAGTGGCAAAGGAAACAAATAAAATTCTTGAGGATTTTCTGTCAAGGAACAAGGTCAACCTTGAGGAAATGAACACTGGAAATGTTTCAAAGAATGTGGAAGTTAATGTGAAAGAATATCTGATCAATGAAGAAAATGTGAACATATCTAAGGATACTCCACCCATCCCAGATAAGGAAAATACTGAAGCAGCTATGGATACTGAGGTTTCTAAGGTTGCATTGTTTAAAGAAAAAGAGGTGTAGGTTGAAAAAATAGAGGAAAAGGTTGAGACAACTTCAGAAGTATCCAAGGATTAGGAAGAAAAAGGTCTAAAAATTGAAATGGAGGCAAGAGACACTACCAAGGCAGTGAAGAAATCTCTATTAGAAGAAAAAGATGATTCTAATACTGAATTGGATAAAAACTCAATCAATCTATCCACCTTGTCACCCATCCAAATGATGAAAGTGGCTAAAATTTCTCAGGCCAAAGCTAGTGAGAGAATTATGTAATCTCACAAGGATAGTGAATTGCTAAATCTTGCATCCAAAGTTCTACAAAAGTTGATGCCTACTCATCACTTGGAATCATCTGACTCCTCCTCTGGTAAATTGAAAAGGTTGATAAATTCTGTAAATACGCATTTTGAATCCTTTGATAAATCAACATTAATTAAAGTGAAAATAGAGTTTAGGGAAGGGAGATTTGGCAGTTTGAAAGAATTGATTGCTAGAGAAAAGGCTTTGATTGCATAAATGATGCTCTCAAATCTTTCTTTGAAGGAGAAAAAGTGTACAATCATGTTTGGTTTTGCCAAAGTTCACTGAAGCAAATGACAAGATAGTGAAGGATATTGAAAATTAGTTGGCCTAAATCTCTAATGCTATTGATCCATTAAGTGGTCAAGTTTGTAAGCATGAGAAGCGAGTGATGTCTTTGCTTGAATAGATAAAAACCTTGAAACTGGAGAATGAAAAGATTATTGGGAGAGTGTGTGAACTCAGGGGTCAGATCAATCTAAAGATTGAAGTGTTTGGAAATATCTTGAAGGAGGCAAAAGAAGCTATTGTTACCCCCGATCCACTGAATCTAGAAGCTACAGAAGCTCTATCCTATTTACTGAGTGGTCACATTACCATTCCGAGGAACTAAAAATATGTATGGATCACAAATTTAGAAGTGTTGAAGAAAGATTTTGCATATATCTTCAAATTTCGATGAGTCCTGGTATAAGTATGTACAATTTTGACATTTTGAAAATTTTCCATTGATGTCAAAGGGGGAGAAGTGTACAGTCAAAAATGTTATGTCACTCTAAGGGCAAGAAAGATGTGTGTGGATAAATTTCATAGGGGGGGTTTCATTTTTGCAGTTTTGAAGTGCAGTGTATTTCTCTGTTGGTTTGACACTTAGTCATTTTTCACTAAGTGTTGCCATCAATGCCAAAGGGGGAGATTCTTGGAAGGAGACACTGCAAATGACTTTTTGTTTTTTCATTAATAGCAACTTAAGTCAGTTTTGGGATTTGTAGTTTTCTATATACTCATACCAGTAGATAATATTCAGGATAGTGTTCTCACCAGAATAGGAAATGAAGAACATAACACTTTATCTATCTTGTGATCCGTATGTCTATCGATCATATTTTTGAGTTGTGGATCAAATTGAAGGTTTTTCATGGTGTCTACTATGTTATCCAAAAATATTTATGGCTCATATCTTTTCGAGAAATTGTTTGAAGATTCGGTTGGTCTATTTTTCTATTCATTAGACTTCGGAAGCTGACATAGTTCACGTAACATGTTGCAGATGTACAAGGTATATTGGCATAATCATTTTTCTGTTCAAATTTTTTTGTTTTGGTCCAAGCTAAGTGTAAGTCGACTTGCATGGGTGCGCATCATGAATTATTCTTATTTTGAGCCAACTTATGGAGGATATTTTTATTTTTGTGAAGCTGACCTAAAGTAATTGAAAATACTTGTTGCGGATATATAAGAAGGGTTGTGCAAGAAAAAAAAGATATAGATATGGGTGTGTATGTGCTGCCCGAAAAAGTGTGAGTGAGTGATATCATGCATAGTTTCACTTGTGCATTATGGATTGTGAGAAGAAAACTAGAGTAGAAGTGCAGAGAAGAAGTGTAGTCTCTATCAGAAGGGCAGAATATTGAAATTGAGCTTCATTGGAACTGTAATCTGGCTTTTGAACAAGCTACTCAGTTAATTCATCTTTTGGATCTAATCCAAATTTTCTGTAAGGAAGTGAGCCTTCACATTTTGAATAGTGAGCTCTAGGCAGTGAGCCTAAATGCTTGTGCATTCCCCTATTGTATATTTTCATCTAAATATACTCATATAATATTGTGGATTGGCCATCCACCATGGTTTTTCCCTTAACAGGGTTTCCACGTAAATTTTTTTGTGCCATGGTGTTGTGGTTATTTATTTTCTAATCATGCATGTTCTCTTTTGAATGAATGCTTTAAGTATATTAAAGATCAAAATAGTTAGGTTTTGCACAACACTGATTCACCCCCCCTCTCAGTGTAGCTTGTTTCCAACAAATTTTAGGTACCAATAACACATACATGTTATGGAAATATAATGTGTAAGAGATGTGTTTATTTTATTTCACTCCAAATGTTTGAAATGCATTGGAATGTGACAATTAACTGATTGTTCAATGTTTTTATTTGTACAACATTTTTTATTGTCAATTTTGATGACTATTTCATCTTTTATTGATAATTTATTAACTTGATTGAGTAATTTATCATTTAGATGTCAAAGAAGAGTAATTTATTTAATTAGTTCCATATATGTTTAAGTAATTTCATCTTTGTTTAAGTAATTTCATATATGTTTATGTAATTTCATATCTATTTAAGTAATTTCATGTATGATTAAGTAATTTCATATATGTTTAATTAATTTCATATTTGTTTAAGTAATTTCATATATGTTTAATTAATTTAATATTTGTTTAAGTAATTTCATATATATTTAAGTAATTTTATTAAGTAATTTATTTTTGTTCAAATTACAATATTTATTAACATATATTCATAATTTTTTATTTAGGAACAATTGATATTAACCATGGGAAGGAATAAGTGAGGACCACCTAGACAACTTGATGGAAAGAGAAAAAGTAAAGGGAGTGCATGAAAAGACTACATGAAATGAGAAAAGTTTGAGGAGAAGGTACATCATCTATACCAATTGATATTAATGTAGAATGAAATACTGAAACACCTATTGAGGATATAAATGATGGATCAAATTTACCAAATACAAACCAAAAACAAGCATCAATCATCACACCTATTGAGAAAAGGAATGATCAATCAAATGTACCAAATGCAAACCAAGAACACACAATAGAAATAAAACCTCATAGAATTATTCATTAAAGACCAAATTATCTAATTGAAAAAGATGAAAATATTTTTAAACCAATGCTTGACAAAATTCCCAATCACACTTGTAGAAGAATGGCTAATAAAATATGAAAAAATTTCTTGAGAGCTTAAGTGAAACTAGAAGGTGTCAATTGTTTGTTGAAATGATTAAAAATATTAATTTTAGAGACACTATGAATATCCTTGGCTTAAGATCATCAAATTCCAATGGTGAAAGAACTATTGTAAGAAATCTTATTAGTGTGTATCAATCAATAGGTTCAATGCCATGCACTAAAGATAGCAGTGTTATCCAACATGTTCTTACATCAACTATAGCAATCAATGAAACTAGAAAATCTCGTTTGATTACCAAAACAAGTAGGTCACTAACAATAAGTAGAAGAACAATATTAAAATCCATTGGGAGATGTGAAACAATTGAGGGTCCTAATACTAATTCTCTATGGGAATTTTGAGGTAGACTTCTACACAAAGACAAGGTTGTTGTTGATACACTAAGAGCATTAATTGAAAAAATGGCAAAATAACGTAACAATTTCACACAATCAAAGAGATGTTGTTAGAAGGAAATATGATCTTGTTGTGTGCTTTTTGCACACACACCCTGCAAAAATCAAGGACCCCCTCTCTTTTGCTTTCTCCTTCATTTTTTGACTTTGGGGACAATTTTCCTTTGGATCTAGGATGTTTCCATGATGCCTAAGTGAACTGCCAAGGTTTTGTTGAGTTTGAAAGAGTTGGGAAATTTCACTTCTAGAAGCCATCCGCGGGTCTCTATCTATGAGTTTCTGTCTGTAGGTTTTCGTCCACAGGTTTCCATCCACTAGTTTCCATCAGCAAGTTTCCATCTGTGGGATTCCATCTGTGGGTTGCTATCTACGGGTTTTCATCCATAGGTTTCTGTCTACGGGATGATGTGTACAAAATGTCTTTGCAATGACGTTGAACCCTCCAGCTTCCACATTCCAATTTTTTGCATTTTTCAAAAAGGGTCAAATCATTGAGAAATAGGTCTAGGAACCCTTCTAATGCATCTTTCATGTGCTTAATTTGAAAAAAGTCAAAATTGCTAAGAGTTGTGGCTTTGCAAAACTTTTCATGCAAGAGGTCGCCTTGTGGATGCCATGGTCCCCAATGTTTTTATAGTGTAAACTTGTTTAGCTTCCCAACTTGTAGCTTTCACATTACGTTTTTCCAGATTAATCTCTTCTTGAAAATTTAAGGTGTGTTATAATCTATGCATTGAAACTATCATTCCCCACATGCAAAAATGGATAAAACTCAAATTTGCTCGATGTTAAGGCTTTGTGGAAATCTTTTTTAAATAGGTGTAGGACAAATGAGAGGGGGGTGAATCAGTTGTCACACAATTCCAACTTAAAACTTCAACACTTATCAATTCCACAACCACACTATTTTGTTATTAAGTAAGAGAATGAAACATAGATCATAAAAGAAAGCAAATCAATGTAAAACACTACATTTTTATGTGGAAAACCTAATAATGGAAAAACCACAGTGAGGGTTAACTCACAATAAAAAAATTGAATATAGAGGCTCACTACCAAGGGCTCACTACCTAGAAGAGGACTCATTTTCCAAGTACAAAGGCTCACTACCTACATAAAGGACTCACTTTCCAATAGGGAGGCTCACTTCCTACAAATACAAAAGAGAATAAAAAGATCCACCACATCAATTAACACACATCCACAACTTTGAATAAGGATTGCATAAACCTTTAGCTCACTACCTTCAGGAATCCAACACAATGAAGTACTGTTGTCTCAACTCACTCAAACACACTTTTTCTCTTATGATTTGTGGCTCATTTTTGTCACTTTGCATCACACTATCATACAACTCTTCACAACTTGACTTGATTTTATACCATCCTCAACCTTAGAAACTTTCTCCAAGGTCACCCATAAATACCTCATTTCATAAATTCAAATTAGGTTGGCAACTCAAGATTTCTGCGGTGGAAAGGAATAAGAGTGGACCAATAAAATAGTTAACCAAGACCAAAAATAATGTCTTGGATCAATCACACACTTCCTCAATTTAATTTTATTCTTCGAATGAAGTGTAAATCACCAAGTCAACCAAACCTAATGAAAACACAAATGAACATTGATGTACACGCTTCCCAACAAGAAGATGACACACAAACTCCACAACATGCTTCATTATGCATGAGAATACATCTCAAATTTCTTCAGATACATCCACAAAAAATGCAATATTCTTCAAACACTAAACACATTTCACGAGTTCATCTGGAAAGTGCAAACCCATACTAAAACATTGAAACATGACTTCTGGATCACCAAACTTCAATCTTCTTTGCCAAAACCCAGAGAACACCATCTCAAGACATATCCCAGATCCACAAGATCTTAAATGAAATAGCAGAGGATTGCGAAGAAGAAACATTTCTCTCGGTCCATAGAAGATCAACTTTGCAAGAACAAATCATATAATGGTGAACTTAACTTTCGTCTACCATCACACCAAAAACTAAAACTCAAGATATATCACCATAAGATCACCATTATCAAATCTTCAAATCCACACAAGCATAGGATCAACATAGGAGAAACAAGGAGCACATACCAGAGCACATTCTGAACACATTCATCACTTTTAATTCTCTTCTTTATTAATTTTCTCAAAAGCACTTGGAAACTCATCAACACAACACATCTACAATGACATAAAGATAGCTCCATGTACTCATAACATCTTAGTAGCATCTCAGCTATACATGTATAATATGCAACATACTGAACTGTGTTGACATCAATGATAACATTAATGACAACACCACCAGACTAGCTCATACTTGCAACAATCTCTCCCTTTGTCATTGATGGGAACACATGATGTGAAAAACCATAAAAAACAACATCCTTCACAATATCCTGAGAGAACAACTTCTCTTCTACTGCAACTTTTTTTCACATGACTTTCTCTCCCCCTTTGACATCAATGGAAAAGACCAACAATTGTGATTACTCCCCCTTAGAAGCACACTCATAGTACAACAATGAAAACCTTTTCTACTCCCCCTATGGAGTAGACCCATTTATTAGTCCAAATAAATACAAAATCTATGAATTCACTGGACTGATGCACCTTCATGTACACTTAGTTCGGAAGACCAATGACCCCAACTTCTCCATAAGATACTCAAAAGTATCCTTCAGAATAGCCTTAGTAAATATGTCTTCAATTTGTTCTTTTGTGGTCACATAATCCAATCTGACTTGATTCTCCAATACTTTTTCTCTCAAGAAATGATAATTGATAGATATGTGTTTTGTTCTTGAATGCATAATCGAGTTCTTTAAAATGTTTATTGCACTTGTGTTGTCACAAAAAATAGAAATAGGCTCATCGCATATCACTCCAATGTCTTTTAGATTTTGCTTCATCCACAAAACCTGTGTGCAACAAGATGTTGCAGCAATATATTCTACCTCTGCACTGGATGAAGAAATTGAGTCTTATTTTTTTCTCAACCATGAAACCAATCTTCTGCAAAGAAAAAAAACACTACCACTGGTACTCTTTTGGTCATCTACACATCCAGACCAATCAACATCAGTATATGCACTTAGGGTGAAATCATCACTCTTAGGATACCATAATCCATAATTTGGTGTACCTTTACTATATCTAAATATCCTCTTTATAGATATAACATGTGATTCTTTAAGATCTGCTTGGAATATAGCAACTAAACATAGTGCATGCATAATATCCAGTCTAGTAGCAGTAAGATACAACAGTCCACCAATCATAGATTTGTATTTTCTCTGATCAGTCTTAGCAAATTCATCATCTTTGCTCAGTTTACATTTGGTTACCGTAGGAGTACAAACTGATTTGGAATCATACATCCCAAACTTCTTCAATAGCTCTTTTACATACTTAGATTGTGAAATGTATATCCCTTTATCAATTTGATTCACTTGTAGACCAAGGAAGAAATTCAATTCACCAATCATAGACATCTCAAATTCTTTCTGCATATCTTCAGCAAACTTTTTACACATGCCTTCATTTCCACCAAAAATGATATTATCAACATACACAACTACTATCAACATTTTGTTACCTTGCACTTTCAAGTAAATATTGATGTCAACATAACCTTTGTTGAATCCTTGCTTTGTTAGGTATCTATCCAATCGTGCATACCAAGCTCTGGGAGCTTGCTTCAATCCATACAACACCTTCTTCAGCTTACAAACAATGTATGGTTTGTTAGATAACTAAAACCCTTCAGGTTGTTCCATATACACTTATTCCTCCAATTCACCATTCAAAAATGTTGACTTAACATCCATCTGATACACTTTGAAGTCCTTGTGGGAAGAAAATTCCAAAAACATCCTAATAGCTTCCATTCTAGCCATAGGGGTAAATGTCTCTTCAAAATATATATCTTCAACTTGTGAATATCCCTTGCATACGAGTCCTGCTTTATTCCTTACAACTTCTCCACTTTCATTTAGCTTATTCCAGAACACCCATTTCGAGCCAATCACAATTTTATTCACATGCCTAGGGACTAGTTCCCATGTCTAATTATTTTCTATCTACTACAGCTCTTCTTTCATAGCTCTTATCCAACTCTCATCTTCACATGCTTGACTCACAGACTTAGGTTCAACTTTAGAGAGAAAAAATTGATTTACCTCAGCTACAACTTTGCTTCTTGTTTCACACCTTCACTTTTGTCTCCAATTATCTATTCCTCCAGATGATTCTTCTATACATACTTAGGAGTCTTTGTGTTGTATCTAATCTAAACTCTATTAAGAACATAAACAGTAGTGTGTATTGCCTCTCTCTAGTACACATCCAGTACATTTGATTCTTTCATCATGGTTCTAGCAGTTTCTTGTACTGTCCTATTTTTCCTTTCAACTACTCCATTCTGCTAAGGGGTTTTTGGAGAAGAAAACTATCTTTTTATGCCATGTTCACAAAGTGCATTAAATTCACCAAAAGTGAATTCTCCACCTCTGTCAAATCTCAAACACTTGATTTTCAAATTTACTTCATTTTCCACTCTTGATTTGAATACCTTAAACCTATCCAAAGCCTAATTATTTTCTCTAAGAAAAGCAACCCATGTCATTCAAGTATAATCATCAATAAGGAACATGAAATACCTATCACCGTTCAGGCTTCCAGTTCTATTCGGACCACAGAGATCAATGTGAACTAACTCCAACATTTTGATAGTAGATTGCTCTTTTCCCTTAAAGCTACATCTCTTATATTTCCCCAATTGACAACTTCTAAAAATAGCATTAGTAGGTATTGTGATTCTGGGCAGCCCTCAAACAATCTCCTTTGAACTAAGTTTGACCAGGTTATCAAAATTTACATGTTCCATTTTCTGGTGCCATAACCAACTTTGATTGCTTTGAAATACAAGGCATTGACCATCAACTCCCTTAAGATGATAGATGTTTCCATGAGTTATTCTTCCAACAAAAACCATATCTCCATTTTTGGATCCTTTTTTGATTTCACAGGTATTATTTTGAAACACAAGATTAAAACCATTGCTACACAGAAGGTTATGCCTTAAACCATTCACATAATATACATCACCAGTACTGTGCACTCCATCAAAGCTGATTGAACCTTTCCCACATATCTTATCTCCTGAATCATCACCAAACATAACTAAATCACCATCATATTTGTCAAGTTTAGTGAACTTACTCTTATCTCCGGTCATGTGATTAGAACATCCACTATTAATTGCCTAGTAGTCTTTGTCTTGTCTTGCATGAAAAACAATAATCAAAGTACCTTCCATCCCATTCCTCTTATTCTCTAGAGCCTTCTTGCTTACATATTTTTCAAGGTTAGTGGATATGTATTTACTTTTCAAAGCTAAGAATAAGCATTCACTATCATCAACCTCATTCTCAGATTCATCATCAGAAATTCTTGCTACTTCTTTAACATAGTACAACTTCTTATATTTCTTATCCTTTCTATCCTTATCCTTATAATCCTTGTTCTTATTATATGTAGCTCTATTCAGACATCTTGAAGCATAATGACCAATATTACCACAACTGAAACATTTAATGGGCAACATACCTTTATACTTTATGGTGCCTTTCTTCAACTTCCTAGTGAAGTTTGCTTCCAACTCATCATGACCATTGCTATCCGGTTCACCTTCAATCTTCATTGCCTTAAATTCCATTTCTGTCTTTTCTTCCATCTTGTCTTCTTTCTAGAACTTTCTTATCTCAAATGCTTGCAAGGTGCCGAACAAATGTTCTAAAGTGTACTTCTTAGGATCATACATTTCTTCAATAACTGAGATCTTATCATTGTAGCAATCCGGTAGAGTGATCAAGATATTCTCAATTATATCTTCATCTGATAGTTTTCCTCCTTGATTTCTAACTTCATTTGTAGTCAATTCAACCCTTTGAAAGAAGCTTGTAAATTCCTCACCTTCTTCCATTTTAAAATTTACAAATCTATGCTTTGCCGCCAACTTCTTTGTCAATTTTACTCTTTCATTTCCTTCATACATGTCTTCCAAATTCTTCCAGACTTCATATGTAGTATCCAAATGAAGAACCTTAGCTCGCTCATTTTTAGATAAGCCACTGCAAATAACATACTTTGCCTTCTCATTTTCTTCATAAGTAGAAATCTCATCTACAGTAGTAAGACCACCAGACAGGTATGTATACTTTGTTTCAATAGCCTTCGAGGTCTTGAAGCCAAGAGAGATAATATATCCTTTCATCCATCCCTTCCAATAATTGTAGTCAGTTCCATTGAACATAGGGATCACCAACTTATGCGCCATCAGATCTTCCTTAAGTGGTTAAGCTCTATACTAAGGAACCGAAGCTCTGATACCAATTGTTCAATAGGTGCAAGACAATTGAGAGGGGGGTGAATAAATTGTCACACAATTCAAATTAAAACTTCAACACTTATCAATTCCACAACCACATTGTTTTGTTATTAAGTAAGAGCATGAAACACATATAACATAAGGTAAATCAACACAATGAATACTAGATTTTTACATGGAAAACCCAATAAGGGAAAAACCACGGTGAGGGTTAACTCGCAATATAAAAAGAACTGAATACAAAGGCTCACTACCTAGAAGAGGACTCACTATCCAAGTACAAAGGCTCACTTCCTACAGAAAGGACTCATTG
>VDFB02047230.1:507178424-507223244 GCA_007258455.2 Sequoia sempervirens | reverse complement strand
TCTTCAAATCTATGAAGAATGATATGGTCACTAAGGCAACAGGCTCTTAATGGGATAGGAGAGCAATGACAATTGTAGACATTACTAAAACCGATGTAAAGTTTTCCTCAATGGTGATTGGATATAAAGTCTACCACTTGAGCTAGGATAACTCTATATTTGATACAACCATCTATGTTGCATGTGAAATGGTGAAGCACAATGCAGAGTATGACCTATGTAAATTGCTTAGAAGCCAATTAATGGAGAATTTGGTGAAAGTAAAGAAAGATAGAAATAATTCCTTCAAGTATGGAAACCTGTTGGTATGTTTGTTCTTCTACTTTTTGAAAGAAGTTCTAGGAATTGGTAATGTGCATTGGCAAAGTAATGAACCAATAGCCATCCAAATAAGAAATCTGTTGTTTATCCTTGGTGATCGAAAAGCTTGGAATGCCACACTCTAGGAATACTTCAAATCTTTCTAGGAAAGGATGCAAGCTAGGGAAAGGATTCCCACTTCAGTTGTGGAACAATACAAGGATACTATATGCTTCATGGTAGACATGGACCAATGCTATATGGAAGTGGTCAAACCAAGATCAATTTGGATAATGCTAATGGGATATGAAGCAGATGAAAGAATTTTGAAATTGTATGTAGACCATTTGCTTCAATCACCTCTTGATTAGAATGAGGAAAGGTTTGGTACTTATGCTAAGAAAAGTATGCAAGTTCATTTGGACCTGAAAAGACCAAAGTCTACAAGAAGAGTAAGAAAGGAAGTAGAAACTTTTATAGAAAAAATGGGAATACTGGTGGAAAAGCTAAAGGAAGCAAGGAGAAAAAGGGAGGCTAAAGAAAAAAAGGAGAAGGAAAAATTAGAACCTGCCAGACAGGAAACCCCTTCATCTCACACCAGATCCACTAGAAGTGTGTCTTCGGCTTAGCCAGTTCAAACCAAAGCTTCTGGGAAGAGAAAGAAGAACAAAAGCACAAGGTCTTACAGAGCTGCATCTGAAGATAAAGAAGAAGAAGAAGAAGAAACAAAGTCAGAGGAAGTGCTGAGAGATGTGAAAGCTTCCAGAGCTAAATCTATTGAGTTGGATAAAAGTAAAGCCTCCAGGAAAGCAGAGAAAGCAAAGAAGGATAAAACTGATGACCCAGTAATGACATTGGATGAAGTGGTAAACATGACAATTAATGATGGTAATCTCAACCCTCTCTGTAAGTTTTACAAAACCTTTTATGAAGCTGGATAGAGAATTATTGAAGATGCAAAAGTAAAGTATTTGAATATCTTTAATAAGGTTCTTGTTGAGATTGCATCTAGTTTACCAAAGAATTTGTATAGTATTCTGGAGTCTAGAAGAGGTGCTACTAGATTGGAAGAAGGAAATATAAGAAAATGAGTTCTTGCAGATTTGTGTCCTGAAATGTCTTTAGAAGAAATGGATTCATTGCTTGCAGAAATAAAAAATGAATTCAAAAGCAGGTTAAGGGTGAACAAGTTAATGATTGGAGAAACATATGTAGTGGCAAAGGAAACAAATAAAATTCTTGAGGATTTTCTGTCAAGGAACAAGGTCAACCTTGAGGAAATGAACACTAGAAATGTTTAAGAGAATGTGGAAGTTAATGTGAAAGAATATCTGATCAATGAAGAAAATGTGAACATATCTAAGGATACTCCACCCATCCTAGATAAGGAAAATACTGAAGTAGCTATGGATAGTGAGGTTTCCAAGGTTGCATTGTTTAAAGAAAAAGAGGTGTAGGTTGAAAAAATACAGGAAAAGGTGTAGACAACTTCAGAAGTATCCAAGGATCAGGAAGAAAAAGGTCTAAAAATTGAAATGGAGGCAAGAGACACTACCAAGGTAGTGAAGACATCTCTATTAGAAGAAAAAGATGATTCTAATACTGAATTGGATAAAAACTCAATCAATCTATCCACCTTGTCACCCATCCAAATGATGAAAGTGGCTAAAATTTCTCAGGCCAAAGCTACTGAGAGAATTATGCAATCTCACAAGGATAGTGAATTGCTAAATCTTGCATCCAAAGTTCTGTAGAATTTGATGCCTACTCATCACTTGGAATCATCTGACTCCTCCTCCGATAAATTGAAAAGGTTGATAAATTATGTAAACACACATTTTGAATCCTTTGATAAATCAACATTAATTAAAGTGAAAACGGAGTTTAGGGAAGGGAGATTTGGCAGTTTGAAAGAATTGATTCCTAGAGAGAAGGCTCTGAATGCATAAATGATGCTCTCAAATCATTCTTTGAAGGAGAAAAAGTGTACAAGTCATGTTTGGTTTTTCCAAAGTTCACCAAAGCAAATGACAAGAAATTGAAGGATATTGAAAATCAGTTGGCCTCAATCTCTAATGCTATTGATCCATTAAGTGATCAAGTTTGTAAGCATGAGAAGCAAGTGATGTCTTTGCTTGAATAGATAAAAACCTTGAAACAGGAGAATGAAAAGATTATTGTGAGAGTGTGTGAACTCAAGGGTCAGATCAATCTAAAGATTGAAGTGTTTGGAAATATCTCGAAGGAGGCAAAAGAAGCTACTGTTACCCCCGATCCACTGAATCTAGAAGCTGCAGAAGCTCTATCCTATTTATTGAGTGGTCACATTACCATTCTGATGAGCTAAAAATATGTATGGATCACAAATTTAGAAGTGTTGAAGAAATATTTTGCAGATATCTTCAAATTTTGATGAGTCTTGGTATAAGTATGTACAATTTTGACATTTTGAAATTTTTCCATTGATGTCAAAGGGGGAGAAGTGTGCAGTCAAAAATGTTATGTCACTCTATGGGGGAGAAAGATGTGTGTGGATAAATTTCATAGGGGGGTTTCATTTTTGCAGTTTTGAAGTGCAGTGTATTTCTTTGTTGGTTTGACACTTAGTCATTTTTCACTAAGTGTTGCCATCAATGCCAAAGGGGGAGATTCTTGGAAGGAGACACTGCAAATGACTTTTTGTGTTTTCATTGATAGCAACTTAAGTCAGTTTTGGGATTCGCAGTTTTCTATATACTCGTACCAGTAGATAATATTTAGGACAGTGTTCTCACCGGAATAGGAAATGAAGAACATAACACTTTATCTATCTTGTGATCCGTATGTCTATCGATCATCTTTTTGAGTTGTGGATCAAATTGAAGGTTTTTCATGGTGTCTACTATGTTATCCAAAAATATTTATGGCTCATATCTTTCTGAGAAATTGTTTGAAGATTCGGTTGGTCTATTTTTCTATTCATTAGCCTTCAGAAGCTGACATAGTTCATGTAACGTGTTGCGGATGTACAAGGTATATTGGCATAATCATTTTTGTGTTCAAATTTTTTTGTTTTGGTCCAAGCTAAGTGTAAGTCAACTTGCATGGGTGTGCATCATGAATTATTCTTATTTTGAGCCAACTTATGGAGGATACTTTTATTTTTGTGAAGCTAACCTGAAGTAATTAAAAATACTTGTTGCGGATATATAAGAAGGGTTGTGCAAGAAAAAAAAGATATAGATATGGGTGTGTATGTGCTGCCCGAAAAAGTGCGAGTGAGTGATATCATGCATAGTTTCACTTGTGCATTATGGATTGTGAGAAGCAAACTAGAGTAGAAGTGCAGAGAAGAAGTGTAGTCTCTATCAGAAGGGCAGAATATTGAAATTGAGCTTCATTGGAACTATAATCTAGCTTTTGAAGAAGCTACTCAGTCAATTCATCTTTTGGATCTAATCCAAATTTTCTGTAAGGAAGTGAGCCTTCACATTTTAAACAGTGAGCTCTAGGTAGTGAGCCTGAATGCTTGTGCATTCCCCTATTGTATATTTTCATCTGAGTATACTCGTATAATATTGTGGATTGGCCATCCACCATGGTTTTTCCCTTAACAGGGTTTCCACGTAAAAATTTTTGTGCTATGGTGTTGTGGTTGTTTATTTTCTAATCATGCATGTTCTCTTTTGAATGAATGCTTTAAGTATATTAAAGATAAAAATAGTTAGGTTTTACACAACATTGATTCACCCCCCCTCTTAGTGTAGCTTGTTTCCAACAAATTTTAGGTACCAATAACACATACATGTTATGGAAATATAATGTGTAAGAGATGTGTTTATTTTATTTCACTCCAAATGATTGAAATGCATTGGAATGTGACAATTAACTAATTGTTCAATGTTTTTATTTGTACAACATTTTTTATTGTCAATTTTGATGACTATTTCATCTTTTATTGATAATTTATTAACTTGATTGAGTAATTTATCATTTAGATGTCAAAGAAGAGTAATTTATTTAAGTAGTTCCATATATGTTTAAGTAATTTCATCTTTGTTTAAGTAATTTCATATATGTTTATGTAATTTCATATCTATTTAAGTAATTTCATGTATGATTAAGTAATTTCATATATGTTTAATTAATTTCATATTTGTTTAAGTAATTTCATATATGTTTAATTAATTTCATATTTTTTAAAGTAATTTCATATATATTTAAGTAATTTTATTAAGTAATTTATTTTTGTTTAAATTACAATATTTATTAACATATATTCATAATTTTTTATTTAGGAACAATTGATATTAACCATGGGAAGGAATAAGTGAGGACCACCTAGACAACTTGATGGAAAAAGAAAAAGTAAAGGGAGTGCATGAAAAGACTACATGAAATGAGAAAAGTTTGAGTAGAAGGTACATCATCTATACCAATTGATATTAATGTAGAATGAAATACTGAAACACCTATGGAGAATATAAATGATGGATCAAATTTACCAAATACAAACCAAAAACAAGCGTCAATCATCACACCTATTGAGACAAGGAATGATCAATCAAATGTACCAAATGCAAACCAAGAACACACAACAGCAATAAAACCTCGTAGAATTATTCATTAAAGACCAAATTATCTAATTGAAAAAGCTGAAAATATTTTTAAACCAATGCTTGACAAAATTCCCAATCACACTTGTAGAAGAATGGCTAATAAAATATGAAAAAATTTCTTGAGAGCTTAAGTGAAACTAGAAGGTGTCAATTGTTTGTTGAAATGATTAAAAATATTAATTTTAGAGACACTATGAATATCCTTGGCTTAAGATCATCAAATTCCAATGGTGAAAGAACTATTGTAAGAAATCTTATTAGTGTGTATCAATCAATAGGTTCAATGCCATGCACTAAAGATAGCAGTGTTACCCAACATGTTCTTACATCAACTATAGAAATCAATGAAACTATAAAATCTCGTTTGATTACCAAAACAATTAGGTCACTAACAATAAGTAGAAGAACAGTATTAAAATCCATTGGGAGATGTGAAACAATTGAGGGTCCTAATAGTAATTCTCTATGGGAATTTTGAGGTAGACTTCTACACAAAGACAAGGTTGTTGTTGATACATTAAGAGCATTAATTGAAAAAATGGAAAAATAACATAACAATTTCACACAATCAAAGAGATGTTGTTAGAAGGAAATATGATCTTGTTGTGTGCTTTTTGCACACACACCCTGCTAAAATCAAGGACCCCTCTCTTTTGCTTTCTCCTTCATTTTTTGACTTTGGGGAAAATTTTCCTTTGGATCTAGGATGTTTCCATGATGCCTAAGTGAACTGCCAAGGTTTTGTTGAGTTTGAAAGAGTTGGGAAATTTCACTTCTAGAAGCCATCCGCGGGTCTCTATCTGTGAGTTTTTCTGTAGGTTTTTGTCCACAGGTTTCCATCCACTAGTTTCCATCTGCTGGTTTCCATCTGTGGGATTCCATCCGTGGGTTGCTATCTGTGGGCTTTCATCTATAGGTTTCTGTCTACGAGATGTTGTGTGCGGAATGTCATTGCAATGACGTTGAACCCTCCAGCTTCCACATTCCAATTTTTTGCATTTTTCAAAAAGGTTCAAATCATTGAGAAATAGGTCTAGGAACCCTTCTAATGCATCTTTCATGTGCTTAATTTGAAAAAAGTCAAAATTGCTAAGAGTTGTGGCTTTGCAAAAAAATTCATGTAGGAGGTCGCCTTGTGGATGCCATGGTCCCCAATGTTGTTTTTACAGTGTAAACTTGTTCATCTTCCCAACTTGTAGCTTTCACATTACGTTTTTCCAGATTGATCTCTTCTTGAAAATTTAAGGTGTGTTATAATCTAGGCCTTGAAACTATCTTTCCCCACATGTAAAAATGGATAAAACTCAAATTTGATCGATGTTAAGGCTTTGTGGAAATATTTTTTAAATAGGTGTAGGACAAATGAGAGGGGGGGCGAATCAGTTGTCACACAATTCCAACTTAAAACTTCAACACTTATCAATTCCACAACCACACTATTTTGTTATTAAGTAAGATAATGAAACATAGATCATAAAAGAAAGTAAATCAATGTAAAACACTAGATTTTTATGTGGAAAACCTAATAATGGAAAAACCATAGTGAGGGTTAACTCACAATAAAAAAAACTGAATACAGAGGCTCATTGGCAAGGGCTCACTACCCAGAAGAGGACTCATTTTACAAGTACAAAGGCTCACTACCTATAGAAAGGACTCACTTTCCAATAGGGAGGCTCACTTCCTACAGATACAAAAGAGAATAAAAATATCCACCACATCAATTAACACACATCCAAAACTTTGAATAAGGATTGTATAAACCTTTAGCTCACTACCGTCAGGAATCCAACACAATGAAGTACTGTTGTCTCAACTCACTCAAACACACTTTTCCTCTTATGATTTGTGGCTCATTTTTGTCACTTTGCATCACACTATCATACAACTCTTCACAACTTGACTTGATTTTATACCATCCTCAACCTTAGAAACTTTCTCCAAGGTCGCCCATAAATACCTCATTTCATAAATTCAAATTAGGTTGGAAAATCAAGATTTCTATGGTGGAAAGGAATAAGAGTGGACCAATAAAATAGTTAACCAAGACCAACAATAATGTCTTGGATCAATCACACACTTCCTCAATTTAATTTTATTCTTCGAATGAAGTGTAAATCACCAAGTCAACCAAACCTAATGAAAACACAAATGAACATTGATGTACATGCTTCCCAACAAGAAGATGACACACAAACTCCACAACATGCTTCATTATGCATGACAATACATCTCAAATTTATTATTCAGATACATCCACAAAAAATGCAATATTCTTCAAACACTAAACACATTTCACGAGTTCATCTGGAAAGTGCTAACCCATACTAAAACATTGAAACATGACTTCTGGATCACCAAACTTCAACCTTCTTTGCCAAAACCCAGAGAAAACCATCTCAAGACATATCCCAGATCCACAAGATCTTAAATGAAATAGCAGTGGATTGTGAAGAAGAAACATTTCTCTCAGTCCACAGAAGATCAACTTTGCAAGAACAAATCATATACCGGTGAACTTAACTTTCGTCTACCATCACACCAAAAACTAAAACTCAAGATATATCACCACAAGATCACCATTATCAAATCTTCAAATCCACACAAACATAGGATCAACATAGGAGAAACAAGGAGCACATACCAGAGGACATTCTAAACACATTCATCACTTTTAATTCTCTTCTTTATTAATTTTCTCAAAAGCACTTGGAAACTCATCAACACAACACATCTGCAATGACATAAAGATAGCTCCATGTACTCATAACATCTTAGTAGCATCTCAGCTATACATGTATAATATGCAACATACTGAACTGTATTGACATCAATGACAACATTAATGACAACACCACCAGACTAGCTCATACTTGCAACAATCTCCCCCTTTGTCATTGATGGGAACACATGATGTGAAAAACCATAAAAAACAACATCCTTCACAATATCCTAAGAGAACGCCTTCTTTTCTACTGCAATTTTTTTTCACATGACTTTCTCTCCCCCTTTGACATCAATGGAAAAGACCAACAACTATGATTACTCCCCCTTAGGAGCACACTCATACTGCAATAATGAAAACCTTTTCTACTCCCCCTATGGAGTAGACCCATTTATTAGTCCAGATAAATACAAAATCTGTGAATTCACTAGACTGATGCACCTTCATGTACACTTAGTTCGGAGGACCAATGACCGCCAACTTCTCCCTAAGATACTCAAAAGTATCCTTCAAAATAGCCTTAGTAAATATGTCTTCAATTTTTTCTTTTGTGGTCACATAATCCAATCTGACTTCATTCTCCAATGCTTTTTCTCTCAAGAAATGATAATTGATAGATATGTGTTTTGTTCTTGAATGCATAATCGAGTTCTTTAAAAATTTTATTGCACTTGTGTTGTCACAAAAAATAGAAATAGGCTCATCACATATCACTCCAATGTCTTTCAGATTTTGCTTCGTCCACAAAACCTGTGTGCAACAAGATGTTGTAACAATATATTCTACCTCTACACTGGATGAAGAAATCAAGTCTTATTTTTTTCTCAACCATGAAACCAATCTTCTGCAGAGAAAAAAAACACTACCACTGGTACTCTTTTGGTCATCTACACATCCAGACCAATCAGCATCAGTATATGCACTTAGGGTGAAATCATCACTCTTAGGATACCATAATCCATAATTTGATGTACCTTTAATATATCTAAATATCCTCTTTATAGATATAGCATGTGCTTTAAAATCTTCTTGGAATCTAGTAACTAAACATAGTGCATGCATAATATCCAGTCTAGTAGCAATAAGATACAACAGTCCACCAATCATATATTTGTATTTGCTCTGATCAGTCTTAGCAAATTCATCATCTTTGCTCAATTTACATTTGGTTACCATAGGAGTACAAACCGATTTGGAATCATACATCCCAAACTTCTTCAATAGCTCTTTTACATACTTAGATTGTGAAATGTATATCCCTTTATCAATTTGATTCACTTGTAGACCAAGGAAGAAATTCAATTCACCAATCATAGACATCTCAAATTCTTTCTGCATATCTTCAACAAACTTTTTACACATGCCTTCATTTCCACCAAAAATGATATTATCAACATACACAACTACTATCAACATTTTGTTACCTTGCACTTTCAAGTAAAGATTGATGTCAACATAACCTTTGTTGAATCCTTGCTTTGTCAGGTATCTATCCAATCATGCATACCAAGCTCTAGGAGCTTGCTTCGATCCATACAACACCTTCTTCAAATTACAAACAATGTATGGTTTGTTAGATAACTAAAACCCTTCAGGTTGTTCCATATACACTTCTTCCTCCAATTCACCATTCAAAAATGCTGACT
Source organism: Sequoia sempervirens (assembly GCA_007258455.2). Taxonomy (NCBI): domain Eukaryota; kingdom Viridiplantae; phylum Streptophyta; class Pinopsida; order Cupressales; family Cupressaceae; genus Sequoia; species Sequoia sempervirens. Next base: position 507,213,975 of record VDFB02047230.1, on the reverse strand, counting down.
TAACATCCATCTGATACACTTTGAAGTCCTTGTGGGAAGAAAATTCCAAAAACATCCTAATAGCTTCCATTCTAGCCATAGGGGAAAATGTCTCTTCAAAATATATATCTTCAACTTGTGAATATCCCTCGCATACGAGTCTTGCTTTATTCCTTACAACTTCTCCACTTTCATTTAGCTTATTCCGGAACACCCATTTCAAGCCAATCACAATTTTATTCACATGCCTAGGGACTAGTTCCCATGTCTAATTATTTTCTATCTACTACAACTCTTCTTTCATAGCTCTTATCCAACTCTCATCTTCACATGCTTCACTCACAGACTTAGGTTCAACTTTAGAGAGAAAAAAATGATTTACCTTAGCTACAACTCTGCTTCTTGTTTCACACCTTCACTTTTGTCTCCAATTATCTATTCCTCCAGATGATTCTTTTGTACATACTTAGGAGTCTTTGTGTTGTTGTATCTGATCTAAACTCTATTAAGAACATAAACAGTAGTGTGTATTGCCTCTCTCTAGTACACATCTAGTACATTTGATTCTTTCATCATGGTTCTAGTAGCTTCTTGTACTGTCCTATTTTTCCTTTCAACTACTCCATTCTGCTAAGGGGTTTTTGGAGAAGAAAACTATCTTTTTATGCCATGTTCACATAGTGCATTAAATTCACCAAAAGTGAATTCTCCACCTCTGTCAAATCTCAAACACTTGATTTTCAAATTTACTTCATTTTCCACTATTGATTTGAATACCTTAAACCTATCCAGAGCCTGATTCTTTTCTCTAAGAAAAGCAACCCATGTCATTCAAGTATAATCATCAATAAGGAACATGAAATACCTATCACCATTCAGGCTTCCAATTCTATTCGGACCATAGAGATCAATGTGAACTAACTCCAACATTCCGATAGTAGATTGCTCTTTTCCCTTAAAGCTACATCTTGTCTATTTCCCCAATTGACAACTTCTACAAATAGCATTAGTAGGTATTGTGATTCTAGGTAGCCCTCAAACAATCTCCTTTGAACTAATTTTGACCAGGTTATCAAAATTTACATGTCCCATTTTCTAGTGCCATAACTAACTTTGATTGATTTGAAATACAAGGCATTGACCATCAACTCCCTTAAGATGATAGATGTTTCCATGAGTTCTTCTTCCAACAACAACCATATCTCCATTTTTGGATCCTTTTTTTATTTCACGGGTATTATTTTGAAACACAAGTTTAAAATCATTGCTACATAGAAGGTTATGCCTTAAACCGTTCACATAATATACATCATTAGTACTGTGCACTCCATCAAAGCTGATTGAACCTTTCCCACATATCTTAGCTCCTGAATCATCACCAAACATAACTAAATCACCATCATATTTCTCAAGTTTAGTGAACTTACTCTTATCTCCAGTCATGTGATTAGAACATCCACTATCAATTTCCTAGTAGTCTTCGTCTTGTATTGCATGAAAAACAATAATCAAAGTACCTTCCATCCCATTCCTCTTATTCTCTGGAGCCTTCTTGCTTACATATTTGTCAAGGTTAGTAGATATGTATTTACTTTTCAAAGCTAAGAATAATCATTCACTATCATCAACCTCATTCTCAGATTCATCATCATAAATTCCTGCTACTTCTTTAACATAGTACAACTTCTTATATTTCTTATCCTTTCTATCCTTATCCTTATAATCCTTGTTCTTATTATATGTAGCTCTATTCAAACATCTTGAAGCATAATGACCAATATTACAACAACTAAAACATTTAAAGGGCAACATACCTGTATACTTTATGGTGCCTTTCTTCAACTTCCTAGTGAAGTTTGCTTCCAACTCATCATGACCATTGCTATTTGGTTCACCTTCAATCTTCATTGCCTTAAATGCCATTTCTATCTTTTCTTCCATCTTGTCTTCTTTCTAGAACTTTCTTATCTCAAATGCTTGCAAGGTGCCGAACAAATGTTCTAAAGTGTACTTCTTAGGATCATACGTTTCTTCAATAATTGAGATCTTATCGTTGTAGCAATCCAGTAGAGTGATCATGATATTCTCAATTATATCTTCATCTGATAGTTTTCCTCCTTGATTTCTAACTTCATTTGTAGTCATTTCACCCCTTTGAAAGAAGCTTGTAAATTCCTCACCTTCTTCCATTTTAAAATTTACAAATATGTGCTTTGCCGCTAGCTTCTTTGTCAATTTTACTCTTTCATTTCCTTCATACATGTCTTCCAACTTCTTCCAGACTTCATATGTAGTATCCAAAGAAAGAACCTTAGCTCGCTCTTTTTTAGATAAGCCACTGCAAATAACATACTTTGCCTTCTCATTTTCTTCATAAGTAGAAATCTCATCTACAGTAGTAAGACCACCAGATGGGTATGTATACTTTGTTTCAATAGCCTTCAAGGTCTTGAAGCCAAGAGAGATAATACATCCTTTCATCCATCCCTTCCAATAATTGTAGTCAGTTCCATTGAACATAGGGATCACCAACTTATGCACCATCAGATCTTCCTTAAGTGGTTAAGCTCTATACTAAGGAACCAAAGCTCTGATACCAATTGTTCAATAGGTGCAAGACAACTAAGAGGGGGGTGAATCAATTGCCACACAATTCAAATTAAAACTTCAACACTTATCAATTCCACAACCACATTGTTTTGTTATTAAGTAAGAGCATGAAACACATATAACATAAGGTAAATCAACACAATGAACACCAGATTTTTACGTGGAAAACCCAATGAGGGAAAAACCAGGGTGAGGGTTAACTCAATATAAAAAGAACTGAATACAAAGGCTCACTACCTAGATGAGGACTCACTATCCAAGTATAAAGGCTCACTTCCTACAGAAAGGACTCATTGTCCAATAGGGAGGCTCACTACCTACATATACAAAAGAGAACAAAAAGATCCACCACAACAATTAACACACATCCACAAATTTGAATAAGGATTGAAAAAACCTTTAGCTCATTGCCTTCAATAATCCAACACAATTCAAAGTACTGTTGTCTCAACTCACTCACACACACACTTATGCTCTTATGACTTGTGGCTCACTTTTGTCACTTTGCATCACACTGTCATACAACTCTTCACAACTTGACTTTCTTTTATACCATCCTCAACCTTGGAAAATTTCTCCAAGGTTAGCCACAAATACCTCATTTCATAAATTCAAATTAGGTCAGCAACTCAAGATTCCCGTGGTGGAAAGGAATAAGAGTGGATTGATAAAACAGTTAACCAAGACCAAAAATAATGTCTCAGATCAATCACACACTTCCTCAATTTAATTTTATTCTTTGAATGAAGTGTAAATCACCAGGTCGGCCAAACCTAATGAAAACACAAATGAACATTGATGTACATGCATCCCAACAAGAAGATGACACATGGACTCCATAACATGCTTCACTATGCATGAGAATACATCTTAGATTTATTTAGATACATCTGCAACAAATGCAATATGCTTCAAACATTAAACACCTTTTACCAGTTCATCCAGACAGTGCAAACCCATACTGAAATACAAAAACATGACTTCAGGATCACCAAACTTCAACCTTCTTTGCCAAAACCCAGAGAACACCATCTCAAGACATATATGAAGCAACAAAGGACTATGAAGCAGAACCATTTCTCTTAGTCCACAAAAGATCAACTTTTCTAGAACAGTTCATATACTGGTGAAATTAACTTTCACCTACCATCACACCAAAAACTAAAACTCAGAATATATCACCACAAGATCACCATTATCAAAAATTCAGATCCGTACAAGCATAGGATCAACATAGGAGAAACACAAAGCACATACTAGAGCACATTTTGAACATATTCATTACTCTGACTTTTCTTCTTTATTAATTTTCTCTAAAACACTTAGAAACTCATCAACATAGCACATCTGCAATGGCATAAAGATAGCTCCATGTACTCATAACATCTCAGTAGCATCTCAGCTATACATGTACAATTTGCAACATACTGAATTGTGTTGACATCAATGACAACTTTAATGACAACACCACCAGACTAGCTCATACTTGCAACAATCTTTGTGTGGGATGTCATACATAGGATGCCTTGTGCGAAATGTCGTTGCAATGACACCAAACCCTCTAGCTTTCGCATTGCTCCGACCCTTAAAAGTGAAATCTCCTCAAAATTCAATTTTCCAAAAGGGAAAGCTTCTCGAAATGTCGAAAAGGAAATTGTCTTGAAATTGAAATTTTCCCAAAACAAAAATCTTTCCTGAAATAGAATTTTTTTCCAAAAATGGAATTTTTCTTGAAATGCAATTTTCCAATATTGGTTTTTCTTCCTAAAATAGGAAAATTTCCAAAAATGGAAGTTTTTCAAAAAATGAAATTTTCTTGGACTATAAATTTATAGATTTTAATATTTTAAATGAGGGAAATTTATCATTTTTGGAGATTTAAATCATGATATTTTATGACATAGGTGCTTTTAAGGATGCTTGGAGGGATAATGGACCAGTTCATTAAAATAACCAACATATGAAGATGTGTCAAGAAGGGATATTTTAATTCAAATTTGCTAATGTGGAGATGGGTTTACCTATTAATGCATGCTAGGAGGATGTTACCTAAATATTGAAAGGCCAAGGACTTGCCCAAGAATCCATGTTGATGAGCTAGAAATATAATTTTAATATAAGATAATTTTTTATAGTTTCTTGCTAGAAGACAAAACAGGCTATAGGACAAAATAAACTAAAAGAAAAAATTGGCTAGAAGACAAAATAGACTAAAACAAAAAATAGCTTCCAATTTTATATTAAGAATATTGCACTTGTTTAGACATTGTGTAAACCCTAAGCTATAGTAAATCTGGGCCATTCATTGCAAATAAATCTTGGCCATTCATTTGGGTTGTGGAAAACTATAAATAGGGGCTTCCCCTCCATTTGCAAAGAGAGATGAGGTCTTGTAAAAAACATTCTGCAGCAATATATAATAAAAGCATTTGAAGTTGATAGTTTCTTTGTATTTCTCATTATGTGTGCATGATTCAGCCTCCATATGTTATTTCAGCTTGCTTGTTTACTATTTAAGTTTATTTCCAGCTTGTTAGTTCATGTTCAACTTTAATGGTGATTGCATGTTATAGTATTTGATGCACTTCCAACTCATACTTTTATTTATTTATTGATGATAAATTGGTGTGTAAAGTTAGTCTGAGCTCTTTTACTTGCTCCACTTAAGTTCAATTGTATGTTCATGCTAAATAGGTGAATGCCATAGTCTGAAAATCCACAAAGAACCTTAGAAGATTGCACTAGCTTTGTGACATTGTAGACTACTCCTGGTTAAGCAAAACTCAATTTGGGAAATATGTTTACCATAGAATTGGTTATTATTTCTGATGTTCATAGTTTTAGAGTTAGAATAAATTATTAACCCTTAAACCTTTTTCTATTTCTTTTAAATTTTAATTGAACTTATAGTTCCAACATCACCATAATGTTAAACCTGATGAATGAGATGAGTTTTAGGCTGTTGTCATAAAATTACTGCTATTGTTCACTATTTTTAGAACTCTTAAACTCAGTTATAGACCCATAACTTCCATTCTTTGTGAACCATAAAGGCCTCAAGTGTGATTACCAACAAATCATACATCAACAACTAAGTTGTTTCCTGCATTGTCATGACCTAACATCTGAGAGACCTTGGGGCAGTTATCTAAAACTTAGTTGCAGATTTTTACCTTTCAAGAGAGACATAATACTTGTGTTTTGTTTGTGTTAAGAAGTGGAAAAGAAATCATCAAAAAAATGGTGCTAGAAGGAGGGCCAACACAAAGCTACAAAGAAAGAATTTGAGCTTTCATATGAAATCTGAGATATGATATATCTCATTATATGCAAAAAAAATTTAAAAAATAAATAAAATAAAAAAATCTAAGCTGAGATGGAGCACCAATTTATAATCAATATTACTCAACTTCAAGAAGATTTGAGTAGAAGATTAAAGAAAAAATTGCATCACTTAGCATTGTCAAACAAGTGCGGAATTCATAACACTGGCAAGCACAATGAGTTGGAATGTCTAACCTTTTTTGACAGAATTGAAAGGCTTTGCAGGGGGGAATCTTCTTTTGGGATGTGCATAAACCTCTATTTCTTAAAAATTTAGAAGAACTCATTGATGTTGCAGCCAAAGCCCTCAAGGAGCTGATCAAGAAACAACTGAGCAGTGAGGATGGACTAAACTTAGTGGAAGTACTACTATCTGATTGGTGTAGGATGCACAATGCACCTCATTCAAAACTCACTTGCTCTTTATATGCAAATATCATCCAACAAGTTAAGAGTTGTTTGAATCAGATAGAGCAACTAGCCAACAACAAAGAGCAATCATCTACTGAAGCAAAAGAACAAATGATAGCTGAAAGGAAACACACAATAACTGAATTGATAAAATCTATAGAAGTAAGGGCTAAGGCAACTACAAAAGAAGTTGAAATCCTTAGGATAGCAACAAAATAGGATGGGAGTTCAAGTGAAATGGGATTCAAGGATTTTATCCCTATGGATGAAGGTAATGAAGCACCTAAAAAGGAAGATCCACATGAGTTGGATCAACCCTGAGGTGAGGCAGTTAACAATCAAACTCCCTCAATGTGCGTTGATGAAGATTCATTGTTAGAGAGACAGAAAAAACTCATTGCAAGGCTCATAAAGGACTAGCTAGAATTACAATATTAGATAGATTTGGAGGAGTTGTTGCTACCAATTTGGTGTAGGCTACACGATTCAACACATTTAGAGCTCATGTGTGAGTTGTGTCAATTAGAAATCAGGAAAGTCAAGGAACAAATGGGGCAGCCCAATGCAAAGTCATCGACAATTGCTTCAGGAAGTTTACTAGAGGTAAAAGAACCTGATTTAAGGGACAACTTAGCTGAGTGTAGTTCATAAAAAGTTTATGGGACAACAATGGAAGAGGAATAATATAGTCCCAATAATGATGCAATAGATCTAGCTGTTGAGCCATCATTTGGTAATCAAGAGTCCTCCCCTTTATCTGATGGTTTACATATAGTTGATGATCAACTTCATGATGAATACTCAGAGGAAAATCACATATCAACCTTCAGTCCCCTTGATGTGGTAGAGTCATTCATTAATTTCTTTCCACTTGGACCTAGGCTACTAAGTTATAATGACATAGAACAAGGGTATGTTTCAGTAGACAGTGGTTATGAGGACATATTACTTAAACCTCTAGATGATGAGGTGGTTGAAATCTTGGATACTTCAACATATAGCAGCAATAAATATGAGGAAGAGGATGCCACGTCAGTTTATAGCAGTAGTGAGTTCATGAAGTAATGAATGGGTATTCTAATGAGCTGCAACTTGAGGATACCAATGACCTAGCTGATGAACCTTTCAGTTGTTCGTGCATGAACTATGAGGAGAATAAGGCCAAAGCAAAGAGGTCTCAGAGGCTGCCATCAAGAGTGATATACCATGCCAACTGTAGACTGCAACAAGGAGTTCTTCCACCTTGTCTGACTCTGATCTCCTTGCACATTTCAATGACTTTAGTAGGATAGATTCGTCCATATCATGTTTTTATGACATAGAGCATCATCAAATTGAAATCAACATGAAGGAAATTAAAGGGGACAATGTGTTTCCTTTTGAGGATAGTAACTAGGTGGACATAAGAACTACAGATGATCAACATGAAAGTTTGAATCTTATTAAAGGGCGGCTAATGGAGGTTGTTGATCATGAGGATGGTCTTGAAGAGGCTTCGGTTGATTCATTTCCCCATCCTTATTCAACCATATAATCAGGTGAAACATTCCATGAATATGATGCTTTTGAACCTCTATATGGTATACTTCTTGGTAAAGTTAATTGTGATTTGCAAATCTGCAATGCAAGAGGAACATTGCACCATCAATTGCGTTCTCCTAAAGTTGATGATGCATGGTCAAATGATACCACACATGCTTCAAACTATCAAATATATTTTCCTTCACATGATGACATCCAAGTTTTATCTTTCCTTTATCTCATGAATGCTCATACTAATCACTTTTATTATGGGGATTAAGGGAGATGAAATTGTTTATGGATTGACCATGGGATTCATGAATTACCTCAATTGTTGGTTTTTCCTGATTTTGTTGTTGAGTTTGAATTCTGCAATATTGAGTTTTATCTTGTTGAATATAAGGATGAATTTGTGTTGCTTAGGACTGTTACTATCACCTTGCTACTTGTGCATGCATTAAGGGGTCATATGGGAGTGGGTGTCAGTTCACTTTTTCTAAGCACATGGTTCATTTTGAGTCTTCTTATACATATCTTAGTTTGAGTGTAGGTTTCTTTCACTTTGCTTTCCTACTTTCGTTAGATTAGTTGGTTTGTTGTAGGATAGAGTGCTTTAAGTTAGTTTGCTTTTTCTTTCTTTCTCAGGTTAGTTCGGGTTTTCTTTTGCTTTTTCTTTACTTCTCTGGTTCAGGGTTCCCTCTATTTTCTATTGGGAATTTTTGTGGGCACAACAATAATTTAATTACCTAAGGTTATTTAAAGTAATTTCTTGAGAAACTTCAATCACATTTTTAGAGTGGATGGTGAAGGTCTTTTGTTTATGTCAAGTGGTCTAGACTTTTGATTCAAAGGGGATAAGTTATTAGTTTAATCTGGTTCTAATGTATCCTGAAATCTCATATCTCTCACACACCTTAAGAATATTAAGGTTTTTGTAGGTTCCTTTGTGAAGTTAATTGAAAAATTCTAAATTTTGCTTTAGCACCACTGTGATTATTAGCACTAAATGTGAGCTTCACTACTCGCAAATTGAAACAAGCAAAAAATAATGAAAAAGTTCAAAAGAAAATCAAAAAATGAAAGAAGGAATAGGAAAAGGAATGAAAATCAAAAGAAATTCAACTTTCATGAGGATCCGAATAACTCTATTAGGGTTATGGATGCTTGGATAGCAGTAGAGCTATGTTCAGTAGAATCACAGCGACAACCCTGTTGGGGCTATGGATGCCTAACTAGCAGCGGGGCAATGTTCAAAATGCTTTTGAAGTAGAATCATTTACATAGCTTAACTTGATGCAACTTAGGTTCCTATAGTGACTTAAGGAGGGAAATAAATACATTTACACACACTTAGATTTTTAGCATATAGAAGGTTGGATTGACTAGTGGCTTTGATCCTTTGGTCAAGTGTTTCAATTTGTTTAGCCTAGCATGAAGGTCAGAACCAAGGATTCTAGGTTCGTCATTCCAGTTTTTCATCGAAATTCTCTAAAGCATTTCCCTAGCAGAGTCACAATTTGTTGTGCACTTTTCGCACACACACCCCGCTAAAAGTAGGGAGCCCCTCTCTTTTTCTTTCGCCTTGATTTTTTGACTTTGGGGACAATTTTTCTTTTGATCTAGAATGTTTCCATGATGCCTAAGTGAACTACCAAGGTTTCATTGAGTCTGGAAGAGTTGTAGAAATTTCACTATAGGAAGTCATTCATGAGTTTCCATTTGTGGGTTGCCATCTGTGGGTTTCTGTTAGTAAGTTTTCATCCGCAGGTTGCTGTCCGCGGGTTTCCATCTGTGGGTTGCTATCTGGAGGTTTTTGTTTGTGGGTTTTTGTCCATAGAATGTCATGTAGAATGTTGTTGCAAAGACATTGAACCCTCTAGCTTTCACATTCCAAAATTTTGCTTTTTCAAAAAAGGGTCAAATCATTGAGAAATAGGTCTAGGAACCCTTCTAATGCATCTTTCATATGCTTAATTTGAAAAATACTCAAAATTGCTAAGTTGTGGCTTTGTGGTACTTTTCATGCAAGAAGCCGCCTTGCAAATGTCATGGTCCCCAATGTCATTTTTATGACGCAAACTTGCTTGGCTTTCCACCTTGTGACTTCTGCATTCGACTTTTCCGCATTGATCTTTTCTTGAAAATTTAAGGTGTGTTGTAATCTAGGCCTCAAAACTATCATTTCCCCACATGCCAAAATGGATAAAACTCAAATTTTCTCAGTTTTAAGGTTTTGTGGAAATCTCGGTGCAAGATGCCTTATTTGGAATGTCGTTGCAACGGTGCCAAACCCTCTAGCTTCCACATTGCTCTAACCCTCAAAAGTGAAATGTCCTCAAAATTCAATTTCCTGAAAAGGAAAGTTTCTCGAAATGTTGAAAAGGAAATTGTCTTGAAATGGAATTTTTTCCAAAACAAAAATCTTTCCCAAAATAGATTTTTTTCCAAAATGGAATTTTTTCTTGAAATGCAATTTTCCAAAATTGATTTTTTCTTCCTAAAATAGGATAATTTCCAAAGCTGGAAATTTTTCAAAAATGAAATTTTTTCAAAAATGGAATTTTTTTCAAAAAATGATTTTTTCTTGATGGACTATAAAGTGATAGATTTTAATATTTTAAATGAGGGAAATTTATCATTTTTGGAGATTTAAATCATGATATTTTATGACATAGGTGCTTTTAAGGATGCTTAGAGGGATAATGGATCAATTCATTAAAAGAACCAACATATGAAGACATGTCAAGAAGGGAGATTTCAATTCAAATTGCCATTGTGGAGATGGGTTTACCTATTAATGCATGCCAGGAAGATGTTACCTAAATATTGAAAGGTGAAGGACTTGCCTAAGAATCCATGTTGATGAGCTAGAAATATGATTTTAATAGAAGATATTTTTTTATAGTTTCTAGCTAGAAGACAAAATAAGTTATAGGACAAAATAAGCTAAAAGACAAAATTGGCTAGAAGACAAAATAGGTAAAAGACAAAATAGGCTAAAAGATAAAACAACTACCAATTTTATATTAGGAAATATATTGCACTTGTATTGGACATTGTGTAAACCCTAAGCTATAGTAAATCTAGGCCATTCATTGCAAATTAATCTTGGCCATTCATTTGGGTTGTGGAAAACTATAAATAGGGGCTTCCCCTTCATTTGCAAAGAGAGATTAGTTGTAAAAAAAATTCTACAGCAATATATAAGAAAAGCATTTGAAGTTGATGGTTTCTTTGTATTGCTCATAATGTTTGCATGATTCAACCTCCATATGTTATTTCAACTTGCTTGTTTATTGCTTAAGTTCATTTCCAGCTTGTTAGTTCATGTTCAACTTTAATGGTGACTACATATTACAGTATTTGATGCACTTCCAGCTCATACTTTTAGTAATTTATTGATGATAAATTGATGTGTAAAGTTAGTATAAGCTCTTTACTTACTGCACTTAAGTTCAACTATATGTTCATGCTAAATAGGTGAATGCCACAGTATAAAAATTTGCAAAGAACCTTAGAAGATTGCACTGGTTTTGCGAAATTATAGACTGCTCTTGGTTAAGAAAAACTTAGTTTGGGAAGTCTATCTACTATAGCACTATTTATTATTGTTGTTATTCATAGTTTTAGAGTTATAATAACTTCTTAACCCTTTAACCTTTTTCTTTTTCTTTTAAAATTGAATTGAACTTATAGTTTTAACATCACCATAATGTTAAACCTAATGAATGAGATGAGTTCTAGACTGTTGTCATAAAATTATTGCTACTATTCACTATTTCTAGAACTCTGAAACTTAGTTACAGACCCATATGTTCCATGCTTTGTGAACCATAAAGGACACTTGTGATTATCAAAAAATCACACATCAACAACTAATTTGTTTTCTACACTATCATGACCTGACATCCGAGAGACCTTGGGGTAGTTATCTAAAACTTAGTTGCAGATTTTTGCCTTTCAAGAGAGACATAACACTTGTGTTTTGTCTATGTTGAGAAGTTCAAAAACACTCATCAACAGAACTGGCACTAGAAGGAGGGCCAACACAAGGCTACACAGCTAGAAGTTGAGATTTCATGTGAAATCTTTGATATGATAGATCTCATCATATGCAGAAAAAAATAAAAATCAGAAAAAATACAAACAAAATATGAGATGAGATGGAGTAGCAATTTCATATCAATATTACTCAACTTCAAAAATATTTGAGTAGAAGATTAAAGAAACCATTGCATCACTTAGCATTGTTAGACAAGTGAAAAATTCCTAACACTCGCAAGCACAATGAGTTGGAATTTCTAACCTTTTTTGATAGAATTGAAAGGCTTTGCAGGGGGAAATCTTCTTTTGGGATGTGCATAAACCTATAGTTCTTACAAATTTAGAAGAACTTGTTGATGTTATAGCCAAAGGCTTCAAGGAGCTAATCAAGGAACAACTAAGTAGTGAGGATGGAGAGGAAATACTAATGTCTGATTAATGTAGGGTGCACAATGCACCTCATTCAAAACTCACTTGCTCTTTATGTGTAGATATCATCCAACAAGTTAAGAGTTGTTTGGATCACATAGAGCAGCCAAGCAACAACAAAGAGAAATCATCTACTGAAGTAGAAGAACAAACAACATCTAAAAGGTAGCACACAAAAGCTGAATTGAGAAAATCTACAGAAGTAAGTGCTGAGGCAACTATAGAAGAAGCTGAAATCCTTGGGATAACAACAAACTAGGATGAGAGTTCAAGCAAAATGGGATTCAAAAATATTATCCCTATGGATGAAGGTAATGAAGCACCTAAAAAGGAATATCTAGATGAGTTGGATCAATATTGAGGTGAGGCAATTGACAAATAAAACTCCCTCGATGAGTGTTGATGAAGATTTAGTATTAGAGAGACAGGACAAACTCATTGCAAGGCTCATAATGGACTGGTTAGAATTACAATACCAGATAGATTTGGAGGAGTTTTTTCTACCAAGTTGGTGTAGGCTACATGATGCAACACATTCAGAGTTCACGTGTGAGTTGTGTCAAGTAGCAATCAGGCTGTAAGTCAAGGAAGAAATGGGGTAGCCCAATGTAAAGTCATCGACAATTGCTTCAGGAAGTTTACCAAAGGTAAACGGACCTAAGTTAAGGGAAACATTAGCTAAGTGTAGTTCACAAGCAGATTTTGGGACAACAATGGAAGAAGAAAAATATAGTCCCAATAATGATACAATAGATCTAGGTGTTGAGCCATCATTTGGAAATCAAGATTCCTCCCCTTTGTTAGATGGTTTACACATAGTTCATGATCAACTTCATGATGAATCCTCAAAGGAAAATCACATATCAGCCTTTGGTCCCCTTGACGTGGTAGTGTCATTTTCTATTTTCTTTTCGCTTGGAGCTAGGCTGTTGAGTTATAATGACTCCAAACAAGGGTATGTTTCAACAGATGGTGGTGATGAGGACATATTACTTGAACCTCCAAATGATGAGGTGGTTGAAATCTTAGATACTTTAACATATAACAGTAATGAATATGAGGAAGAGGATACCATTTTGGTTGATAGCAGTAGTGAACATGAAGAAATGAATGGGTATTCTGATGAGCTGCAACTTGAGGATACCAATGACCTAGCTGACAAATCGTTTCAGTTGTTCACGCACAAACTATGAGGGGAAGGAGTCCAAAGAAAAGAGGTCTCAAAGGCTTCCATCAAGAGTGATATGCCATGCCAACTATAGGCTACAACGAGGAGTTCTTCCAACTTGTTTGACTCTGATCTCCTTGCACATGTCAATTACTTTAGTAGGATAGATTCGTCCATATCGTGTTTTATGACATAGAGCATCATCAAATTGAAATTAGTATGAAGGAAATTAAAGGGGACATCATTTTTCCTTTTGAGGAAAATAATCGGGTGGATACGAGAACTATAGATGATCAATATGATAGTATGAATCTTATTGAAGGGAAGCTAATGGAGATTGTTGATCACGAGGATGGTCTTGAAGAGGCTTCGGCTGATTCATTTCCTTAGCCTTATTCAACCACATAATCCAGTGAAACATTCCATTAATATGATGCTTTTGAACCTCTATATGGTATACTTCTTTTTAAAGTTAATTGTGATTTGCAAATCTGCAATGCAAGAGGAACATTGCACCATGAATTGCGTTCTCCTAAAGTTGACGATGCATGGTCGGATGATACCACACATGCTTCAAACTACCAAATACCATTTCCTTTGCAAGATGACATCTAGGCTTTATCTTTCTCTTCTCTCATGAATTCTCGTACTTATCACTTTTATTATGGGGATGAAGGGAGACAGACTTGTTAATGGATTGAACACAGGATTCACAAACCACCTCAATTGTTGGTTTTTCTTGATTTTTTCGTTGATTTTAAATGTTGCAATATAGTGTTTTATCTTATTGAATATAATGATGAATTGCATTGCTTAGGGCTGTTACTATCACCCTACTGCTTGTGCATGCATTAAGGGGTCATATGGGAGTGGGTGTCAATTTTCTTTGTCTGAGCACATGGTTCATTTTGAATCTTTTGTACATAGCTCAGTTTGAGTGTAGGTGTCTTTCACTTTTCTTTCCTACTTTCGATAGTTTAGTTGGCTTGTTGTAGGTTAGAGTGCTTTAGTTTAGTTTGGTTTTTCTTTCTTGCTCTAGTTAGTTTGAGTTATGTTTTGATTTTGCTTTGCTTCTCTGGTTCAGGGTTCCCTTATTTTTTGTTGGGCATGTTTGTGGGAACAACAACAATTTAATTACTTGGGGTTGTTTTAAGTATTTCCTTGAGAAACTTCAATCACATTTTCAGTCGTATCCTAAAATATTTTGTTTGTGTCAAGTGGTCTAGACGTTTGATTCAAAGGGGATAAGTTATTGGTTTAATCTAGTTTTGATGTATCCTAAAATATCATATCTCTCACACACCTTAAGAATCCTGAGGTTGTTGTAGGTTCCTTTGTGAAGTTAAGTGAAAAATCCTAAATTCTTCTTCTGCACCATTGTGATTCTCAACACTGAATGTGAGCTTCACTGCTTGCAAATTGAAATAAGCAGAAAATAATGAAAAGGTTTAAAAGAAAATAAAAAAATAAAAAAATAATAGGAAAAGGAATGAAAATAAAAAAATCAACTTTTGGGAGGATCTGAATAACTCTACCAGGGCTATGGAAGTTGGGATGGCAATACAACTATGTTTGGGAGAATCACAATGACAACCTCGTCATGGCTATGGACGCCTAATTGGCAGCAAGGCAATGTCCAAGATGCTTTTGAAGTAGAATCATTTACATAGCTTAACTTGATGGAGCTTAGGTTCTTGTAGTGACTTAAGGAGGGAAATGGATACATTTGCACACACTTGGAATTTCAATGTACATAAAGTTGGATTGACTATTGGCTTTGATCCTTTGGTCAAGTGTTTTAGTTTGTTTGTCCTAGCATGAAGGTTGGAACCAGAGATTCTGGGTTCGTGATTCCAATTTGTCATTGAGATGCTCTGAGCATTTCCCTAGTAGAGTCACCATTTGTTGTGCGCTTTTCGCACACTTGCCCCGCTAAAAGTAGGGACCCCCTCTCTTTTTCTTTTGCCTTCATTTTTTGACTTTGTGGATAATTTTCCTTTGGATCTGAGATGTTTCCATGATGCCTAAGTGAACTTCCAAGGTTTTGTTGAGTTTGGAAGACTTGCGGAAATTTCACTGTGGGAAGCCATTCGTGGGTTTCCATCAGTGTGTTTTCGCCTACAGGTTTCCATTTGTGGGTTGTCATTTGTGGGTTTCCATCCACAGGTTTCCATTTGTGGGATGTCAAGTGTGAAATGTCATTGCAACGACGTCGAACCCTCCAACTTCCGCATTCCAAATTTTTTCTTTTTAAAAAAAGGGTCAAATCATTGAGAAATAGGTCTACACACCTTCTAATGCATCTTTCATGTCCTTAATTTGAAAAAATTCAAAATTGCTAAGAGTTGTGGCTTTGCGGAACTTTTCATGCGAGAAGCCGCCTTGTGGATGTCATGGTCCCCAATGTCATTTTTATGACACAAATGTGTCCAGCTTTCAACCTTGTGACTTCTACAATTTGTTTCTCCACATTGATCTTTTCTTGAAAATTTAAGGCGTGTTGTAATCTAGGGCTCAAAACTATCATTTCCCCACATGCCAAAATGGATAAAACTCAATTTTTTTTGATGTTAAGGCTTTGTGGAAATCTCGGTACGAGATGCCATCCATAGGATGCCATGTGCAGAATTCCATTGCAATGGCGTCGAACCCTCCATCTTTTGCATTGCTCTAACCCTCAAAAGTGGAATCTCCTTGAAATTCAGTTTCTTAAAAGGGAAAGTTTCTAGAAATGTCGAAAAGGAAATTGTCTTGAAATGGAAATTTTCCCAAAACATAAATCTTGAAATAGAATTTTATTCCAAAAATGGAAATATTTCCTGAAATGAAAATTTTCCCAAAATTGATCTTTTTCCTAAAATAGGAAAATTACCAAAAATGGAAAGTTTCCAAAAATAGAAAGTTTTTCGAAAAATGAATTTTTCTTGATAGACTATAAATTGATAGATTTTAATATTTTAAATGAGGGAAATTTATCATTTTTGGAGATTTAAATCATGATATTTTGTGACACAGGTGTTTTTAAGGATGCTTGGAGGGATAATGGATCAATTCATTAGAAAAACCAACATATGAAGACATGTTAAGAAGGGAGATTTTAATTCAAATTGCCAAGGTGGAGATGGGTTGACCTATGGATGCATGCTAGGAGGATGTTACTTGAATATTGAAAGGCCAAGGACTTGCCTAAGAATCCATGTTGATGAGCTAGAAATTATGATTTTAATAGAATATATTTTTTTGTAGTTTCCAGCTCTAGAAGACATAACAGGCTATAGGATAAAATAAGCTAAAAGACAAAATTGGATAGAAGACAAAATAGACTAAAAGACAAAACAACTACTAATTTTATATTAGGAAATATTGCACTTGTATTGGACATTGTGTAAACCCTAAGCTATAGTAAATCTGGGCCATTCATTGCAAATCAATCTTGGCCATTCATTTGGGTTGTGGAAAACTATAAATAGGGGCTTCCCCTTTATTTGAAAAGAGAGATGAGTTGTTGTAAAAAGAAATCTACAACAATATATAAGAAAAGGATTTGAAGTTGATGGTTTCTTTGTATTGCTCATTATGTGTGCATGATTCAACCTCCATATGTTTTTTCTACTTGCTTTTTTACTGTTTAAGTTTATTTCTAGCTTGTTAGTTCATGCTCAACTTTAATGGTAATTGCATGTTACAATATTTGATGCACTTCCAACTCATACTTTTAGTGATTTATTGATGATAAATTATTGTGTAAAGTTAGTCTGAGCTCTTTTACTTGCTGCACTTAAGTTCAGTTGTATGCTCATGATAAATAGGTGAATGCCATAGTTTGAAAATATGCAAAGAACCTTATAAGATTGCACTAGTTTTGTGAAACTGTAAAACTGCTCTTGGTTAACCAAAAATCATTTTGGGAAGTCTGTCTACTATAGCACAAGTTATTATTGTTGTTGTTTATAGTTTTAGAGTTAGAATAACTTCTTAAGCCTTTAACCTTTTTCTCTTTCTTTTAAATCTGAATTGAACTTATAGTTCCAGTATCACCATAATGTTAAACCTGATGAGTGAGATGAGTTTCATACTGTTGTCATAAAATTACTGCTACTATTCACTATCCCCAGAAATCTAAAACTCAGTTACAGACCCATAACTTCCATGCTTTGTGAACCATAAAGGCCCCTTGTGATTAGTAGCAAATCACACATCAACAACTGAGTTGTTTCCTACATTGTCATGACCTGACATCCGAGAGACTTTGGGGTAGTTATCTAAAAATTAGTTGTAGATTTTTACCTTTCAATAGAGACATAACACTTGTGTTTTTTTTGTGTTGAGAAGTGCAAAAACATGCATCAACAAATCTCAAAATCATGAACCACATCCTAAGCACTTTCTGAATATGACTCAAGCTCAATTGTATGAAAAGTTTGTTCAAATTTATCCTCAAGTGAGAATTAGTCAAACAATTTTTTAAATGGTCAAACCCTTTTACATTAAGATAAATCATGCACACTTGTAGGATGCATATTGAATTTTCCATGTATTATGATATTTATCATCATATTTGTGTTACTTTGCATATTAATGATGTTTTCCAAGAATGTGGTATAGAAGTCCCTCCTAAATCATCAAGAGAATTTGTTTCAAGTGTATTATGTAAAAGAGATGAAGGCCAATTTTCTATAATAATTTGTGTTTGAAATGATCATTTGTTACTTGTGGTGGTTTGCAATATTTGCAAAAATATCTACATTTAGAGATCACATGTGAAATTGAAAAAAACAAGTTACTTTTAGAAAATACAAGATAGTGAAATATCGAGTCAAAGATGGGAAGGAGTTGAAGTGATGTGAGTTAGTGAATACATATATTTCTGTAGCTGAATTTATGAGGACTTTTTAAGATAAAATAGTTCATGAGTACACAATGCACACATAGAGCTTGATGGGTGGATGAGAAATGCAAGTTATGTAAGGAAACATTGCCTCTTGGTACCATTGTTTTTATTGTAGATTTTTCCAAGAATTATACATTACAACCACAAAATGAAGTGCAATCTCAATATTTCAACTCTATTCAAGTTACTATTTTTATACAAAACATTCATGCATGCACATAATTGTTGGAATGTGAAGTCAATTTTATTGTTCATCCTAACAACCTGCAAAGAACTCATACTAAACCACCATCCAAAGGCTCAAATATATAGATGTTTATGGGAGAGAATACCACAAATGATATCCCAAAACAACAAGAAAAATCACTTGGAAAAACACACGCCCCCCCTTAATGGACAACCAATAAATATGGAATAAAATATTCAATAATCACATGGGCACCTAGCCTACATCCAATCAAAATGAGTCAAACCCAAGTGCTCCATAAGTCTCCAATGGCTACATGTAAGCTCATGCACCACCACAAAAACTTGGGCACCCAACCATGCAAGAGCATGAAAAACATGCAAATAACATGCAAGGACATGCACACTCAAGTGGTCCCAACCCAAAAATTTGGATGCCTAGGAAGAATATTCTATCGGGATGCCCTGTAACTGCCATCGTGAAGGGTCCACCTCTTTGAATGCAATTATAATTTTTCATTGGAAAATAAATAATAAATATTTTGTCCCTCATGTCCTCAATAACACTTTCCAAAGAATGTGGAGACACATAAATCAACTTAGGATAGCAATTTTAATGTCACCTATCCTAACATTCACCCATTTGACATTATGCATTGCAATTACATCTATGAGATACAAATAAAACATGTAATAAAGTATAGTGATCAAGGCCCATGGACTTCCTACACCAAGAGAACGTATCTATGGTTATTGGCTTCATTAGAGAATCTGCAACATTATCTAAAGTTTCAACCTTCTCAATCAAAACCTTACCATTCTCCACCATTCCTCACACAAAGTAATACTGAACATCAACATGTTTAGTACATGCATGATATACAATATTTTTAGCTAAACATATGGCACTCTGACTATCGCATCCAATCCTCATTGTATTGCAATCAAAACCAATGCCATTACCAAGTATTTGTAACCAAATTGCCTCCTTAGAAGCATGTGTAGCTGCCATATACTCTGCTTCGGTGGTGAAAAATGTAACTGTAGGATGTTTCTTACTCATCCAACTCACTGCACCTCCAAAAAAAGTAAAAACATAGCCACTAGTGGACCTTCGATTATCCAAGTCATCTACCCAATCTACATCAACAAAACCCTATATGTCCAATGACTTATCCACATCATTATTACACTGATAAACCAAATAGTAATCAAAAGTTCCACACAAATATCTAAACACCCTCTTAACAAAAGTCCAATGCTCTCTACCAGGGTTAGACATAAACCTGCTCAAAACTCCCATTATTTGGGCTATATCTGGTATAGTGTAAACCATTGCATACATTAAACTACTGACAACACTAGAAAAAGGAACATTAGGCATCTCTTCAACATCATAATCATAATTAGGAAATATGTCTAAACTCAACTTAGTACCAACTGGAAATGGAATATTTACTGGTTTACATTCATGCATATTAAACCTCTACAAAATAGTATCAAAATACTTACTTTGACTTAACCAAAGCTTTTTGTGAACTCGATCCCTATTGATCTCCATCCCAAGAATATATTTTGTAGCCCCCAAATCCTTCATATCAAATATGCTAGAAATCCAAGTCTTAATCTCCTTAATCATCACCTTGTTGTTACCCATAAACAACATGCCATCAACATACAATATATTATTAGAATTTGATCATCAATAACCTTAATGTAAACACAATGATCCTCGTCACTTCTAAAAAACCCAACTTCAATGCAAAGGCATCAAACTTCTGGTACCACATCCTAGGTGACTATTTAAAACCATATAAAGATCGCTTTAACCTGCAAACCGAGTGTTCTTTTACTTTCACAACAAAACTGTCATGTTGTCTCATATAAATTTCTTCCTCAAGATCCTCATGCAAGAAACTAATTTTAACATCCATTTTCTCTATTTAAACATCATAAGAAACATACATAGATAATAGGAATCTAATAGAAGTTAACTTAGCAATAGGAGAGAAAATTTCAGCAAAATCAACTCCCTCTCTCTAGGAGTAGCCTTTGGCCACTAATCTGGCCTTATATCACTCTAATCGACCATCTACTCCAAATTTATTTTTAAACACCCATTTGCAACCAATGGGCTTCCTTCCTTTGTGAAAAATCACAATATCCTATGTATCACAACTATCCAAAGCCATCATCTCCTCCTACATGGCATTTATCTAAGACTCACTTTCTTATGAAGAAAGAGCCTCCTTGTAGGATCTAGGTTCATCGTCAGTACTCAACAAAGAAAATACATAATGAAAATTGGGTGGGTTATACCTATCAATTGGATTCCATTGCCTCATGGATCTTCTCAAGGTAGAAGTAAGGGGCTCTTTATGCTCTTCTTCTTCTTCATGCTCATCCTGCACATCATTTGAACTTTCTGAACTCTCTAAACGCTCCTTTTCTTCTCCATCCTCAAATCCATCTAGTTGTTCTTCAACATGTGCATCTGCATACTTCTTAATATTTGTCTTGAAGTGCACTATTTTTATCTTATCTTTCTCCTTTGGTTGTTCCTCGCCTGAGTAAGCTCTAAACTCCTTGAAAATCACATCTCTAGAGAAAACCATTTTACGAGTTAGTGGATTTCAAAGCTTATAACCTTTTACATTCTCATCGTAACCAGCAAAGATGCATTTCTATGATTTTGGATCCAACTTAGAACGCTTCTATTGAGGCACATGAAAAAAATTCTCACAACCAAAGACCATTAAATGTGAAATAGAAGGCATTCTACCTATCCACACTTCATAAGGAGTTTTATCAAAGCGAGATGAACAAGATCTGTTAGCAAAATAACATGCAATACTTACATCTTGCACCCAAAAGCATCTATCAAGCTTGGCACCACTCAGTATGCTCCTAACTCTTTCAATTAAGGTTTAGTTCATTCTTTTTGCTACCCAATTTTTTTGAGGTGTATAAGGTGTAGTCTTTTTCTGAACAATACTTGCATGCTTATAGAACTCATCAAATTCCCTAAAGCAATATTCACCCCCATTGTTGGATATGAACATCCTTATCTTATAATCTGTTTGCTTCTCAACTAAGGCTTTAAATTCCTTAAACTTAGTGAAAACTTCTGATTTTGTATGCATAAAATAAATCCAGGTGTATTTTGACACATCATCAATGAAAGTAACATAACAACAATATTTTCCAAAAGAGCCAACATCCACTAGTCCAAACACATCTGAATGAATGATCTCTAATAATCTCTTAGCTTTATTAGTCCCATTAGGAAATGATAATCTATTCTATTTACCAAACACATAATGCTCATAAAAATCATTTTTATCAATAGAATAATCAGAAAGACCATCAACCAACTTTTTATTCAAAATGGTCTTAAGACCTTTTTCACTTATGTAACCCAATCTATGGTGGCACAACATACATGCATTTTCAGTGCTAGTTACATTGGAAAAATTATAAAAGGTGGAGGCATTAAGGCTAAATATAGTCCCTATCCGAGATCCTTTAGCAATTGCCAAACTCCCTCTTACCAACTTGCAACCAAACTTGTCAAATGTCACATGCATTCTAAAATCATTCAACTTGGATACTGAAATTAAATTTCTTGCAAATCTTGGAATATGTGAAACATGATCAAGGGTTTTAACCCTCCCATCACGAAAATACAACTTTACCTTTCCTTACCAAAAATCTTCTTCGTTCTGTCATCACCAAGGAAAAATTCTCCCCCATCATAAGTTGAATATGAAGTAAACTACTCCTTGTGAGGAGTCATATGGTAGGAGCAACCTAAATCAATAAGCCAAGCATAATTACTAATAGTGTTAGAAAAAATAAATAAAGCATCAGAATCACCATCTTTAGAGGACTTATCCGTGGAAGCATACAAACTCTTTTTCTTGTTCCTACACTCCTTTTTCACATGCCCTCTTTTACCACAATTCCAACACTTTAATCTACTCTTCTCGATGGTTTTAGAACACCATTTAAACTTGTCTCTCTTTGTATCCCCTTTAGGCCCTCCTTTTTCTTTGTACCTTACTCGCACATGGAAGGAATCTTGGGAGCCCACATTCATGGACTTTCTCCTCGTCTCTTCTAAAATAATTATTGCAATGAGATGATCCATCTTGGGTTCTATACCACCACCACTTATGGCAACAATTATATTTTCCCAAGATCTAGGTAAAGAGAAAAGAAAAAAATGCATTTATCTTCTTCTTCTAGAACTTAACATCTACTGATGCAAGTTGACTTAAAATCATATTAAAATCATTTAAATGTTATGCAATAGAATTACCATCCTTCATCTTTTTAGATACAACTTATTAGTTAAACTTTTAGCTTGATAGGTATCACCTATCCTCTTCCAAAAATTGTATGTGGTGGATTCTTTTGAAACATTCAAGAGGAAAAAATCCATAAGACATAATTGAATTGTTCTTTGTGCCTTCTTATCCATTTTCTTCCAATCTTCATCAGACATTTTCTTTGGTTTCATTTGGTTCAAAACTGCCAACCATTGATCCCTCTATTCAAGGAGATCCTCCTTCAACTTCTACATCTCGTAGCTAGTGTCATTAAATTTCTCAATATCCAGATGAGAGGTAGAGTCCATGGTTTTCAATATTCTTCACAAATATGCAAAACCCACAATGCACAAGCTCCCACTGCAACCAAAAAATATTCAACAATCAAAAGAAAGGTGTCCCTCTCTTAATAAAACTAATAGCTTTGATACCAAATGTTGGAAATAAAGGTATAAATTGAAACAAAATGAACTTAAATATGTGGTTGCAAATCTGAAATTATGTATACAAGTTTACCATAAAATGATCAACTGATTGGCAATTGTAATATGGAAATAAAAATCTACAATACCACAACTCATCAACACAAGTGACACAAGATATATGTGGAGAAACCTTTGCAGAAAAAAACTCCACACCCAAAGAGATCCAATGTTTGTATTAATCTTCAAGGAAGTACATCAATACAACAATCCTCTATATAATCTAGTAGTGCACTTCATCATCCTAACAACCTACAGAGAACTCATATTAAACCACCATCCAAAGGCTCCAATATATAGATGTTTGTTAGAGAGAATACCACAAACGGTATCCCAAAACAACAAGTGAAACCACTTGGAAAAACAAATGCCCCCCTTAGTGGACAACCAATAAACATGGAATAAAATATTTAATAATCACATGACCTTCACATGGGTTCCTAACCCATAGCCAATCAAAATGAGTCAACCCAAGTGCCCCATTTGTCTCTAATGACTCCAATGACTACATGCAAGCTCATGCACCACCATGCAAAATTGGGTGCCCAACCATGCAAGAGCATGCAAGGTCATGCACACTCAAGTGGTCTCAACCCGTAAAGTTGGATGCCTAGGAAGAATATTCTCTCAGGATGCCTTGTAATCACCACCATGAGGGGTCCACCTCTTTGAATGCAATTACAATTTTTCATAGGAAAATAAATAATAAATATTTTGTCCCTCATGTCCTCAAGAACACTTTCCAAAGAACGTGGAGGAAAATAAATCAACTTAAGATAACCATTTTAATGTCACATATCCTAACACTTCCTTTGATCCAGCAACAACTTGCAAACAACAAATGTCACCTAAACACAATCTGGAATATTCCACAAACACCCTAAAATCCAACAAACTCCTTTGCAACAACTTTCACTTGAAGAATGCACACACCGAATACACTCAAACAAATCTTCTATACACTGTAACTCATGAAACCGACTTTCAAAGCACCAACCTTGTACAACTTCAACAAAAGAAATATACCAACACTATCAGCATGCCTTCATATCCATAAGACCTAAAACCAAACTGTGGAGAAATATAGAGAAAAAACATTTCTCCTAGACACCTCTGCAATACATAGTTCACACATTGGTGAACAAAACTTCTTTTAGATAGTGATCCAACACATCAAATTCTAGATATAACACCTCTGAATACCTCTGATCAACATATGTTAGATGCACAAGAATATCTTCAACCTAGAATAATTTTGGAACAAAACCAAAACACTAATCTTCAACCTAGAACACATTGCAACTCACTGTTTCCTCTTTTATCAAATTTTCTCAAAAGAACCTGGAAACCAAGCACCAAAGATGCATCCTCATCATCTTTAGTACTTCTAGAACCAACTGCAACCTAACAACTCAACCATACATTCATAGATATAAGCTTATCAAAGCAACACTAGAGGTGGACACCAATAGCTTACTAATGAAAACATAATGCAACTAATCAAAGAATCCTTAATGTAACAACATAGAAAACACCAACAACTACACATACTCTTTCAACAATATTCTACTCATTAATGATAACAAAGGCTTATTGACATCAATGACAACACCATCTTCTCATACTTGCAACACTTTCCCCATGCCATACCATCTTGTCACTCCCTTGTCTTAGTGTTATGCTTATATCACTCAATATTTTTTTCACAAGAGTTACCTCTTGGTTGGAAATATTTAGGATGTTAAACTTTTGCCATTATCACCTTGTGACAAGATCTCTTTGACATGCCTCCAAGTAGTTCCTCACCTTGGGCCCCCAAGTTAGCTCTAGGATTCTTCTAATATGGTTCAATCCTATTTTATCAAGGGGGTATCTCCCCACATGTGAGTCTTCCCAAAAGACGGTGGTATGTCCATTATGAATGTCCCAAGTGAGGTATTTAGTTATGATAAATGATAATTGGAGATAAAGTTCCATATTCTTGAACCTTTAGGTAATCTTATTGTTGTCAAGATATTTAAAGAAACCAATCTATCCAAATACTTGTTTTGTAGTAACTTTACCCACTTTAATTGTGTTTGTTTGAACATCTTCCACACTAACTTTTCCCCATTACTTTTTTTTGTAGTAACTACCTTTTTAACCAACACCTCCATCCTTTCTCGGTTTACATATTTTATCCCATGCTACTAGAGCCAATTTATCCTTCTCTAAGGATCTTTGCCAAAAAAAATTCATTATGCTTATTAATCTTTGATCCACCCTATTTGTCATAGATAAGCATGGCATTGAGCATATTGGAATTGAAAAATGATTGCTTTGAGCATTATTATCTTGCCAACCCAAGATAGCCACCTCCCTTCCCAATATGTTACATGGTTTGACACTTTTTCTATCAATGGGTCCCATAACTTATTTGATCTCAACCTTGGGAGCCAATGGGAGCCCCATATACATGTTGGGAACTTTTTGAGCTTAAAGTTTAGAAATCCAAGGATCTCTTGTTGTTTCCTTGGAGGGGTTGATAGAAATAATATTTTTGATTTTTAAGCATTAATCTCTTGGCTTGATGCATTTGATTAGTACTTCAATATTTATTTCATGTATTTAGCTTTCCCTGTCTTTGCTATCCTAAACAACATTGTCTCATCTGCAAGTTATTGATGAGAAACTGGGGGAGATTACTTGTTACTTTTATCCCTTTTAGCATCATTTCCATTAGAGATCGGTTCAAAGACATGTCTAATGTGTCTGCCATTATCACAAAAAGGAATGGCGAAAGATGATCCCCTTGATAAAGACCCCATAATGACTTGAAAAAGCCTTTCAAAGCACTATTCACTAGCATTGAGTACCTTGGGCTTGCAACACAGCTAAAGATCCAATAATTTATCTAGCTTAATTCAAAACTAGATCCATTCAAAACTTTGAAGAGAAATCTCCAATCTACTTTATCATATGTTTTCTTAATTTCTAATTTTACCAAAATTTGTTGATTTCTAGCTCTTATGGAAAAGTAGACAACTTCTTGAGTAATGATAACACCATCCAAAACTGACCTCCCAAGTACAAACCCCATTAGTTCCTCAACGATTATTTTTGGTAGAATCTTCTTGAGCCTATTAGCCACTTCTTTTGCTAGTATTTTGTATATTGTGTTACATAATGAGATGGGATGAAAATATTCTAGAGATAAAGATTTATCTTTTTTAGGGAAATTAGAGAAATGAAGGTTTTTCTTATCTCCTTCAGCAATTTTCCCTTTTCCGAGAGTCTTCTATTTCTTTGCATACTTCCCTCCCCATAATATGTCAACATTTTTTAAGCAAGGATTTCAGAAATCAATTTGATCTAGACACTTTATCAAGATATAGTTTCCATTCAACCAATTTTATCTCTTCCTCTATGAAGGCCTCTATTAGCACTTTGTTGTTTGCATCTATTACTAATTTGGAGATGCCTTACAACAATAGGTTTTGGTGTAAGATACTAGATCCTTCCCAATTATTGAGTAAATTCTAAAAATATACATCAATGCTTGATTGTGCCTGGATCCTTAGTGATTGACCCATGAACCAACTTTAATTGATTGAACCTATTATGTTGCTTCTTGATTTTTGTGGCATTATGAGAGAATTTTGAGTTTTTACCCCCTTCCTTTAACCACACCTTTCTTGACTTTTGTCTCCAAAAAATTTCCTCGGCTAAAATATTTACATATTTTCTCAACAGGTCCTCCTCCATATATTTTGTTTGGTTCATCCTTCCTTTGATGACTTCCTCATTGAGAAGATGAATCTCCTTCTTGGTTCCAACTTGGTTTTGAAGATGTTCTTGAAATGATTTTTGTTCCATTCCCTTAGCTACCTATTCACATATTTTAGTTTTCTTGAAAGGAAAAACATTTTGGTTCAATCAGAGGCAATTTCTTGCCACCAACCTAATATTCATTCAAAATATTTTACATCCTAAATTTCGACATTATTTCAAATTTGAAAGGATTTCTCTCTGGCCTTTTACCCCCTAATATGTTCAAAACTAAATTAGGAAGTGATCTAAGCTCAAAATTAGAGCTATTGAGTTTTTCATCATAATAGGTAGTGTGCTTATATTTCCTTGGTTAGGAACATACCTAGTTTCTTTATTATGTTGTTGAAACCTAGCCTTCAATTTTTCCAAGTGAAGCTTCCATTCGGGTGATCCCACAGTATTGGTTTACAATTTTTGGCCAAATTGGACACTGAACTGACTTTTTCTAGCTAAATCTTCACTTTCGGGCACCTATAGCAGCTAAACCGTGAGGAATTTGAAGATGATGCAAACTAGTGATTTGTGACATTTTGTTTGTAGATTCTAAATATATTTTTTCAAAATTTTTGGAATGAAATTATACTTCTTTTTCCATCTCTTTCGAAAAAGTAGTTTTTTAGTAAACACCATTTTTAAGGAGTGACATTCATTGTATATAACATAACTTCTTTTCCATGAAGGATAAAATTTTAATTTTTTCGAATTTAGATTTGTAACTAGGATATCTAGTGCTTCCAATTGGTTTCATAGTGTTGTATTGAATATTTTTCTTTAATAAAGTTTTGAATTCAAACCAATTATAATTTAGACATAGGCGGACCGTATACAACATAACTTTTTTTGTATACATATCAAAAATCAAATATTTTTGTTGGATCAAGGACTTCAATATCTAGTGCACTCATATTTTTAAATTTTTTTTTGATAATCTACTATTTTTTCCGCTTGTGCAAAACAAAGAGCTTGATTTTCGTTGAAAAACCTATGTTTAATCAAACTAAAAACAAATACATAATAAAACCAAAACATATTAAAATTATATCATTGGATAGCTCGTTTCAAGGACTACCATCATCCAGTTGGGTTTGTGAAGTCTCCTCCATTTTCATCCTCAACTTGAGCTTCGAAGGGAAAAATTCTGGAGTTTTTGGTGCTAGAGGGGGAGAAGAGGGGAAAAGGGGGGTTCGAGCGAACCCCCCTTGGAGGTTTTCTCTAACTAGGGTTCAAGCGAACCCCCTTTCCACAAACTTTTCCTTTTCTTTTTTTCCTGGGAAATGTGGGACCTAACATTTAATGGGTTCACTTGAAGGGGGTTCTAGCGAACTCCCTTTGGGTTTGCTCGAACTAGGTGATATTCGTTCAAACCCACAAAAACCAAAAAAAATTGCATGGGGGCATTTTTTGCAACTTTTCCTTCCCCACTGGAATTGTAAACCAGTTTTGTGGGTTTACCCATTCTTCATTAGGAATTCAATCAAGGAATTTATATTCACAAACCCCTTGAAATCTATATGTGATTACAATTGTCTTTGTACTCCTAATTTGTCATGACTGTGGAGAATGGTGCATTAAAATATCCCCTTAATATAAATAATTTTTTCGGTAATCAATTTATGAATTCCTCTATTTCTTGCCAAGTCTTCTTTTTTTTTCTAGTGGAGAGGTCAAACCATAAACATTTATTAGGTAGAAGTGCAAATTTTATATGAGACTCTTTACCTTACATACCATCCATGTTTTGTTCCTTGCTAGGATTTTCAGAGAGGCATACTACAGTTTCCAAAGAACAACTAGCCCACTTGAAGCACCTTTTGCCTCAACCATGGTAGCTTTCCAAAATTTTATCTTCTCTTTGAAGAGCTCTACCTCTTTTATTGATAGTTTTATTTCTTGGAATTTAAAAATGTCAAATCTCGACACCTCCATGAAGCACTTTACTAAGTGCTTTTTGTTAGGGGTATTTAAGCCCCTAACATTCCTAGATCTCAAAAGCCTTGTTATGTTTTATTTTCCCTTTGGCATCCCCTTCTTGACTTAGTTTCTCCATATTTTCCTTTCTTCCTTTCATCTTCCCTTCTCCATAGTTAGGTGATTATTTTTTGGATTCCTTTTGTTTTATGCCTAATCTTTCTCTACGAGGAGAGCCACCTTTATTTTGGTAGAAATTTTCCTTTGCTTCCAATATCCAACCTTTTGTCTTATCTACCCATTCACCTTCTTCCAAAGCTAGCATTTCATCCCACTTTTCCCCATTTCTCTAATTCATTAACCTCTCTACATCCCCTTCCAATGGGTTCATTTTGTGACTATTAGTTATCCCAAATGACTCACTTGTTATCCCATTTACTATATTTTAAGACTTTCTAGACTCTCTGCTAGCTTTCGATTTGCTATCTTGCTTCCCTTCTCAAAATCCTTGGGTAAACCTTCAAATTTTTTTTATCTTCTTTTAAAACATGCAATCTTTTGGGCACTCCTTCAATATCTTGGGGTACTATTTTATCTTGATTTCTTTGCTTTGTTTTCTCTCAATTCTTAGGGATTTTTCCTTTGATGAGCTACCCAACTTTGTTAGATCTCTTGATATTTTCCTACCAATTGATTGATTTTGAATCTCCACAACTATTTTATTTAGCAGGGGAGATTATAATGGCATCAAATCTGTATGATTATTAACCACCTTCTGAGTTTCCTTTCTCTCTCTTTGTTAGCCATATCTCAAACTTCTACCTCATTAGCCATTATTTTATGTTTTCCTTTTGTAGATTTTATGGACCAATTTTTTGTTTTTTGCTTGATCTCCACTACCCTTCTTCTCCTTGCCTCGGTGTATTGAATTCTAACTCAATGTTCTACTTCCACCTCCCATACTTCGTTATGATCTCCAACTCATCCTAGAGTTTCTCACTAAGATCAATTTCCACATAAATTCTTACATAGACTCCAAATTCCTTATTTGAAAAGTTTTCATCGACTTGAATAAAAGATCCTAGGGCATCATCAATCTCTTTCATTCTTCCTCATTCTAGTATTTCAATGGGATGTTGTCCAATCTTATCCACATTGGGGTTTTACCTATATTGTGATGTATGGGATTGAAATTGGGCTTCCATTTAGTTGTAAGAAACAACAAACTTCTAACATTAATTATCTTTTGCTCAAAATTTCTTCCTTTAATTCTTTGGATCTACATTCTATTAATAGGAATCCATTTGGAAGAGACTTAATACCTACCTATGAACCCCATCGATCTTCCCACCATTTGTGCATCCTTGCCATGGAATTCAAGTTCCAACCCATTTCACAAAAAGAGCCTTTTCTTTCAACCTCTTTGATTCATTCTAGATTGCCTTCGTGTTTAAGACAATCCCCTTACTATTGGGACAATATTTATTGTGATATCGTACACTTGCACCTCTTTTTGCACTTCTTCCTCTCCCTTCGATCTAGTGAGCTCCTTTGTATGAATTATTGTTACCATTAAATCACTTGGATCTCCAATAAGCATCTACACTTCTTTCGGTCCCCAAGTAGTCTTACTTTGAATTTTCCATCCCAAAGGGATACAATTTGTTCTTCTATTGAATGAAGGTATCTTGTCTGCCTTTTCCCAATCTTATGCCCCTTCAATTTTGTTCTTCATGCCTTTAGCACTTGCTATGCATCAAAACTTTGAATTTCAACTTTGATACATTTTTCTTTTTATGTGAAAAATACATTTATTATTAAAAACAACATTACAATAAAATAATATAAAGTATTTAACAATTCTTTGTCAAAATAACTTTTAAAATATCATTATAACACTACAAGGATTAGAAAGAGGTTTTCTTTTTAGAGTAGACTCATTAAAGGGATTGAGGAAGCTATAGGTAAGTATTGCCTAATTAAGAAAAGAATAAAGCACAAGTATTGAGGCCGTGGAAGAAGACACGTTCGTACAAGCGTACGTGCATAATTCTTAAAAGCAGAATCTAGGTATTGTTCCCTCACTGAGCATGAAAATAGTTTGAAAGTGGACAATATGCACCAGCTATTTGAGGAAGATAAGATTAATCAGACGGCTAGCCTTCTTGTCAAAATTAATAGCAGGAGATCTGACTTGGAAAAGAGCATGAAGACAAATCAGGCCTGTTTTGTCTCGGTCCCATAGACTGTTTAGTCTCGCAGACGTCATTAAAATCTTTCATTCATTCATTCACGCCCAGAATATTTAAAGCTTGGATGACTACTTAATTTATGACAATCAAAGACTTTTCTCAAAAGCTTTTACTGTTTTATTTAATTCCTTTAAGGGCTTGGCTGAGGGAGAGAAAAGTAAAGATTTTATAAGATTTGAGTTGAGCTTTTTACTGTCATGGGCGGTGAATCAGATGCTATGGAGTTGGGCATTATTCCGGCAATGATTTTCTTTTCCTGCAGTTGCTTCGGTGGAGAATTTGATACGGTATTATGATAATCAACAGAGTAGTTTTCTTTTGCAGCAGCTTGTCTGCTGTTTGAATGTTTCTGTTGTATTCATATAATAGCAAAGGTCTAGGATAGATGTCTCTTCCAGCTGTTTTTGACAAACATCTTGTTGCTGTTCCTTCTTGTATATTTTACTAGTAATCCTCAAACAGTTAATTGAAATTGATAAACGTGGTTGAGGAGTTAAATAAAACAGTAAAATCTTTTGAGAAAAGCCTTTGATTGTCGTAAATTCGTAGTCATCCAAGCTTTAAATATGCTGGGTGTGAGGGACCAAGACCTGGTTTCTGCTTTTACGAATTATGCGCTTATTCTTTATTCCTTTCTTAATTACGCAATACCTATCTTTATGCTTCCTCAAAATTGGTTTTTTAAAAAAATACTCTACTTTTTCGGGACACGTTTGAGGTAGCCAGCACATTTATATAAATAATATTCCGTGAGTGCATTCAGTCCGCTGAATTTCTGATCTTAATTCTTGAGCACCATGGGCGAGTCTGCCCACCCCTTCCCGGGAATGAACAGCCAGCTATACATGGCCGCCGAACGGGGAAATGTGGATGCACTTAACGATCTCATTCAGTGTGAAAATCTCAATATTTTCCAAGAATTTACCGCTCTACAGAATAGTGCACTGCATATAGCACTTTCTCGGGGTAATCTGCGATTTATTGAAAGGCTGCTTGAAGAGGTCAACAAAGATTTAGATGCAGGCCGCAATTTTCTTCCGTTGAAAAATTCTCACGGAAATAATGCACTTCACCTTGCAGCATTTTATGGCCATCACGAATTGGTGGAAAAGTTCCTTGCATTAATGGAAGGAGACCTGTGGGCTGCTAACTTTTTGAGATTTAGAAATTGTGAAGGAAACACTGCTCTTCACGAAGCCGCAAAGGGGGGAGATGATAAAGTCGTGGAGGTACTACTGAAGTATGACCGTGATAATGGCCTGGCCAGCGTATCAAATCGTGAGGGTGAAACGGCTCTGTTTATAGCTTCCCAGAGGGGTTGTACAGGCATCGTTGAGAGATTGCTGCATTCCATGACTAGCAACAGCATTATGAAGAGAGCCGACGGCCAAACACCACTTCATTCTGCGGTGTTCTACAGACACACAGGTAATTATGTTGAATTTTACAAAAACAAAAAAGGAAACAAAAGTGCTCTACTCGCCTTACTTTTGTCGGCTTTTTTTTCTTTCAAAATCGAGGATGAACATTTTTATAAACTTTTAGGACTAGGACTTGGTTTTCACTGGAATGTTCTCGCTTTTGTTGTATGGTTCAGATTACATAATGTTTCTGTAAAAAGTTGAAATTATATTCAGAAGTATTCTTCTAATACTTGGCTGACCTGTAATTTAGCTTTCGGCTGCTTCTTTTTCTTTTTTAAGGGTGAGAGTAATTTGTGGTTGCTCTAATTTAAATCTACTTGAATGTTTTACTTTTATTTTACTATACTAATTTCTTTTTAATGGTTTAGG
Organism: Sequoia sempervirens; assembly: GCA_007258455.2. Taxonomy (NCBI): domain Eukaryota; kingdom Viridiplantae; phylum Streptophyta; class Pinopsida; order Cupressales; family Cupressaceae; genus Sequoia; species Sequoia sempervirens. The sequence continues at coordinate 507,180,836 of VDFB02047230.1, read as the reverse complement.
GTTTTTTATTTATTTATTTTTAAGAATTAAAAATTGAAAACTATTCATTTTATCAAGAGTTAAATATTGAGGGGTTTTTATTTTATTTTTCTTTAAAATGCAAAGATCAAAGAATATTTCATTCCACTTCTTTATGGTTAAGTCAAAAATTGACTAGGCATTTATTTCTCTTCATCCATAAATCATAATGCCTTATTCTATTGTGATTGAAGAATTCCGTAGTATCTATCTACCTTGCTTCCTTGAGAGGCATTGATCTCGCTTCCTTATGCTAAGAGTTAAGGACTAAAGAGTATAGTCCTATCACCTCTTACATCCCTCATACTTCTCACACCCATTGAGTATACACACCAAAGTGTCCTTCAATCCTCTCTAGTTACTTTTTTACCTTCCACTCTATATGCTTTAATTCATAAGATAGATCAAGTAGAGAGAAGGGTAGATGCAAGACCTAATGGGAAAGATAATGAGGAATTTGAAATTAAGAATTGATAGTAAGATTTTTTTAGATAGTTATTAAGATTTTCTATACTCCTCCAAGTTTTGGGAAAAAGGATGGTAGGGGATGGTGGGATGTGTTTTCGGTACGAGGGTACTTTTTGGTCATTTTTAGGAAAGAATAGGGGATGGTTATTAAAAAATAGGGAAATTTTTAAAATTATAGAGAAATTTCAAATATTCATATTATAACATTCATAAAGTATTCATCATAGACATGGTAGAAGATTAATACATAGCATTAGACTTGAGTTGAGATTTCACATGAGAATTGACAAAAAAAATTAACAAAATTCAAATACTTTCATTGTCAATGTGCATACATATTTAATATGAATTATAACAAAATGTCCAAAAACTCCAAATTTCAACTATAAATGACAAAAACATAGAAAATTTATGACTGTCCCTAATCAACAGATGCAACTACCAGTCTGTATCAAAATTGGAGTTCAAGTTTGAATCACCGTTAGATGTAACAGTGGGAGAAGTTTCCAAAGAGCCCCCGAGTCCCCATAATGTTTCCAAAATGAAGATGGGATACTAAAACAGGGCATCCCCGAAGAGCACTAAATATTTTCTATTAAATTTATATTAAGTTAATAGAATCACTAAAACATATTGTATTAAACTCCCATATATCCTTCATGTGAGTAAATTTAACTGTTAATTCTTCATAGTAATTATGTAGAAAACTTTTGGCAACGAAGTCGGTGGCCATTAAAGACCACCGCATATGAAATGCTCTTTGATGATCTAAAGGTTGCTTATAATTGTAAGCTCAGTTGAACCCCTATATAAATATCATAATTGTAAACTTAGTTTTCTGCTTCCATCCAAATGACATTGGAATTCATTTCACCTCCTTACCATGTAGCACAAATCTTATGTCAAGCTCTGGCGTGCTTCCTTGACATGCCTGAATCAGTCTCAGTTATAATATGTAGCCATCATCTGCCTCCTAAAAGTTAAGCGTCTACTTTTCCATTGACCTCAATCCAGCTGCACCCTGGTTCTTTTTTGACATTTATTTTTTTCATTTTTTTACTATAATTTTTAAGGTCATCCCACCTATTGACTACTGCATAGATGTTTAGGAGGAGATAATATACAGCATTATTCAGATCCAACCGAACCAAGTGTTCTGCAGCATGTTTTCCGACCTCTACATTTGCATGGGTTCTGAACGAACTAGAAAGACACACCCACAAGCCGGATTTGGTTTTATCAGTATTCTTGTAATAAATTCTTGTGCCTCAGCTAAGTGCCCAGCATGAACAAGTAGCTTAATCATGCAGCAATAGTGATATACTGTAGAGGTGATTTGATATAACTGGGATATACAACGAGAGTATAGTATGCCATCATTTACTAGGTCTATATGGCAGCAAGTACAATAGCATTCTAACAAAAGTAACATGGTCTGGGTTTGTTCCAGACTGTTGCATCTTTTCAAAAACTTGAGTGGCCTCTTTATCACACCCGTGGATGACACATCCCACAATTACTGCATTCCAGAAAGCCACATTCTTTACAATGTTACATACATTCTAGCAGATACTTTGCATGCGTCCTGAATGGTTAGGCATTTATTATACATAGTCAACAATGCAGTCTCCATATAAACGTCCATCTGAAATCCATTTATAGTTACGCCTTGATGAATTATCTTTCTTTTTGATAGAGCTGCCAAATTGGTACAAGCAGAGAGAATGCTGGCATAGGTGTTAGAATCTGGCTTTCACAACGTCTATTTTGTACAAGTCCTGATATCATCATACTCCAAGAAACCACATTTCTTTCATTCATTTTACAAAAGATCATGAAGGTTTTACCAATCTGTCCATTCTGTATGTAGCTTGCAATCGAGGCAGTCCACGAAACCACATTTCTTTCAGGCCTTCTCTGTAAGAG
>VDFB02047230.1:507150224-507178324 GCA_007258455.2 Sequoia sempervirens | reverse complement strand
GGGGAGATTTGCAACAACATTCAAGTTGAATAATTAACAAATATACTTCCTATCTAGTCTCATTAGAAGACCATTATTGGCATTCAATATAACCCTAGACTTAGAATCATATCTTTTTTCAATGGCTCTAATTAGCTCCACACTAATCAATACATTTGGGACCAACAACCTCCGTAAATCCAAATTCTAAATATTCAAAATTGACCTTCTAACATTGCTTCTCCTAAAGCAGTAATTAAATACATCCCATCCTTGAGTAGGGATGACTACATCCCTTATTGATTATGCCCTATCAATCAATCTATCTAAAAGGATCCCATAACCTTGGGTATGATTTTCTCTCTTGGAATAATCACAGATCTAGCTTAGAATATCTTCATCTAGTCCTCATTTGATCTTTCCAACTTAAGATGGTGCTTGACTCATTTTTAGGAATTTTGGTAGGAATTAGGATTTAGGAATTAAAAGAACCTAGGGATCATTTTCACTTCAGTAATATTATAAAACACCCAATAAACCATAATTTGATTACAGAAAGACTCTTTCATAATAGATAGTAGAGAGAAGATTTTTCACTTACCTATTCTTACTTGGAAACCTTAATTTTTACTATAACTTAGAAGATGTGTTTACAACCTCAATTCCAATGCACAATTTTCTCTCATATGTTTTTTTCGGGAAATGAATTGAATTCAATTGGACATTATCATCTACTAAGGATCGATTAGAAATTGGTCATTTTTCATCGATGGCTCGAACAAGTGAAACTTAGAGTCTCCTACTACTTGTTTTCAATCTTATATTCTTACCATCAATCTTGGAGATTGTTTGATGATTATAGTCATTGTATTCCCGTTACATTAGCGCAAAAAGAATTTTCATCCTTTCTGGACAAATCATTGTATTTAAAATGCATTAGAATAAAACCAGGTCGCCTTTAAAGTTATTTCTAACTGACGAGGCTCGCCCCATTCTTACTATCGTACCTTTAAGATGGAGATGCCATGTTATTTCACCTTTACACGATGGAGGAAATGTGTGAATAGAGAACACTAGTGCAACTTTTAATGGCTCTTACTTTTATAACCTACAATACAAGGAAAGAATGTGGTGCAATGAGGTTATGACATGTGTCACTTAGACATTTGTTTTTGACATTCAAAAATAACTTGAACCACTTTTCTGGCCCCATGTTGAGTAGGTGCCACATAATGCTAGATTGCATTGGCACATGTTTTCCTTGTACTCCACGCCGAACTTAGATGTTGTGCTACCATGAAAAACCACCACCTATGAATAATGTGACCATTATTTATCAAACAAGATTAAGTTATTAGAAGTGGGAGATGGTGGCATAGCGCACTTTGTAACTTTAGTAGGTTTGATAATTTATAACTTGTTTTTCGAAGAATTTGTGTCTTATAAATAAGATATTGACACCTTAACATTTCATCAAATGCATAAGCATGATCTGATTGAAATCTCTAATAGATATTGGGAACCACACAATAGCATAGTTCATGAGTGTAAATTTAAAATGATCATAGAATAAGAGGATGTGCTCTAAAGGATAGATGCAGTTGAATAATACCTAGCCATGTGGATGCCAAGTGGACAATGTAGGGACCATCATATAAGCACACTAATTGGAGACTTAAGTATTTTAAAACATATGAGATTAACTGGCTCAATTGGTTAGCAAGATAAAGGGGTCAATGGACAAAGGATGATAAAGACATGAAGATACAACATAAAAGGTTTTCCATGAGTGGGTAAATCAATAAAGAAATAAAAGATAAAGTACACGCCATACACAAAGGGTTGAAGATTTTAGTTTGAATAAATAAATCATTTCAGAAAGAAAATAGATCAATTTTAACATAACCATATATTTTCCATCTAATTTTGATGTGATTAAGTCAATAATATTAGATTAATGAAAATAATGGAAAGTTATTTAAGAATCAACAAACTTGAATAAAACATAAATCATATATACATTGGATATACATGGAGAAATCTTTGAAAAAAACATCCATTACAAAAAGACACAAGCTTGTATCATTCTTAATCATTCTATACAATTTAATATAATCCACTTACCCATTTGATAGTAACCTATAACATCATAATAATAATTACAAAGAACCTTACAATTTACAATCACATGTCTTTAATATATATATGAAAAGTAGAAATTAAAAACTATCAAGTGACATCCAAAACCACGTGTCATGAAAAAAATTGAATGCCCCCATGAACTTACACATTTTACACACCTCTTACATATCATAGACATCATAAATTCTATCAGAAGATCAAATTGACTAAGATCTGAATCTTAAGAACTCTATGAAGGCATTTAATATTTTATTTCTTCCACCAAATTAAGAAGATGCTTCATAACTCCAAATTTTTACCTTTCTAATGTATCCTTATTAATTTCTTCTTACACATTATTCCAAGTATCCTAGAGAATAATAATAAATAAGTAATATCTCGACTCACATACAAGCATCCCATTTTTTCCATTGTAATATAATTTGGATATCATATATTACTTACTATGTACACAATTAAATTACAATTTACAAGACTTAAGACTTGCAAGGTAAATGTCGCACCTATAATTTGGCCCCCATCACATGGAGAGGAGGAAATTTTGTTGGCTAGGAGCTACATTGGAGAATTTTAACTCATTGTGTGACATCTATCATGGGATTAGGGGGGATAAATAACATTATATTATTCAGGGAAAAAAATATATGCTAATTGTTGTCATGTACTCCACAATGCTCACAAAATCATCACATCCAAAGTCCTTCACCAATAATTTTTATTTAAACATATTATTCCTTGTTTTGATGCTTTCGACATCTATGTGAGGATCCAAAGTATATGTGGCATTGATTAACTTGAGGAGAGAAAAGGGAACCTGAAGATTAAAGTTGTTGTCTCTAATAGATATTTTAACTATTTTAGTATTAAGTAAGAAATAAATTTATAGTTTTTATCATATAATTTGTAGTAGTTTTAATATAGGATAAATTTAATAATATATAAGAGATATCATATTTGTAGAGTACATAATAATAAAATTAAAAATCTTTATAAGATTTTTTGTTAACATCAATATTTTGTATCATATTTTAATCCATCATTATCATGCATCAAGTATTATCCAAAATATTGATGTGAAAAATTTTCATACAATCGCATTTTATATATTTAATTATTCATTTTTAATATTTAAATAAATTTTCAAACAAAAAGAATACAAAATTGAAAGATATTCATATATTTTATAATAAAAATTTACTTCTATCAAATTTGTTAATTTACATATTTAGTATTTAATAAAAACAAATTAATATGACTATTAAAATGTACACAAAGAAGTATGTATATAAATAAAACTAAAATAAGTATGAATGAGATACAAAATTTAATAACTAAAATGAATCTTTAATTATTAAAATTTAAGAAAACTTGTGTGATTGTGAGTGATATTGCATTAGATTCCTTGCACACTTAATCATTCTTTTTAACTATTTAGTAGGTCTAACTCTTGCATTTCTTCCAAACCATTCATATTATTATTGTGACAAATAAATGCTAAATAATGATTATTATTCAATATACTATTCAACAAATCCGGTTTTATTATTAAGTGTTTATTTTATAATATTTAAAAAATTAAATATTACAATTTTTTAATTGAAAAAGAAAACTACCATTTAATTCAAATGCCAATAATTCACAAATTTTTAAGATCATTTAATTATATTCATATTATCCTTTAAGAATAATTAATTATTAAAAATTCTTAAACAATTAATTAAATTTGATAAACGTGGTAGATTTGTAGATGATTGAATGAAGGAATTAAACCAAACAATAAAAGATTTTGAGAATATCCATTTATTGTTGTAAATATGTGATGAGCTACCAATGGGTTTTGCTTTTATGATTTATGCATAAAACATGTCTCTTCTTTAAAGGCCATCATGCTTTTTCTTTTTTCTTTCTTTTTGTGTTTAATGCAAATAATTTAAGAAATATAAACTGAACAAACACAAAATAGGAAAACACTTGGATTAGGCTTAGGAAATACAAACAAATGTAGAGTTCAATAATAACAAACTATGTTAGACTCCCTATTGTGTATAATTTTCTAGATTGACTAGGAAATACAAACAAATGTAGAGTTCAATAATAACAAACTATGTTAGACTCCCTATTGTGTATAATTTTCTAGATTGATTGCATTCAATGCGTGATCACTTACGATTTCAACAACATAATAGTGCTTTCATGAAAATGTGAGGATTTTCTTGAATATGACCAAGTGTTGGGATGTTATATAGATTTAGAGAAAAGGAGATGGCAAGATAGTATGAGAAGATGAATGGAGGATGGAGATTGGTTAGGTCTTCTCAATCCATGAGATTGTGCCAAGTGGCACAATGAGAGAGCATAAGAAGATGACAAGTACTTTGAAAGTATTTTGAAAGATATGTCATAAAAAGAATTCTTGTCCAAGGGAGCAAATGAGGGGAGTAAAGGAATTAAAAGTTCCTTTTGGATACTTGAGGAAGAATGACCCATGTCTCCAAGTACATGGGGTATTTTCTCAAAAGGGGAAAATTTAGTGAGCAGGACAAGGTAGTTGGTGCGGGGAATTATAGATTATGAGTGTGCACATGATCAAGGAAGAGATTAGGTGGGGATTAGGGACTAATAAGAAAAGTTGGAGGATGTGATAGTTGAGGGAGTAAATTAAATAAATAAAATTTATTTATAAAAAATGGATGAGAGATATGGATGGGTGAATAATTAAATTAATTATTTACCTTAGGCAAGGAATTAGGAAAATAGGAAAAAATGATCTACGAAATATATATTATATTAATACATATTATGATTAAGTGTAATATAAAATTTATATAATTTAATATTATTCTTGTATTTCATTTTATATAAAGATAAAATGATCCATAGTAAAAAAATCAACTTTTTTAATTTATCTGTAAATTAGATTTTGGAAAAACAAATTATAATTGTATTATTATATAAACAATAACAAATCACATCAGGCGGAAAACTAAATTAAAAGACATAATAGTAATTCTATAGTCAACATTAGTTCTTTTCATGCGAATGGAATGGTAGGGATTTAGAAAGTGATTAGTGCCCCACAAGTATTCATTATATGGAGTCGTTGAGGTGTTCGTTAAAAAGGTCATTGTTCATCCACCCTAGTAACGTATGGAGTGGTGGGGAAATGTCCTCGTCATTATAAATTGACGTAAAACCTAACCACCTTTAGTTAACGTGAAGAGTTCCTCGTCATTATAAAGTCATCACGTGAAACATCACCCCGGCTGTTAAAAACAAAACAAGCCTAAGTTTAAGTTCCATAAAAAAACTCTGCATTTGATTTTTTGTTTCCCACTACGATGTATGATTACTCATTCTTCAATGTCCAGCATACGGATTTCACATCGTGCGAGGTGTGATGATGTCTAAGTAATAATAAATAAAAAGTTTATTTATGTGGAGTGATTTTTCATCAAGTGTGATGAATAGAATAATAAAAGAATTATTTATATTTTGGCAGTTGTGATGTTGTTAAAGTAATAATATAATAAAAGGTTTGTTTATGTGGAGAGATACCTTGGCACGCATGATGGTGTTCAAAAGAGTTTATTCATATGGAGTGGCATCTTAGTAGGCCTCATAATGTCTAAGAAACAATAAAAAAAAAAAAATTTATTTATATGCACTAACATTTCGGCAATGTGATGATGTTTGATTAATAGTATAAACAAAAGTTTAGCCATCTCGAGTTACTTCATAGGAGGTATGCTAATGTCTAAGTAATAATAAAAAAAAATATTTATTCATTTAAAATGACATTTTGAAAGGTATGATGATGTTAAATTAATGGTACAATAAAAAGTTTATTCATGTGGAGTCTCTATATAACTCAATTGAACTATGAGGATCATGGTGTGCTCTACTACACAAGTCTTTCATAATTATAATAATAAAACTATAGATCTTCATTTTACCTTATACGTATTGACTTCAACTTGTTTACATATGTACTTTTTAGGTCGAAGGCATTTCGTATTTGAACAAAAAAAAACTGATTGAACAGATCTATGACTAAGAGCGTATGAAAGGCATGCAAGACAATTGAAATCTTGCTCACCATTCAATTTCACGTTGTCGTTTTTTATTCAATTTTTCTTTTCAGATCATTCGTTACTTTTCATAAAATTCAACCATAGCTTACCGACACGGGATGTACTTCTACTATTAAATATATTATGTAAAATGGTCTCAACCAAAAACGTGTGTTTTCATTTTAATCTTCAGACAAAGTTCGTTGTTAATTTCAATTACATTTTTAATGGCTTCATGTAACCGCTATGTAAATATCCATAGGAGTGAATGTATTACTAATAAAAAAAATGTTAACTTGATTTCTTTGGATTTGCTGCACCTAATAATGCCTACACACTCTGCACTAAACAAGTTGATGGGAAAAAATAAGAAGTAAGTATCTGTCTAAGCACCTTAACCACAATAAAATGATAATATTTTTTTTATAATATTTTAGATATAAGTAAAGGACTCATGTCTTAATGTGATACATATTTTTTTATTATTTTTTTTATTATAAATTTTAAAAAATATAAAAAACTCGTATGTTTGACCACCTTAACATGGTCAAAACTTCTTAAAATTCTTTTTTTTTTTTAAATCCTATAGTATACGAAGCATAGAATGTGACGTATGTTTTAGATTCAAAAAATGTGATACCTTTTGAAAGCTATAAATGTTTTTTAATCAGCCTATCAATCAAAATTTTAGTCATAATTCAAATAGAAAATGAATAATAATAATTTATTAAATTTAAAGTAAAGCATAATTTATATTGGTGGAAAGTTGAAAATATTATTTAAAAACCCTTTTCGTTTCATCAATTTTACATAAAAAAAAGTCGTCAGCCACATACCCTACACATACCCATCATATTGCCACCTTTTGGCCCATCATGATCCTGCACATACCCATATATATATATATATATATATATATAGAGAGAGAGAGAGAGAGAAAGATGGACAAATAATGAGATAGAGATATAGGGAGAGATGGAAGAAGAAATATAGAGAGATAGAGATATAGAGGAAAATAGATATAGAAATAGAGGTCTAGGAGAGAAGAGGGAGAGAGATAGAGAGAGATGAATATATAGAGAGAGGGAGACATGTCTAGAGATAGACAAGGAGAAAGGAAAATATATATATATATACATACATACAGAGAGAGGAGTAGATAGATATATATATACAGAGAGAGGGGTAGATAGATGGAAAAATAATGAGATAGAGATATAGGGAGAGAGGAAGAAGAAATATAGAGAGATAAAGATATAGAGGCAAATAGATAGAAATAGAGGTCAAGGAGAGGAGAGGGAGAGAGATAGAGAGAGATGGATATATAGAGAGAGGGAGACATGTCTAGAGGTAGATGGGGAGAAAGGACGATAGAGGTAGAGATGAAGATAGATCATGAGAGGAAGATGTAGACAAGTAGATAGAGAGATATAGATAAACCTAGAGGGAGAGATTAAGAAATAGATAGGGATCTATAATGATGAAGAGATAGAAATATATAAATGAAGAAGAAGATGGAGATAAAGATGAAGAGATAGAAATATATAAAGGAAGAGGGAGAGAGATAGATGGAGAGAGATATAGATGGTGATATATAGTGATAGAGAGATAAATATGTAAGGATATATAGAGAGATGGGGAGAGGGAGACATAGATTGAGAGATAGATAAATAAAGAGAATTAGTTATAGAAAATTAGATATGGATAGCGGAAGATATAGATATATAGGAATATATATACAAATATATATGGGAAGAGAAAGGGAGAGGGGTAGAGATAGGGAGATAGAGATAGGTAATAGATAGAGGGAGAGGGAGAGAGTGAAAGGGAGGAGTGATAGAGAGATAGAGATATGGAGGGAGAAACACGGATTATGTGTGTGTGTGTAAGAGATATATAGATAGATATGGGGATGGATGAATATGGAGTGTCTATGTGTATGTGTGATGAGAGAAATAGAGAGGGATAGATAATAAATAAGAGATGGAGGGATCAAAAGGGTGAGAAATAGAGAGAGGATAAAGGAAAAGTGTGTGTGTATATATATATATTTATATATGGGTATGTGCAAGATCATCATAGAAAAAATAGGACCTTAAGTGGCAAAAAATTCAAAAAATTCAGAATTAGGCAATTTGACATAAAAATTTGAATACGTTATCTATATTATTTTAAAAATATGTAAGAATAGAATATGTAGCAAATTGAATGTAGTTTCTAAACTACTAGGTTTATTTTAAAAAATATATATCTATTTGGTGAAATTTTAAAATTTTAATTCAGTAGTACTTAAATTTTAAGGAAAAAATAAGAAGTAGGTGTCTGTCTGACCACCCTAACCACAATAAAATGATAATATATTTTTATAAGATTTTAGATATATAAGTAGAGGACTCATGTCCCGATGTGATACATAATTTCTTGTAATTTTTTTCCAAGTAAATCACTAATTATGAATTTTTTATTACAACTTTTAAAAAATATAAAAACTCATATGTTTGACCACCTTAACTTGGTCAAAACTTCATGAAATTCAATTTTCTTTTTTAATCCTATAGTATACAAAGCATAAAATGTGACACATGTTTTGGATTCAAAAAATGTGATACCGTTTGAAAGCTATAGATGCTTTTCAATCAGCCTATCAATTAGGACTTTAGTCGTAATTCAAATAGAAAATGAAAAATAATTATTTATCAAATTCAAAGTAAAGAATAATTTCTATTGGTGGAAAGTTGAAAATCTCCTTAAAAATCCATTTTCATTTCATCAATTTTGGGTAAAAAAAAAGTCATTAGTCACATGGGCCATCATATCAAGTGCTTACATATCACCACTTTTTGGCCCATCATGATCCTGCACATATCCATATATATAAAGAGAGAGTGATAGTGAGAGAGGTAGAGAGGGTGAGATAGGGATAAAATGACAAAGAGATAGAGATGGATATGAAGATGGAGATGGATCAAATCTTTCACATATTTTGTATGCACATTTCCTAGCGAATGTGGCTTCTAGGGGACACTATTATAATATGTTCCAATAAAGGTATAAATGGAGTAGTTGTAGCTTAAAATAAACTATGCATCCACTTACATGGATCCAAATATGACCAAAATAAAATTTTGAATCAAGATCCATTATAAAGGCTCGTGTTATGTTTGTAATAGGGAGAGAGAAAGAAAGGGGGAGAGGTAGAGATAGTGTAGTGTTGAAAAATCTCGTTATGTACATTTTCACACTTAATCTAGGAATAATTAATGATAAATTGGACTTAATATCACCTTGATCGAGTGTTGTGATGTGTTTTACACATCCACATTAGGTCTAGGGTGATCCTACAATAGTGGTTTACAATTTTTGGCCAAAATGGACATTGAAATTATTATTTTTAACTAAATCTTCACATTCGGGCACCTATAGCAGCTAAACCATGAGGAATTTAAAGATGATGCAAACTAGAGCCTTGTCACATTTTGCCTCTAGATTCTAAAAATATTTTTTTCAAAATTTTTGGAATCAAATTGCACTTCTTTTTCCATCTCCCACGAAAACTAGTTTTTTTCATAAAACAACATTTTTAAAAAGTGACATACACAGTATAACACATAATTTTTTTCCATGAAGGATAAAATTCTAATTCAAGATTCGAATTTAGATTTGAAACTCTGATATCTAGTGATTTCACTTGGTTAGATAGTTTTTTATTGAATATTTTTTCCTTAATCAAGTTTTGAAGTCAAACCAATTACAATTCAGACATAGTGTAACCCTATAATGCGTAACTTTTTTGTATATATTGAAATTCAATTTTATTTTTTGTTGGATCAAGGACTTCAATATCTGGTGCACTCATATTTTTCAATTTTTTTTTTGATAATCTGCTATTTTTCCACATGTGCAGAACAAAGACCTTCATTTTTGATGAAAAACCTATGTTTAATAAAACTAAAAAAACAAATACATAATCAAACCAAACATATTAAAATTATATTCATTGGATAGCTTGTTCCTAGGACTACCTGATTCTAGTTGGGTTTGCGAAGATTCCTCCATTTTCATCCTCAACTTGAGCTTCAAAGCGTAAAAATTTACATTTTTTTGGTGAACAAGGTCAAAAATCATGGAAAAAGGGGGTTCACTAGAACTAGGAGGGCTCTAGCGAACCCCCAAGGGTTTGAGAAAACTAGTGTTCATTCGAACCCCCTTCCCAAAATTGGTTTTCATTTTTTTTTTTTGTACATGCAGTAAATAAGTTTGCTCAAACCTTGGTTCGAGTGAACCCTTTTTTGGTTTGTTCAAACCAATGAGTTCATTTGAACCCCCAAAATGAAAATTTTTGGCATGGGGTCATTTTTTACAAGTTTTCTTTCCTCATTTGAATTGTAAACCACTTTTGTGGGTTTACCCTCTAGGGCCCATTTAAGCTAAATAAACCTAACTCTGCCCTAATTAAATGTTGTAAAGTGTATTTATTCACACCTTCACATTAAATTTAGGAGGCTTAACTAAATGGACCTAATCTAGTGTTGTGATGTGTTGTAAATATTCACATGGGATTTTGGGCCTTTCTAAGCTAAATAGACCCAATTTTTCCTTAATTTAATGTTGTAAAGAGTATTTATTTACACTTTCACATTGAATTTTGGGCCCTCTTGCATTTATGACCTTTATATCATCATTAGTAGGCCCCTAAGACCCTATATTGTGCATTCCAAGGAATATTTTAATGAAAAACCCAACAAGATCAACAAATAAGCTTAATTTACACACTCTCCAACACTTTAGAAATCAAAATAGGCCTTGTGGGACCCATTTGCCACTTTGGGAGAATGAGTCCCATCCAGGTGGGATCCATTCGCCCAACTTGGTGAATGAGTTCAATTTGGCCTATTTTCAAGGTTTGATTGGGAAAAATTGGCTTTAAAGTTCAAATTTTATGTATATTGGTCTTTGGGATCTAATCCATGGGATAGTTGGCAGATTTCCTATATAAATGAGGTTTCAAACAATTATTTCAAGAAGCCTACATGATATCAAGTCAACAATTCAAGAGTAAGCATTACAATACTTCACAACAGCATAAAGAAAGCATTCAAGATCATTTTTAAGGAATTCAAGGGTAGAATTCTCATCAAATATTGCAGCAATTCAAGATCCATCATTATGTCAAGCATATCAAGCATCAAGCATGTTATTAAGCTAGTGTTGTGATGTAGCATTAAGGATCCAAGATCAAACATTTTTCTACACCTATTATCCAGATCAAGATGTACGTCCTTCATGGCCATTTCATGTTGAGTTGCAAATTTACAAGAAATCATTCAAGGTATCATTGTTCATGTTTCATGTCCTTTTTTCATTGTTTCATCATTTGATTTAATTACCTAAATGAGGTTTGACCAATGAAAACACCTATTTACTAACAATCAACAAGCTTTATCGTCTTTGCATGTGTGATTGTAAATCTAGATGACTTAGAGCTTGAAAGATCATTGAAGATTAGGTTACAAGCTTGGATAAAGTTATTGGAGTTTTCCCCTCATTTGCAAGGCTGTAATCTTCACAAAAGGTGACCTACAACCCTGAAATCAGAGTTGAAGATTTGAAGACAAAGTGGAATAAAAAGAGAAGAAATTGAAGACCAGATGTAGACTTTGAAATTCTAGAAAACCCTAACTAGATTCATTCACGCAGATTGGTGAATGAGTCCCAGTTTAGCTCAATTTTGAATACCCTTTTTCTAGAAACCTATCTTATGTAGAAATCTAGATCTGGGACTAACTCACTTTGATCAGAAAATGAGTTCCAGTAGACAAAAAATTTAGGATTTTTAGCATTTTAGAGCTCCATACAGTCATCTTAGGATTTCCAAGTGCACACATTTAATCTTGCAACTTGCTATTCTATTTTTCATGTATTTCTAGGTGATTTAGTGAAGCATTGCATCAAACCAGGTTTAAACATTTCATCTTGCATTGCATTTTTCTTTCCAAGTCTTGACTTGGTGGTGAACCCCTCATTAGTTTAAATTCATTCCCTAGGACAACCCTGTTGTAAGATCTCTCTCTCCTTTGCATTGAGATATGAAGGGTTTGTTCTTGAATGAGAGAGAGTGGAGATTGTCATTCTAGTTCCTAAACTCTAGAAAAGCATACAATTTTCCACATTTCATTTTGGTGAACTTGCATTTAGAATACCTTCTTTACTTATTTGGAGTCCATCATCATCTTAGATCTAGCTTGCACTAAATTTGCATTAAGTTTTGCATTAGTTATTTGACATCTAGGGTTTCTAAATTTTTCATTAGTGAAAGTTCATATAGGTTGCATTTTTGCATCTCAAATCATCTCAAATCATACAAAATCTGTATTTACATTTAGTCTTCAAGTCATACAACATAAAAAACATCAAAATCAATAGAAATTTTTTAAATTTTTTGAAAAAAACTCTAACTAGGACTCATTCACCTCTCTGGGTGAATCAATCCTAAACTATATTTTAAACTTCCTTTTAAAGTAGTAAAAACCTTGTTTTTGTGCTTCCTAAGCTTGTTGGTAACATATAGTATAAGTTTGGAAAGTTTTAGGAACATATGTTTTATGTATCTAGGTCAAATCATCCATGTAGTGAATTCATTTTTAAAGCATTTGAAAAATCATTTCGATATCAAAAGTTTCAGGTTTGTAGGACATTTTTTTACATTTTAGAACATTGCATAATTTAGATAGATTAATTTCACATGTTAGCATATGTTCTTTCCAAGCATTTAGTGTTTCTAGAATATCAAATGGATTGTATGGGTATGTGCAACATCATCATGGAAAAAGCAGGCCCTTAAGTGGCGAAAAATTCAGAAAAATCAGAGTTAGGCAACTTGACATAAAAAATTGAATAAGTTATCTATATTATTTCAAAAATATGTAAGAATAGAATATGTATCAAATTGAATGTAGTTTCTAAACTACTAGGTTTATTTATTTATTTTTAAATCTATTTGGTGAAAATTTGAAATTTCAATGTAGTAGCACTTAAATTTTAGGGAAAAAATAAAAAGTAGGTGTCTATCTGACCACCCTAGCCACAATAAAATGTTGATAATTTTTTATAATATTTTAGATATAAGTAGAGGACTCATGTCCCGATGTGATGCCTATTTTTTTGTAATTTTTTTCCAAATAAATAATTAATTATGAATTTTTTATTACAACTTTTAAAATATAAAAACTCGTATGTATGACCACCTTAACTTGGTCAAAACTTCATGAAATTCAATTTTATTTTTAATCCTATAGTATGCAAAGCATAGAATGTGACACATGTTTCAGATTCAAAAATGTGATACTAGTTGAAAGCTATAGATGTTTTTCAATCAGCCTATCAATCAGACTTTAGTCATAATTCAAATAGAAAATGAATAATAATTATTTATTAAATTCAAAGTAAAGCATAATTTATATTGGTGGAAAGATGAGAATCTCCTTTAAAAACCCTTTTCGTTTCATCAATTTTGGGTAAAAAAAGTCGTCAGCCACATACCCTACACATACCCATCATATCACCACTTTTTGGCCCATCATGATCCTGCACATACCCGTATGATTCTATTTTCCCTACTCATTGGCATAATCTTGGAAGGAAATGTAAAACCTTTGATAAGCATGTTGGATAACCTCCTAGTATCTATCGGATTTGTAAGAATGTAACAAAACAAGAGGATGCAAGCATAAACAACCATAACAATCATACTTCTCTCGATACCTCTCCTATTAGTGACGAAGGTATCTTGGTGAAAGAAGGTACAAGCATTGAGGGTCTTGATTTTCCCTCTCCTCCCCCCCTTTGGAAAATATTAGAAAACAAGAAGATGAGATCATAGACACATTTCTAAACGTCACCTTACGTAGTTCATCCCTTGTGAGAATTTTCTAGTGAAAGTGGATGAAATAATAGGTAGCCATGAACATCAAATTTTTCCTTCTCCTAATATCCCTCCTCGATGCAATGAGGATAGGCTAGTGTTAGAAGATGCACCTATTGAAAGTCATGAGAATCTTTAACATTCCTTCCTTCCCTACTGCTCCTACCATTTGGAAATATCTATTTGGTAAGCATGAAAATCATAGTTGTCCTCTTGATGCCTCCCCTATTTGTGATGAAGCTACTTTACAAAATCTATCCATAGAATATGATGAACATCTTATAAGATCTCCTACTAGGGTAGATAGTATGGCACAAGAGAATGAGACCTTAGAGAGAAAGGACAATCAAATTGAGCCTTGTCTTAATGTAAGCACTATTGATAAATAATATAGTTTTACCTCCCCTACATGTGATGAAGTCATTTTAGAAGAGCCAAGCTTTGAATGTCATGAACATCTAGCTTGTAGTCCTCCTAGGGAGGATATCATGGTGCAAGAAAAGGATAATATTGACAATAGTGATATTGTTACCTTAGATGAAGATGATGTTCAAAGTAGCATTAGACTCTCATTCACTAAGGGATGTTAATATTATTCAACCTCAACTCATCCTTAACCCACCTTCACAAAATTTACAAACTCAAAACAAACCTAAATTTATCCTTTACCCACCTAAGAATAATGTTTCACAGCAGACAAGTCATAATACCATTTTTCATACATATATAACACTAGAAACAATTCGTAACCAAGACAAAAAACCCCAACAACCTTACCTTTGCCTAATCCCATCTTTCCTAGTGCTCCTCGTTTTCCTTTGCATAGTGGGAAGGAGTATGATATTGTCAAACAACTTAAAAATACTCTTGCAAAGATATCCTTATGGGAGCTAATTCATAATTCACCTAATTATCACACCATGCTTCAAACAACTTTATAATAAGTAGTGGTTGCTCCTGGTAAAAATTCAAACAATGTGGCAACTTTAATACAAGGAATAAATATAGTTAATGTAGACATTACCTTTCATCAACATGAGTTGCCTCCTTTGGAATTGAGAATGAAAAATGATGCCTTCATGACAATAGCTGACTACAATAGGTTAGGAATAAAGAGAGCACTTGTCGACAATGGTTTCATTCTTAATGTGTGTAGTATCACACTTTTGGATAAACTTGGTGTAGATAAGTCAAAAATTCAACCTGATTCCTTTTCAATTCATGGATTTGATAACATAGGCTAACAACCATTGGGTGTGATTACTTTACCT
Source organism: Sequoia sempervirens (assembly GCA_007258455.2). Classification (NCBI taxonomy): domain Eukaryota; kingdom Viridiplantae; phylum Streptophyta; class Pinopsida; order Cupressales; family Cupressaceae; genus Sequoia; species Sequoia sempervirens. The sequence continues at coordinate 507,162,941 of VDFB02047230.1, read as the reverse complement.
ATTATAGTTGGAAAAACAACCTTGCATCTACCCCTATTCATGTAATGCTTGATAATATTTTAGGGTGACCTTGGATTCATGAAATGCATGTAGTCCCTTCACCCTTCATCGAATAATGTTTAGTATGTCTACAACAATAAGGTATATCAAATTGAAATAGACCCCAAGCTTGAAAGTTGCCTAAAGTTGAAAAAGGAATGACAAGTCCTCTAAACACACTGATTCCAACATCAAACATATAACCTATGAAAAAGGAAAAATAAGCGATGGAAATAGTGTCAGAATTATTAGATGATGATTGGGGTTCCTTAGATTTCAAACCTACATTCATGCGAGAATACAAGATCATAAATAAAGACTCTAAAAAGGGAAAGGAAAAAGTGGTAATGTCAACATAAAATTTGAAAAACCCTTCGAAAGTATCCACCTCAACCACTTTGGAACAAAAGATAACAAATAACACAACAAACTTTTATGAACTTGACTATGAACAACTATTGAATCCAAAAGAAATGAAAAATCTTTATGGAAGAGGTAAACTTATGAAACAACTTGGTTATAATGGAAAAGGATGTGGTGCTAATGAACAAGGAAGGTATTTGTGTCCCTATAGATCCTAACATGCAAGAAACAACTCATGGTCTTGGTTATTGTCCTTTCATAGAGATTAACCCATCAAAGAAACCTTCACTTAAGATCAAAACTCTTACAGAAGATTCTTCTAAGTGGACTTTAATAGTAGTGCATGCTAAACTGATAGATAATAGTATCGTCTTGATTGTTATCCTTTGCAAGAAACAAAACAAACAAATAAATCTTCGCTTAATTTCAATTTAATCATGCTTAACACAAATGATTTAAGTTTGTTAGATTTTACACCCTCCTATAAAGGAGAGAAAAAAATCTCGCAATCTAAAGAGTCTTGTGTAAGTATGACATCTTGTACTAAGCAAGAGATATCTTTGTCGCAAAATAATGAAACATCCTCTACTTTTGATCAAGAGGGTATCTTGTTGAGACTCCTACAAGATCATTTGATAACTATCCCTCCAAGAACATGAAAGAAATTTGACTATAAGAATTCATTTTGTGCATATCATAGAGTTCATGTTCATTCTACTAATGAATGTAAGGATTTAAGTAATCAAATTCAACATCTTAAGGATCATGGTGCTCTTCCTTGTGTTGAAGCACCTAGTTCCTCTAATTGAAACTTATTTTCATCCTATTTGGCTCATCCTTGTCCTACACTAAGTGGGGGAAATGGGTTATATAGCCTTGTCCTCGTATGTCACTTGTCGTTGTCTCTTTTGGCTAGTTGATCACCTTTCATGTACATATAAAGAGCAAGCTTGGGATGTGGTCGACATGCCTTAGGTTGACTTGCATATGACATACTTATTCATCATGTAGCTTGATTCAAAAATATATGAATTGGCATAGGTATTTTTGAATAAGATCTCATGTTTTCTTCTACTTTAAAGCAATTGCTCACAGTAGTGGTGTTAGCAACTACTTTAAAGTGGGGGCATACATCGACACTCATGTTTCAATGTGTGATTTTCCTTTTTCTTGCGATGCATTCTTTTCTTGGTGGTGTCATTGGGATTGATTCCCTTCGAGAACGTGATATTTCTTTGACTTGTCCTCTCTTGGAGACATTAGGAACAATGTTCCCTAAGAAGAGACCTTAAATGAACTAAGAAAAATCCCTTTGAACATTCCTTACACTATTTTGCATTTACAACATTGATTATATGGATAGCTTGCATAACACAATTTGCATGCCTATGGAGCCATCTTGTTTGTTCATGAGTTCCAAGCATACAAAGCTTTGCTTGCCTCATGAAGCTCAAATTTCATTGTTGTGTGGTGCCTTATCAAAGTTATCACAAGGTATAACTTTGGCATGGTTTTATGGGAACCCGATTTGAGGAATGACTTTCCCTTAGTCACTCACGTGTGTGTGGTGAGCACATATCGGCTGTGTGTGTATGTGTCTCACCCTCTTGAATCACTCACCCATCAGACAACCTAAAATTTTGTTGCCTTAGAGTAAGCATGCATCTTTCAACAAATAGCCTAGATCTGATCCACATCATGTTGGACAAATGGTCGAGGCTTGATCCGCCTCCTTTTTTTTTTTCTTTAATTTTTTTTAGTTATTGAAATTGTATGTTTGTGTATCTTATTTTGTTGCATATTATACACCTTGTGTGTGTCCTTTTGTGCTTATGTCAGTTTGACATAGGATCTTGGATCCTGGGGGCTTGGTTACCTCCTTGATCTTTGTTATTCTAGACCATCCACATTGGTACGATTATACCCCGCTTGAATGTCTACCTTAGTGTGAGTTTGAAGCAAGTTCATTCTCTCACTAAATTGGGGGCTAAATGTAGTGTCAAAAAATTTTGTCATGTACATTTTCACACTTAATCTAGGAATAATTAATGATAATTTGGACTTAATCTCACCTTGATCTAGTGTTGTGATATGTTTTACACATCCACTTTAGGTCTAGGGCCTATTTAAGCTAAACAATCAATCGAACAACATGGTGTGCAATGGGTATGTTGAATAAGTTTATGATAATATTAAAAAAAATTAGTATAATGGTTGAAATTGAAAAGTGTGTCTTAAGATATTATAGTTAGATATATAAATGTCTAAAAGATTTCTTACTTTGTAAAAGAGAATAATTTTTTAAAAAGATACATTTTAAATATAATTTACCTTAAAGAGTGATTAATTAAAAAGAAAATGACCAATCCTATTTAATTATATAAAAAGATCTTATGTTATTTAATTCATTTATAATTTGTAAAAAAAAAATCAAATAATCACATATATATTATTTTCAAATAAAATTATAATGTAAAATAAATAACGTACATTATAATTCCCAATTACAGAAAAAACAATTCTCATAATTAAACAGTTTAAAAATAAAATTAAAAACTTAACTAATATTTAATATAAATAAAAATTATACTTACTAATTCTAAAGTTTAAAACGGAAAAGAAAATAAAAATAATACAAATCCTTATAATTAATTAAATACTAAACAAAAAAAATATGTATATGAAAAAACAATGCACATTATAATTCCCATTCTCATTATTTAAATAGTTTAAGAAAAAAATTATAATTACTAAATTTTCAATTTACCTGTTCAAAATTTTAAGGTGGAAAAGAAAATAAAAATAAGACACATCCTTATAATTAAATACCAAAACAATAGTACAATCCTTATAATTAAATACGAATAAAAAGAAATATGTATATGAAAAGAGTATTTTGTTCACCAAATAGTTTGTAAATTACTAAGCAAGGAGTAAAATGATAGAATAGTCAATTTAGTAGAATAAAAAGTAATTCCATCTAGCACTTGGTAATTTAGGGCTAGCAAAACAAATACTATTTACATGCCTATAAAATGGTAGAATAAAAAATACTTTAACCATACACAGTAGCATATATTATGCAATGTAGGGTAGAATTTTGTAGGTAAAGTATTATGATAATGTGATAAAATCAAGAAAAGGGTATCAATTGACCAAACAGTTTCAAGGGTCAGTAGTGTGATATCAACCATTAATTGATAGTTATAGGTTTTTCTTCTTCAAATAGGATACACCTTCAGTATAAATAAACCTAACTCTTCCCTAATTTAATGTTGTAAAGTGTATTTATTCACACCTTCACATTAAATTTACAAGGCTTGTAAACTAAATGGACCTAATCTAGTGTTGTAATATGTTATACACATTCACATGGAATTTTGGGCCTTTCTATGCTAAATAGACCTAATTTTTCCTTAATTTAATGTTGTAAAGCATATTTATTTACACTTCCACATTAAATTTTGGGCCCTCTTGCATTTATGGCCTTTATATCATCATTAATAGGCCCCTAAGACCCAATATTGTGCATACCGAGGTATATTTTAATAAAAAACCCAACAAGATAATGTAAGGAAAGCTAAGGTGCAGAAACAACTCTCCTAACGTCAAAACCTCAGGGAAGAATGTAGAGGTGATTTTAAATTTTCAATTATAGTCCAATTAAGATACACATGACAACAATAACAGAAATAGAGAAATAAACATACATAGATGAACACCAAATTTATGTGGGAAAAACCTTACGAGAGAAAAACCCACCACACCAAGAAAAACCCCTTTGTATTACAGTAATGAAAATTACATATAGAGTATAGGCTTCACTCTCTCTAATGTCAATTTACAATAGCACAATCCTTAATCAATGTTGTACAGAACATTCAAGTTCCAATGCTCTTAGAATTGAATTCACTGATCACTCATCGAACTGTTCATCCAACCATTCATCGAATTGTATATCGAACTGAACATCACCTGCAATTCCTGAGTATATCCATGTCATCCTTGTCTATTGAACTTCCTCACACAATGGCCATAACAAATGAACTTCCAACGGTTCCCATTCAGCTTCTCTGATTGGTCGAAGACTCACCATGTAGCATAGTCATCACTTGGTCAAAGATGTTCAAAATGTAGTTGCATGTCAATGAGACACTAACTGTGTCTCCCTGATGCCACAAGAACAATTGTAGTTATTGCCAAGAGTCCTAACCATCGGCAAGACATTATACCGAGTTCACAAATCACATCGACCTCAACATTCTCATCAGTGAGACTATCGCTATTCGCCAAGAGATCATAATGAAGTCCTCAAGTCATATTGATGTGAACACTGTCAGCAAGACTTAGGCTATCACTAAGAGGTAATACTGAGCCCTCAAGTCATACCGAGCACCAAACAACCATCGACAAGACTTACCGCTATTGCTGAGAGGTAATACCGAAGTCTTCAAGTCACCCTAAGATCATCCTTCACCAGGAGTCATACCGACAACATCCCACAACATCGGTGAGACAAACACCCATCGCCAAGAGTTCTTATCGAACCCTTATGTGTTACTCCAATGAATCCGAGTGCATAACTATCGGTGAGACTTTCCATATCGATAAGACTTCATACCGAAGCATATGAGTTACTGCAATGACTCTAGTCGCTATGAAACTCCCCAACCATCATAAGGAACTAAACTGTCAGCCAAAGATCTCCCCGAGTGGTGAGAGATAGAAACTATCACAACAATCAACATGTCACAGCTATAGGCTTGATTCAGCAAGACTATAACAAGGTCTTAGTGACCTGAACATTCCATAAGGTTGCACAACTGTTGGTTGGCTAGACAATAAGGATGTCACACCTACTTGGCTCTTTCAGAGGTTTCAGCCTGTGAGATTAAGGCACATAATTCCAACAGATAAACAAATAAGCTTAATTTACACACTCCCTGACACTATAGCAATCAAAATAGGCCATGTGGGACCCATTTTCCACTTTGGGAGAATGAGTTCCATCTAGATGGGACCCATTCACCCAGCTTGGCAAATGAGTCCCATCCAAGGGGGACCCATTCACCCACCTTGGCGAATGAGACCCCTTTGGCCTATTTTCAAGGTTTGAGCAGGAAAAATTGCGTTTTAAGTTCAAATTTTAGTACATCGGCCTTTGGAATCTAATACACAAGATATTATGTGGATTTCCTATATATATGAGGTGTCAAATCATTATTTCAAGAAGCTTACATGATATCAAGTCAAGCATTCAAGAGTTAAGCATTCCAAGACTTCATAAGAGCATCAAGAGATCATTCAAGATCATTTTCAAGGTATTCAAGGGTAGAATTATCCATTAATTATTATAGAAATTCAAGATCTATCATCATGTCAAGCATATCAAGCATCAAGCATGTTATTGAGCTAGTGTTATGATGTAGCATTGAAGATCCAAGATCAAGCATTGTTCTATGTACACCTATTATCAAGATCAAGATGTAGATCCTTCATGTACATTTAATGTTGAGTTGTAGATTTACAAAACATAATCTGCAAGGAATAATTCAAGGTATCATTGTTCATGTTTGATGTCCTTGTTTCATTGTTTCATCATTTGGTTTAATTACCTAAACCAGGTTTGACCAAGGAAAACCCCTATCCACTAACAATCAACAAGTTTTCTCCTCTTTATATGTGTGACTATAGATCTAGGTGTCTTGGAGCTTGAAATATCATTGAAGATTAGGTTACAAGGTTGGAGAAAGTTATTGGAGTTGTCCCCTCATTTGTAAGGCTGTAATCTTCACAAAAAGGTCACCTACAACCCCAAAATTAGTGTTTTAGATCTGGAGACAAAGTGGAACAGAAAGAGTAGACATTGAAGACCAGATTTAGACTTTGAAATTCTAGAAAATCCTAAATGGACTCATTCACCTATATTGGCAAATGAGTCCCAATTTAGGTCAATTTTGAGATATTTGTATTTTCAGATACCCTTTTTCTAGAAACATGTTCCTGCGTAGAAACCCAGATCTGGGATTGATTTACCTAGATTGGTGAATGAGTCCTAGTAGACCAAAATATCATGATTTTTTAGCATTTTAGAGCTCCATCTAGTCATCTTTAGATTTCCAAGTGCACTTAATTCATCTTGCAGCTTGTTATTCTAGTTTTCATTTATTTTTAGGTCATTTAGTGAAGCATTGCATCAAACTAGGTTTAATCATTTCATCTTGCATTGCATTTTTCTTTCCAAGTCTTGACTTAGTGGTGTACTCCTCATTAGTTTACATTCAATGTATAGGATAACCTTATTGTAAGATCTCTCTCTCCTTTGCATTGAGATCTCAAGGGTTTGTTTGTGAATGAGAGAGACTGAAGACTATCATTCTAGGTCCTAAACTCTAGAAAAGCATACAATTTTCCACCTTTCAAATTGAAAGATCGAGATATAGAAGAGGGAAGAGCAAGAGAGAGAAGGGGAATAAGGAGATAAAGATAGAGAGGAAGATAGAGATGGAGATAAAGAGGAGCATTTATTTTAAAAGCAAAATTATCCTCATAATGTTGTGTATTAAGTAATCGAAATAGATTGTTCAACATAGGGATTTATTACATGATTAAGTGACACTCAATGATATTCAAAAGGCCAATAAACCCCATTTGTATGTAATCACATTTTTCAATATTTTGTCATAAAGAAACCCTTTGAAAAATATTCTCGACTTTTATTTTATATGGTAGGGAGTTGAAGTTATCTTTTCACGTGGGCCTAGTCTATCTTTTAGACCCCTAAATAATTTACATCTATCTTTGAGAAAATTAGTTGTATTTAAACACTGAGAATGATGATTTATTTTTTATTATATCATTTACCAAAGTTTATTTCTTTGGTATGATTGATCTTTATTCGACCCTTGAATAATTTTGATTGGTTGGATCATTTACCTATGATAGTTTAACAAAATTATGACTTCTAATTTAGATATATGCTCCCTCATAATATTATAATCTAACATAAAAGAATAAAATTTCTTATTTTAGTGTATAAAAAGGTATCCCTTTACATTTTCATACTTGTTTGGGCCCTCCCTACTAAAATTGGGCTTCTTTATTTAGTCCTATTTGGCATCCTTATTTAATGCATCTTTCTAATGATAATCCCAACACTTATGTAATGACCAATCATAATTCATGATTTTAGGTTGTGTGTTCTAGATATAGTGATTTGGAACTCATATGCCACCTTGGGCATATGGGTCCCACCTAGGTTTCAAGGCTTGATCTTGAATATGACATTGATCTTAACTTTTCTTGAAACTTATGTCCCAAGCTTAGGCTACTAAGACTCATATGCCCCAATTGGTGTATGAGTCCCACTTTAGCTTTGACCTATTTTGAATTTAATTCTTGGTGGGATTTTATTCTCCTAGATTTGATGTCAACTTGTAGTGTTGTAATTTCAGGAAATTTGGCATAAACAAGTATAAATACAAGGTTATTCCACATAATTTCTACTAGCAAGTTTACAATTCATCAATTTATCATAAGAGAACTTTCAAGAGAGCATTCAAGAGCACTCAAGAGCTGATTATCAAGCATTTTAAGCCACATTCAAGATTCAAGAATCATGTGAAAATCATCATGCATCATGTGTGTTTTTGAGCTAACATTTATGATGTAGGTTTTTGTGATTCAAGCAAGCATTCAAAGACATTATCCCATATCAACAATCAAGAGGAAATATCTACATTCATGCTAGCCATTTCACATAAGATTGCAGCCTTTATATCAAGGGTTTGGTGAGTTGCAACATTGCATATTGTTCATTTATCATTCCTTCATTCTATTTAATTTTATTTCAAGGTTTGATTAGAAAATTGGGGTTTGACTAAGGCAAACCCCTATCCACTAAAAAATCAACATTTTTCTCCTCTTCATGTATGATTGTAGATCTATGTGTTTTGGAGCTTGAAGATCCTTTAAAGAAAAATTTACAAGGTTGAAGAAAGTTATCAAAGTTTTCAAGAAGTGGTTATCTTCACAGAAATTCACCTACAAATCGCAATTCAAACTTTCAAAATCGAAGAATAGATAGGAGAGAAGCTAAAGAAGATCACTAGAGGATATTGAATTTTTGGAAAAACCCTAATATTTGGACTAAATTGCCACCTTGGGCATATGAGTCACAGTATACCACTTTTCAGCCAATTTTTGTAGATCCTAGTTTGTCAGTTGTAGATTGCGAATTCAGCCAAAAACCCTAAACTGGGACTATATCACCCATTTTGGCGTATCAATCCTAGTTCACATCAAAATTCATAATTTAAGGATTATAGACCTTTTTTTAGACATCTTCAATATTCTAGGTACTTCTTTGTTTAGCCTCAGTTTGTTATTCTGATTTCAAGCTCATTTTCTAGGTGATATAGCTAGATTTGCATATTTCATTCATTTCCTTCTTTCTAAGCATTTTCTTAGAGGTGAAGCCCCCTTTAATCACACCTAGGGAGACCTTGTAGCAATCTCTTTTCCTAATTTGATCATTAGGTTGAGATTTCTAGGGTTTCCTTTAATGAACTAAGAGTGATATAGGAAAGGACGACCCCCCCTTGTATGTGTTCCATCTCCTAAGAGGTGGAGCATCCTATTTCCTTTGGTTCATTTTGGTGAACCTAACCTTCAAACTCTTTATTTCTAATTTAGAGTATATTCAAATCATAGATATAGCTTAAATTAACTTTGTATTAGATCTTGCATTAGTTAGTTTGCATTTAGGGCTTCTAAATCTTGCATTAGTGAAAGTGCATATAGGTTGCATATTTGCATCTTAGATCATTCAATTTCATGAAAATTATGGAATTGCAAATGGTCTAGTCAAAATACACATTACAAGCCATAACATTCACTCAAAATTTGTTGAATTTAGTGTCAAAACCCTCATTTGGGACCCATTTGCTACTCTAGGCGATTTATTCCCTATATAGGTTGTTTTACTTGCTTTCTAAGAATTTTATGTTATGTTTTTTCACTATTTAAACCTTTCAAAAACCCTAATTGAGACTCATACACCCCTTTGGGTGATTTAGTCCCGTATCAGATCTAAATCTGCATTTTACAACATTAAAAGCTATGTTTTTGTGCTTTTGTTTGTTGTTATTAGATCTATGTTTCAGTTTACTGAGTTTCTATCTTATTCATTTCATTGGACCTAGCTTAATTCTGTTCATTTTGTGCATTGGTTAATTTCAAAATTGCATTTACAAATTTCATTTTTCAAATTGTTGTATAGTGTAATCAGTAAATTGCCTTGTTTAGAATATAGAAATTGGATTACATTTCATCATGAATATGTGCTTTGGTAAGCTTTGGGAGTCCTTGAAACCATTTGTTGATGTTTCAAGCTATGCTTTTGGAAATGATCCTAATAAAATTAAACTCACTGATGCTCAATAAACTCCTAATACATATCCTCATGATGTTGACATCATTGGAAGAGATGATGACAACATGAACAACTTCATAAACGATTGTCTTAAAAAACTTGAGATTAATGCATCCTTTTACCCTTCTATGAAACAACCAACACAACTTGAGATGTTTGGTCTTTAATATCCTAAAATTGAGACACAAATTGAGCCTAAGATCCATACAATAGGTGATCCTAGCACCTCTAATCAAGTAAAAATTCAACCATCCTACATTAACAAAGTAACTAACACATCAATCAACCTAGAAGAGACATGTCAAAAAGGATTCATGATCTTAAGAAAACAAGGATGTGATATAAGTGAGCATGGAATTCCTCAACTCTTAGAGAAAATACCAACTAAAGATACCAAAGGGATAGGATATCAAGGTCCTCCTCTAGATATAAGTGTCCTCCTTCCTAAAGAATAACCAAGGCCTCGTAACGATGATAAGGATGATAGGATCATCTTATGTCCTCCTCCTCAAGAAATTGGTGAATCTAGCAAGCAACGAAAACCTTATAAACTAAAGAAGCTAAAATTCCCTTGTCCATCATCTGCAACTGAAAGAACCTTACACATACTTCTAATTCAAGGACTTATTACATTACCACCAATGAGAGAGAATTGAAAACCAAATCCTAATAACACAAACACATCGCATTGTCGATATCATAGAGTTCTTGGGCATAGTACTGATGAGTTTCATGCTTTGAAACAAATATTTAAAAATTTTGATATCATAGACATAATCCCTTAAATCATTTCCTTTCGCTCCTTGCCATGTAATAGTTGTAGGATCATAATATGCTTACTATTGCATGCTTTACATTCATTGCAAATCATTTCAAAATGCAAGGAGCTCTTTCTCATCACCTAGCTCGACTCATTCTTGTGTTGCACATAGTGGGGGTGAGAATTAGATAGCCTTGTCCTAGTTTTGGAATTTGTTATTGTCCCTTTGGCTAGTTTTCCCCCTTCCATATATGATGGACAAGATTGGGATGCAAACAACCTGCTATAGGTTAAATCGTATGTGCCTTACTTGACTTGTCTTTTTTTTCTTTTCATGTTATGTGTGTGATTGCGTATGCGTAAAGTGATCCCTTGTGTAGTTTTGTTTGATGTACCTCTTCCTTTGTGACATTCCTCTATCTGTATCTACATTCTTCTCTATGTCGTAAACATTTTATCATTTTCTTTATCTTGTGTTTTCCTTTTGTGGATGATGCAAGGCATCAAGACATTTAGGTATCTTCCATGTTGACCCAAAAGATTTTCCTTTATCTTTTTCTTTGTCTTATGTTTTTCTTTTGGGGATGACATAAGGCGTCAAGACATTTAGGTATCTTCCATGTTGACACAAATTTTTTTCTTTGTTTTTGCTCTCTTTATGTCATTCTTCATGTTCCATGAGTATTTGTGGAATTATGATAGTTTCGATCTCTATAAAAATATTCTAGAAAAGGCATACTTACCCCAAATTCGTGGATCCCTTATGTGATTTTGGGATTTTTTTTGGGGGGCAACCACTTTTCATGACATAGCTTCATTTCAAAACATATGGATTGGTATAGGGATTTCCAAATAAACTCGCATGTCCTCTTTATTGTTAGCATTTATCATTTTCTACTTTAAATTAATTTCTCATAGAATGGTGTTTAGCAATTTCTTTAAAGTGGGGGCATATATTGGCATTATTATTTTTCATTTTACAACTCATGTTTCATTGTGTAGCCTTCTTACTTCATGCCATGCATCTTTTTCTTTTTGGTGACATTAGGTGTGATTTCCTTCAAGAGTGTGATCTCTCTTAGCATATTATATTCCTCTTAGTGGCTTGATGCAACACATTGCATCCCCTAATTTGTGAATCTTCTATTCTTCAATTGGTCCTCTCCTGGAGACATTAGGCACAATGTTCCCTAAGTTAAGACCTTACATGAACTAAGAAAAAATCATTTGAATGCACTTTACACTATTTTTCATTTACAATAGTTGTTATATTGCCACCTCGCATAACACACTTTTCTTGACTATGGAGCCATCATGTTTGTTCATGGGTGTCAAGCATACAAATTTTTTCTTGCCTCATGGATCCTATCATTTGTCTTGTGTGGCATCTTATGAAAGTTATTAGGAGGTATAGCTTTGGTAGGGTTATGCGTGGGAGCCAAACTTAGGCATGAATTTACCATAGCCACTTGCTTGTCTGTGTGAACACATACCAGCCACATGTGTATGTGTCTCTAGGAGCTCACCTAGTGGACGGCCTAAGCTTTCACTAGCCCTTGTGAGCCTATGTTTAGTTTGAATAGTGGACATCATGTTCGACTTGTAAACATTTTTGGACAAATTTCTTAGATCTAATCCACATCGCATTGGACAAATAGTCGAGGTTTGATCAACCCATTTTGTTTTCATTTTTCTTTCTTCTTATGTCTTTTGTAGTGTGCTCTTATATCTTGTTGTTTCATACATCATTCACATGTGTGTTATTTTTTTCCTATGTTTTTTTTCCATAGGATCCTAATCTTGGGGGCTTGCACAACTGTCATGATCGTTGTCATTCTATCTCACTAGCATTAGTACACTTTTATCCCTCTTGATGCAAGTTTGTTTACTTTAGTTTGTTTAAAGCAAGTTCCTCCTCTCACTAAAGTGGGGGCTAAATGTAGTGTAGAAAAATGTATCCCTTTACATTTTCACATGTATTTGGACCCTCCCTACTAAAATTGGGCTTCTTTATGCCTTATTTGGTCCTATTTTGCATCTACAAGCCTTATTTAATGTATCTTTTTGAGGATAATATCGACACTTATCTAATGACCAATCATAATTCATGATTTTGGGTTGT
>VDFB02047230.1:506896704-507150124 GCA_007258455.2 Sequoia sempervirens | reverse complement strand
AAGTACCACAAAGAAGGGATTGAAGTCAAATGCAAGGTAATATAAAATCTAAAAATGAAAATAATAAAAATTCTACTAACTATAACAGAAAACTAACTACAAAAAATAGAAATTCTAGAAAAATGCTAGAAATGCTACCTAAAAAGTGCAGAGGCACTGATTCGCCCAGGGTGATGAATGAGTCCTAGTATGCAATTTTTTTGTATTTTTCAAAAAAATTAAGATGATTCTAATGTTCTATAGAATGAACCTAAGGATTCAAAATGCAATTTATTTTTTTTCAATGAGATGCAATGCAAAAATGAAATCTAAATGAAAATTTCACTAATGCAATATGAAATGTCCTAGAATGCAAAAACAAAACAATGTCCTAATTGAACGTTGATGCAAATGTAAACTAAGATGCAATATGTGAATGAAATCAGAAATGTAAAGTGTTGAAAATGTAGGTTCACCAAAATGAACCATTGATTTTTTGGGGGGGGGGCTATGTGCTTCTCTAGCTCTTCTAGGGGTTTTCACCTAAAAGGAGAGAGATAGGTTCCAAAAATGCAAAGGGTTCATTCAAATTACGTTATGTGCTATGTTGTCTAACCTAAGTGAAGCAAAATAAATTAAATTGACTAATTTAAATGAATTAAAATGAATGCAAAAAGTGAAATATAAGATATGTTTGAAAACACATTGTGTAATGCAAATAATGAAGAAAATGAAGAAATGATGCAGAACAAAAAGAAATAGGCAGAAATAGAGTGCACGTTGACAATATCTAATGAATCTAGAATGTAGTGGATGCTGGTTGAAATCATTGATTTTTCACAGTGGGACTCATTCGCCTAGGGTGGCGAATTAGTCCTGCTCCTGGTGAAAAATTGTCGGAAACAAGTTTCTATCTATCGAGATCTAGAATCTGAAAAAAATTCAGATTCTTAGTCCTAAGGTGGGACTCATTTGCCACTCATGGAAAATCAATCCTCTTGCAAATTTCTAAAAAATTAGGAGACAACTCTATAATGCCAGATCTAGAAATATCTGCTTGTCAGATTGCCGAAGTGAACTTTGCAGGAAACAGACATAAAACCTTCTCCAAGCTTGAGATAAACTTGAGTTGACTTGAAGCACCTAATTGACTTTGTTCTTCACTTTTAAACATGAAAAACATTGTTAAATCTGCATACCTAGGGCTACAAACACACATGCAATGGGGAAAAATGGTTGAGGGTTAGCAAATAGGGGTTTTCCTTGGTCAAACCCCACTTTTTGTAATCAAACCCTTGATAAAATAATAAAATAAAAGAGAATGACAAACTAATAACATGCAAAATTCTATCAATTTACCAAACCCTTGATAATGCAAGTCTGAAGTGATGTCAATGGATGCTCCCAAGTGCTTGAATAATGCTTGAATTGATGTTGTAAGATGCTTGAATCCTTAGATTGCTTGAATATGATGTGTCAATGTTGGAGGATTGTAGGAGATGTAAAATGAGGTAAAATTTTCCTATTTATACATACTTGTGCCTTAGTTTACCATTCATAACTCATCACAGGCTGATATCAAGTGTTTTTGAATAAAACCCAAAAGGAAAATTTAAAAAATTTGAATTTGGAGCCAAGAGGGACTCATTCGCCACCCATGGAGAATGGGTCCCACCTAGGACCTGAAAACAAGTGTTGGGAAATATTTTGTATTTAATGTTGTTTGTCAGGATAATTTATTAAAAAATATATGTAATTAAGACATAAGGGGGCATAAAGGGGTCAAATAAATCATAAGAAAATGATAAATAGAGAAGTTGTGCCTAGGAAAGCATGAAATCTTGTTTCAAGACTTTACAACACTTCAAAATAGGACTTGATTATGTGTAAAAAGGTGATTTTTAGGTGAATTGTAATGAATAGAGTCTAGAAGAATGTGGAAATTTCTTACAACACTTCACAACACCTTCACAAGACATCATTATTTGAATTTTAGTACCTAAATATGCATGTTCAAGCCATGTTGCAACATAAAATCAAAGTAAAATATATCAAATACCATGAAATAACACCTAAAAGGCCATGAAAATGACAAGGTGCCATTTTTGTACAACACAAAATTATAAACACATTTCTAAATATCACCTTACCTAGTCTCCATAACCATTACCATCAACATTGTCCTTCTCCTAATATTCCTCCATGATGTAAAGAGGATAGGTTGGAGCTAGAAGACATCCCTATTAAGAGTCATGAAACCCTTGATCCTCCCTTCCCTCATGCTCCTCCCATTTGGTATTATCTACTTGAACATTAGAGTGGTCCTTACCTTAAAGCCTCCCCCACTTGTGATGAATCTACTTTACAAACTTCAAATTTGGATGAACATATTACAAGTTCTCCTACTAGGGTAGATAACATGGCACAAGAGAATGAGACCTTAAGTACAATGGACACTCAAATAACACCTTCTCCTAATTATTCCCCTCTTGATAATCCCATCATTGATCATTCCCCTAGTGGCGATGCAACCATTTTGGAAGAACCGAGACTTATCTATCAAGAACATGTGGCTTATTGTTCTCCTAAACACTCTCCTTCTATGGAGAATACCATGGTGCTAGAAAAAGGAAACAATAATAATGTGTCTTCCCTAGATAAAATGGTGATTCTCGATTGCCCTTTATTAGAGATACATCAAACCAAGACTGTTGAGGACCTTATGAATGCACAAGTGTCCATTAGATCCCCCTCGATCAATGGACCTCATACATACCCCATGGGACATCCTAACAACCCTCTAATTCTCTATGGGAACCTTCACACAAACAAAAAACTCCAACTAAACTTGAACTTATGCTTTACCCTCCTCAAAATAATGTTTCACAACAACCAAGTCATAATACTGTTGCACATACATCTAACACTCAAAACAATCTGCAACCCCCGCAACCAACCCCACCACCATTACCATTTCCTAATCCTATCCCGCCTAACCTTTTCCTCCCAGGTCACAAGGAGTATGATCTTATCGACCAACTTAAGAATACTCCTACTAAGATATCCTTGTGGGACCTTATTCAAGCCTCCCCTCACGATCACAACATGATCCAAATTGCCTTACAATAAGTTCTTTTCCCTTCTAATGTGCCATCCACTGATATATTAGTCATGATTCAAGGAATACATGTTGACATTGTTTTCCACCAAAGTGAACTCCCCTCTTTGGATGTGCGAAAACAAAATGATCCTTTCATGATTGATGAGCCTAAAATATGCTCATAATTTGATGTTATGATAAACTTTTAAATGACTTTATTTTTGCTATTTCATGGATGTTTAAACTTTGTTGAAACCTTTTGTGGGGATATCCTGTAGCAAGACACTTTTATATTCCTACAGCCTATTGTGTTGACTTGATTGCATTTATTGCCCTGTTGACTCCCAAAAATGGCTGGTATATTATATATAGTTTTTGAATGGTGAAGTAGATTTAAAATGTGTGATTAATGAATAGATATCGTGTATGTGCCATATGCCTTTTCTTGCGCATCTGTTACCTTTTGTTTCACAGGTTGTTGAAGAATGATTGAGTCAAGCGTAGCCGATCTCGGCCTTGCAGTAAAGTCCATTTCCTGCACGACTTTGAGGAAGCTTCGGTGAAGACTCTTTGACCGAAACTGATTTGGAAAGATTTTTAATGATAAGTCAATCTGGAAGGAGTGGAGCGCTAGATTCTCTCTGAATCGGGTTGAACACATAAATTTATTTATGAAGTTTGTTCCTTGATTCAGGGATACACTTTACTTCCACGTCTTTCTTTGATGAAGTTAGTTAGTTAGTTGTTCTTCTCGTTTAAAAATAAGATACTCCTCCTGCACGAGAGAGTAGAAGATGAATAGAATGAGTAATAGATGATATTCAGGGTAAGATAGAAACAGAGTAGTAGATATCATGTAAGAATTAGTATGATAATGAAAGACAAAATCTGTTTGACCAGAAACAGAGTTTGTTGTTAGTTTTCACATCAACAAAACAATGTATCTCATTCTGTTTTCATGAATAAAGATCGATAAAGTTCTGAGTTTAGCATCTGTGTAATCAGTAGATGCTTGCTAAGGGGGCCCACTTAGTAAGTATCTGTAGTTAATTAGTTAGATGTTCTTTTCTGCTGATATCTAGTTAGCTTTCATCTTTGAAGTTTTTATACAAACTCAGTCTTACACTGCTTCTGCAGCATAGAGAGTCCATCCCTGTGACTGTTCCTGTAGCATAAGGCCAGTTCATGGTTTGTACCTCAGTCATAGCTGTTATAGTTTTTGTTTTAATCAAGCATAGTTGAGTTAAAGAATTCTGCATTACCATTCTGTGGCTTAGATAGAATTTTTTTCTAGTATGTATTTTTGCTAAGATTCGACCAAAACAAATTCCTATTGCATATGTTTTGCTGCGCCGTTTAAAGTCTACGTCCCCTGGTTTGACAAGTAAATGAACATCCACAGAGAGATATTAGTCACCTGTTAGAATGTCCAATTCCCAGGAAAAGTTTTACTATGATATTCATATCCTTTTGTGAGTGCGAGCCATTTTTGGCGCCGTTGCCGGGGATGGCGTCTAACTAGGAGTTTGACAAAGTCATTTTCAGCATTAGCTTAGTCTGTTAGTCAAAAAATTTCAAAATCTTTCAAGCCATTACTCACTGTATTGCATGCATAGAAGAAGAAGAGACGCACTGGGAAGGTTCCTCCCTAAAAATCTGTTTATTGAACTACCATTTGACCCAGCTGATAACGAACCTGAGGAAAATCCATTCGCTCTACTATTCTAGCACCCAGACATGGCAAATAATCCACCTCCTGCATTTGAGTTTCCCATTGTTCCCCAACAAGATACTGACAATCTTAAAAGCATCCCCTCTTCCTTGCTTCCAAAGTTTTATGGCCTGGTCACAGAAGGCCCAGAAACCTTTCTGTTTGAATTTGATGTCCTCTATCGCAGTTATGACTACAACACAGATGCTCATAAACTGAAGCTATTTCCTTCCACTTTGAAGGAGGGAGCTCTCAGATAGTTCATGAGTCTGGGAAGAGGCATTGTAAATAGTTGGGCAGCCATGCAGATGAAATTCCTTGAAAAGTATAAGGAATATTGTAAGAGTGCCAGCAAAGGTGATGACATATTCCGAATTCAGCAGAAGGAGGATGAAAGTCTGGAAGATTATATTTCAAGGTTTTTGTTTTCATTAAAAAGAAACTCAAACCATACTCTTAACGAGGACTCTCAGAAACTACTTTTTCTAAGGGGAATCAGTGATGCCTGTATTGACACCCTGGACCTAATAGGAGGAGGTGATATAACTCAACTACCTTGGGATGATATACAAAAAATATGTCTTAACTATTCTCGAGCAATAGTTAAGAAAGGTTGAGGTCATCATGCTTGATGAGAGTCTTCTTACGGTGAAGTTTCCGGATGGAGATCACAAATACACTATACGATTTCAAGCGGGACATCATTAATAATATAACACGGTGGGACACTATGCAAGCTTCGGAAGAAACATCGAGAAGGCGAGTAGTTTGGTTGAAGTTCTACACCATCATGAAAAAGCGTGATTAGGATGCAAGATGGTTGTTGGGCAGAAAAGCTCACGGTTCAAACCAATGGAAGGTGATGATGATCAGGTGTTCTTTGTTGCACAAAGGAGACCATGGGCCCAAAGGCAAGGTATGCCTCAAGACCCTTTAACTTTTGGTAATCCCTATTCTAGCTATAATAACCAATGGCAACAAGCATATGGACCACCACCATGGGTCGCCTCAACCAGTTGGCCTAATTATCAAACCCAGGTGTGATCTCTCCTCAAGGAGGTTGGCAGCAGCCACAAGGGCAATGGACCCCACCTTCAGGAAATTGGCAACAAAATCCTCAATGGAGAGGTCCTCAACAATGGAAAAACCAGTCTCCTGGGTTCTTGCAGCCTCCACAGCCACAACAACAGGCCCTTATGCTGCCTCCTGTAGCAACTACCACAAATCCTGGACCTCCAAAGCAAACGCCTATGCCTGCCCAGTCGTTGCCTAATCCCAATAATAAGCAGCAGCAGCCTCAACAGCCTGTGTATATTTCTGAAGCCAATCAATATCAAGCTTATGTCTTAAATGTTAATGACATCCATCTGAGGTCTGGAACTACTCTACCTACTCCCAAACCACCTCTAATTACAGAAATATTTGAAGAATCTAATACACCTACTGTTTCCACTGAGCATATGCCTATACCTGATATAGTTTCTATGGAACCTATTTTGCAGAAACAAGATAAACCACCTTTTCCTTAGAGGTTGCAAAGTATTGAATCTAAACTCATGGAAGAACCCACTTTTGACATTCTAGATTAGCTCAAAAATGTGCAAATTCAAATCCCTTTGTTTCAAGCTATTAAAGATGTTCCCATTTTTGGAAAAGCTATTAAAGAAGCCTGTTTGAAGAAGCCTGGACGAAAGAAAAAGGATCCCCAAACAATTTTATGTCTTAGGAAATTGGGCGATATAATATTTGGAAAATGGTATTTAAATATATTGACCTAGGCCACATGTACAATACATATAAATGGCCAAGTTATAAAATATTTTAAATTGATTTGGAGCTCCATTAATGTAATAAAAGCATACTATGAACTCCTTGAATATTTTAAACAATGGTCTACACACCTGATTAAACTTGCAGATGACTCCTGATCAAACGATGGGATGGTAGAAAGATATAATTGTCATAAGATCTTGGGGAGTATCCTGCTGATTTCTATTGCTCCAGTTAAGACAGCTGGAGGGTATCGATTATGTAGTGGCCATGGTTGTAGTACTTGATCTTTTACCTAGGATGTCGTGCGGAGATGTAGCCATTTCGATGGGTAGTCCACAAAAGAAGTGGCTTTGTATTCTACTAAATATCTTGATTTGTCCCAGCCTATTTGGCGAGATGTGGGAGAAGAAACTGAAAAGCCAGTTCTTTGGCTCATTAGTACTTCAAAATAGTCATTTCCTTTCAACTTTAAAGTAAGATCTTGCTTTCAAATTCACAATTCAATCTTGTCCCAGATGGTTCTCCAGTCAAGTGATGATCATCATCAATGTTTCTACTGTTGACTAGATTCCAAGTTCATGCCTAAACTTAAAGCAATTTTTATGTACAACTTACAAGAGGTACAAACATTACCTGTTGATTCTATGAGTAATCTCATTAAGCAGATAGAATTGTCTCTAGATCATTGTTTGAATGTTAATAGCAAGTTGTCTCAGTCTCAAGAGGATGACTTATTAAAAATGCTACAAGAACAGCATAAAGCTTTTGCATGGGAATATGGAGACATGCAGGGAATAGATCCTCAAGTCTCTACTCATAGGATATATATCAAAGAAGATTGTTTACATTAGACAACCCCCAGAAAACTAAATCCAACACTTGAAAATAGTGAAGCGACTTCAAAATTTGGCAATCGTTTTCTTTTATTTAATGACCAATAGGACTTCTCATTAGTCATTCATCCTCCAGAAAGGAGGAAAACCAGAGTGTGTGTGAATTACGGAAGAATTGAACAATGCCACTAAAAAGATTACTTTCCGACTACCTTTTGTAGACAGTACTAGATTCTTTATGCGGCAAAGATATTTTGCTTCTTAGATGGTTCTGGTAGGTATAATCAAATAAAAATTGCTAGTCAAGACAAGACCACTTTTACTTGTCCATGGGGAACATTTGCTTATTCGGTCTTGCCTTTTGGCTTATGCAATGCACCAGCAACATTTTAGAGAGCAGTAATTAATATATTTGCTGATATATCTTATGAATGCATGGAGATTTATATGGATGATTTCTACATATAGGAGTCACATTTTACGAAGAAACTTCTTTGAGTGAATTTAAGAAAAGTATTAAGGAATTCATGAAACCAAAATTTGTCTCTAAATGGTGAAAGTGCTAATGATGGAAGAAAGGTATTTCTAGGTCATCATATTTCAAAAAGGAATTGGGTTGACCACTGCTAAAATTAAGTTATTTGGAATTTACAAACTCCACACCAAAAACAAGGATATTAAGTTTTCTTAGTGTGGAGGGTATTATAGAAGGTTTATAAAGACTTTAGTAAAAATTGCAGTCATATACTTTATTATAAAGTTCCCAATTGGTGGACTGAGGAGCCCTCACAATCTTCCACATAATAAGGACTTGCTTACTAAAGCCCTATTCTTGGTCAAAATGGAACCTGCCTTTTCATATACATCTTTGAGTGCATCTGATTTTGGTATAGGAGCAGTTTTAAGTCAAAAAAAATTCAATTGAGCATGCTATCTACTTTATCAGCAAAAACCTTCAAGGTCCTGAGCTCAACTATACTGTTACAGAAAAGGAATTGCTTGTAGTAGTGTATGATTTGAATAAATTTAGGTATTATGTCACAGGTTATCAGATATTCATCCACACTGACCATGCACCAATCAAGTACTTGATGAACAAACCTGCCATTTCTGGTAGACTGGCACGATGGCTCTTGTTGTTACAAGAATTTGATATCACAATCATTGACAAACCAGGAAGAGCTAATATTGTAGTTGACTTTTTATCAAGACTTCAATCAGCTGCATCTGAGGAACATGAGGTCATTGATGATCGATTTCTAGATGAACACTTGTTTTCCATTGCTGCACATACACCCTGGTATGCAGACATTGCTAATTATTTAGCAGCAAACAAAATACCAACTCATTTTTCCCTAAAAGGAAAGAAGTTGTTGATAGAGAAAAGTTTTAACTTTACCTAGATTGCAAATTGTCTGTTCTATACTGGACCTGATCAAGTAATGCGAAGATGTGTAAGAGAAGATGAGACTTATGATATATTGCATGCTTGCCATGATGAACCATGTGGGGGGCATTTTGCAGCAAAAAGAACAGCAATGAAAGTTCTTACAACAGGGTATTACTAGCCAACATTACACAAGGATGATGTGGCCTATACAAGGAAGTGTGACAGATGCCAGCATATGGGAAGACCAACTAAGTCAGATGAAATGCCACTATATCCGTAGGTAATAGTCACCCCTTTTGATAAATAGGGGATGGATTTTGTGGGGCCAATTGATCCACCATCAAACGAAAAGTCATACATTCTAGTTTGCACGGATTATGTCACAAAATGGGTCGAGGTAAAAGCTATGACTAATACCCGAGATAACAAAGTTGCTAAATTTTTGTATGAACAAATTTTTACAAGATTTGGAGTTCCCAGAGAGCTTGTAACTAATCAAGGAGCTCAGTTTACGTCAAATCTGATCACTGCACTTATGAGTGACTATAAGATCAAACATAGGAAGTCCAACCCCTATCATCTTCAAGCCAATGGTCAGGTGGAGGTAACAAATAGAGAAATTGAGGCGATCCTCACAAAGATAGTGCAGATTCATAAGAAAGACTGGAGTAATAGACTTCCTGAAGCAGTTTGGGCTTACAGAACTACATGAAAAACAACAACTGGGTTTACACCTTTTGAGTTGCTCTATGGAAAAACAGCTATGTTACCCATTGAATTTGAACATAAAATTTTGAGGACAACTCTTGAACTCAACATGGACTTATCCAAAGCATAGAAGGACCGTCTCCTGTAGCTAAATGCTTTGGACGAAATGAGAAAAGCCGCCCTACAACATACAGAAGTAATCCAACAGCAGAGAAAGAAATGGCATGATCAACACATCAAAACCAAAAAAATTTCTGCTGGAGATTGGGCTCTCTTATATGATTCCAGGTACCAAGAAAACCAGGGTAAACTCACAACACGCTGGCTTGGCCCCTATGAAGTTGAAAATGTGTTTGACAACGGAGCTGTGCAGCTGGTCACAATTGATCCAGTTCGTTTCAAATTGCTCGTCAATGGCCACCGACTCCAACTATACTATAAGCCAGTTTCTAAGGAAGACTTCATGAAGCAGTTCATTCAGGTTCCTCCCGCTACTCTTCCTGCAGCCGAAGGCTCTAGCCTTTCTCCTACAGTGTTCCCGTAATTTTTAAAAAGCATGCCCATAATAAAGGTTTTCTTTTTAAGAAAACCCTTTTTCTCCATTTTCATTTATCGCCCACATCTCACTTCTTTATCTTCCATCCATCCATCCCATCCATCCATTTCATTCGTACATTTCATCCACCCACGTCATCCATCCACTTCATCCGTCCGCATCAACCTTAATTAAGATATCTTTCCAACTTGTCAATTCATGCAGCGCTGTCATCTTTCTTGACCCGTACATGCAATTATTAAAGGTACGCCATATCTTTTCTTATCACATATTTGATTTATTTTATTCTATTCAATTATTGCTATGCATGTACTGGTCATTATCCCCCAAATCTCTACCTATTCTTTAGTACATGTGAGGACAAATGTCATCCTTTAAGAAGGGGGCGGGGTAATCCATCTTTTGAAACCTGTCTTTTCGCTGCTGCTATAACTACAAAATAATCTTTCTTTAATACATTTCTGGTACTTTCCAAACGTGATTGCATGTCCTTCTTTAATGCATCTTTTTCTTGCAAACTACAATTAAGACTGCTTGTTTAAAAAAGTTCATTTTTGGAAAAAAGAAAGAAATATAGCGGCATGACAAAGAAAAACCAGAATAGAAAGGGAAATAAAGAATTTGAATCTTCAGCAAGAAATTGAGTTTAGCTAGAAAAACTACAAACATGGGTGGTTAGTTGGTGCGACATGAGCCTGTAGCTCATGAATTATTGTTGCAAAACCCGCAGACAGTCCAAGCATTTAGCCTCTGTGGATGGTTAAATTATTTTCTGAGTTTAAATGATTTTGAGTAAGGAGGCTGTGGAAAATTTTAGAACACTTTCGAAGGGAAGCCACTTGCAAGTAGGGTCTAACGATTGTTGCAACAGAAATTTCGTGGCTTGGGCTCCAGTAGTTGGAAAACTTTTCTTTAGATGTTGCAGCTGCAAGGGCTGAGTTTTCAATGCCTGCTGATGGACCTCTGGAAGTCTCCAAGCAAGGATGCAAGCGTGTGTCACTGCCTCTTCCATATTCAGAGTATGCCACTTATATAATGAGGTATTTAACCTATGAAGGCCATTTTTCCTACCTGCATTCTCATCATTTTAAATTATTAAGCCATATAAGGCATGGGTTGGCTGTGAATGTTCTGAATTTCTTGTTAAAGTTTTTAGAGCAAAGTGCCCATGGAACTCAACAATGGAAAGATAACTCTGTCACTCATCATGGCCTTATTAAATTACTGATTGAGCGCTCTTTGAGAGACGTCTCACCTCTCTCCTGACAACAATTTGTTGCCTAAAATAGTTTGCAACCTCCACAACCCCCTAGGGTAATTACCCCACGGCCTCAAAAAAAGAAGAAAGAAATTGCATCTACTAGTGGAACAGGGCAAGGGTCATCTACTCATGTAGCACCTGATCCTATAGCCGTCACAGCTGAATCTTTTGCTAGGGTACAAACTAGGTCTACTACTAGGAGGGAGAAAGGAAAAACAAAGGTAGAAGGGTCCCCAGAATCTGACCCTCATTCTCAGAAAAGGCAATGCTCCTCTCCTGCAGCACCTTCCCCTGCAGCAGTTTCTCCTACAGCAACAGCTGTTGATATTACCAGTTCACCGTCATCCTCTGGTAGGGCAGAGCCCCCTGAACAAACAAGAAAAAGAAAAGCTACCAGAACACTCCCTGTAGCCACATCAGTACCAAGAAGGGTTTCCACAAGGAAACAATCTAGGACCTCCCCTGTTTCACCGCAACCTGAGGTGATTGTAATTTCAGAAGGGTCTGTTGAATCTAAATTTAATGTTTCTCGGAATGAATCTGAGAATGCCGTTCAGAGTTCACTCGTTCCTGAAAAGGAACAAGTTGAGACAAAAGAAGCAGGGCATAATGGGCACGAGTTGCCAAATCTTGATGATTTGGCTACTGCTGCTATGCAATTCTTGGAGGAAGCACAAACTTCTCCACCGCAGCAACAAGAAGAATTTATCCTGCAGCAAGAACAAGAACAGGCTGAACAACTGAATGTGTCTAATGAAGTTGTATTTCATCCTATAATTTGTAAAGCCATTGTTGTGTATAGGAGGACCTTTTTAATTAAGTTTCTATAATATGTTAAAGATAATTGGGAAACAGTTACACTGCAAACTTTGACTTTTCAACACATAGCCCAGACTGACATGCAACAAAGTTTGTGGGAAGTAGAAAAGAATAAATTGAAAAAGAAAATTGAAAGTCAGAAACAGGAAATTGTTGAGTTGAAAGCAAAAATGAACGAAATGTTAAAGGTAACTGGTCAAATTATGGAATGCAAACTGCCACCCAGAGTTTATGCTCTGTGCCTTAAAGAACAGTTTTTATGGTTTCAATTGATGAGAATTTCCAAAAACCAAGACCCTATAATTCATATTGCCAAAGAATTTTATGAAGCATATCAAGCAGCCCCTAACTGGTTAAGGAATTCTCTGTGTGAATTCTATTTGCATGGCTTTTTAATACCATTTGAAACAGAATGGAATCCTCTTCTATACATTGGTGATATTCATTTGAGAGCATTTATGTCGTGGGCAGAAAATGAGGTGAATTATGGCAGGCAGTGGGAAACGTGTGAGGAAATTGAGAAAACAGAGCCTGTCCCATTACGCTCTCAAAGTTCAAACCCACATGCAATGTTGAAAGATTGGTTTGCTTTGACATATGGTATTAATAATGTTTCAGCCAGAGTGAAAATATTTGACATCAGAAAGCAAGTATATGATGAATTCCAAGCACAACAATATTCATTTTGGAGATTAGTATATACCAGAAATGAGAAAAGATGAGAAAAATTAACTGTTGGGTTAAGAAAGTTAGAACGACATGGTCCCCTAAACTTTACAGCTGCACTCAAATGAACCAGTAGATATATTCAATTGGGACTTCAAACAAGATTTGAACTGTGGTTGCCACTGACATTCAGACCCCTTGTGCTAATGTGGCCCCTGTATCCTCATCAGGCTACAAATCTTAACAATGAATTAGAAGATCGAATATATGAATGGTGTCAGGATTTCAGAGGATTCTATTATAGGAACGACATCATTCGAGTCATTACGTATACTCTGACTTGAAGAAACCACCGGAAAGTTAATCTTGGAGGGCCGACGGTAGGCTAAGTAGGGAGGCGATGATGAGCTAAAATATGCTCATAATTTGATGTTATGATAAACTTTTAAATGACTTTATTTTTGCTATTTCCGGCTGTTTAAACTTTGTTGAAACCTTTTGTGGGGATATCTGTAGCAAGAAACTTTATATTCCTGCTGACCTATTGTGTTGACTTGATTGCATTTATTGCTGTTGACTCCCAAAAATGGCTGGTATATTGTATACAGTTTTTGAATGGTGAAGTAGATTTAAAATGTGTGATTAATGAATAGATATCATGTATGTGCCATATGCCTTTTCTTGTGCATCTGTTACCTTTTGTTTCCCAGGTTGTTGAAAAATGATCGAGTCAAGCGTAGCCGATCTCAGCCTTGCAGTAAAGTCCATTTCCTGCATGACTTTGAGGAAGCTCCGGCGAAGACTCTTTGACCGAAACTGATTTGGAAAGATTTTTAATGATAAGTCAATTTGAAAGGAGTGGAGTGCTAGATTCTCTCTGAATCAGGTTGAACACATAAATTTATTTATGAAGTTTGTTCCTTGATTCAGGGATACACTTTACTTCCACGTCTTTCTTTGATGAAGTTAGTTAGTTAGTTGTTCTTCTGATTTAAAAATAAGATACTCCTCCTGCGCAAGAGAGTAGAAGATGAATAGAATGAGTAATAGATGATATTCAGGGTAAGATAGAAATAGAGTAGCAGATATCATGTAAGAATTAGTATGATAATGAAAGACAGAATCTGTTTGACCAAAAACAGAGTTTGTTGTTAGTTTTCACATCAACAAAACAATGTATCTCATTCTGTTTTCATGAATAAAGATCGATGAAGTTCTAAGTTCAGCATCTATGTAATCAGTAGATGCTTGCTAAGGGGGGCCACTTAGTAAGTATCTGTAGTTAATTAGTTAGATGTTCTTTTCTGCTGATATCCAGTTAGCTTTCATCTTTGAAGTTTTTATACAAACTCAGTCTTACAATGCTTCTGCAGCATAGAGAGTCCATTCTTGTGACTGTTCCTGCAGCATAAGGCCAGTTCATGGTTTGTACCTCAGTCGTAGCTGTTACAGTTTCTGTTTTAATCAAGCATAGTTGAGTTAAATAATTTTGCATTACCATTCTGTGGCTTAGATAGAATTTTTTTCTAGTATGTATTTTTGCTAAGATTTGACCAAAAAAAATTCCTAGTGCATATATTTTGCTGCACCATTTAAAGTCTACGTCCCCTGGTTTAACAAGTAAATGAACGTCCACAGAGAGATATTAGTCACCCGTCAGAATGTCCAATTCCCAGGAAAAGTTTTACTGTGATATTCATATCCTTTTGTGAGTGCGAGCCAATGATCATATAGCACAATACAAATGAAAAGGGATAAAGAGAACTCTTGTAGATACCAGTTCTACCCTTAATGTGTGTAGTGTGACCCTTCTAGATAGACTTCGAATTGATCAATCAACCATTCGACCTAATTCTGTATCTATTAAGGGATTTGACAATGTTGACAAAAAACCGCTAGGGGTGATCATTATGCCTCTTACCATTGGAGTAGCCACCTTGAATACACCAGTCCATGTTATTCCTTATGAACTTTCATGTAATCTTATCTTAGGTAGACAATGGATTCATGCAATGAAAGGTGTTCCTTCCACTCTTCATCACAAAATGAAATACATCTACAACAATAGAGTCCAGAGACTTGATGCCGATCCTGAACCTGATAGTGTCTTACAACTTGAGAAAAAAAATCACATTCCTTAAATAAATCAACATTACCTACATAGCTAGAACCCATTCAACAAAAAGATAAACAACATATTGAGCAAGTCATGACACTATCAGAAGATGATTAGGGTTCCTTGGATTTTGAACATGACCCAGACAACCTTTTGAAAGCATCTGCCTCAACAACTTTAGACAAAGAAGTAAATTACACAACAAAATTTGAACTTAATCACGAACAACCCCTGAATTGAAAAGAAATGAAGAAGCTTTATGGATGTGGTTATGAACTATTGAAACAACTTGGATATAGTGGAAAAGTATGTGGTGCTAATGAGAAAGGTATCTGCAACCTATTGATCCTATCACACAACAAACAACTCATGGTCTTGGTTATTGTTCTATGATAGAAATCGCCAAGCCTTCACTCAACATCATTACTCTCACACAACATTCTTCTAAGCCAACTTTAACTATAAAGCATCTTGAACTGATAGACACTAGTGGTCTTGATTGTTCTCCTTTACAAGCCATCAAACAAAAAAATACACCTTCACTTAATTTCAATGTCATCTTGCAAGATACCAATGATTTGTATCCGATAGATTTTCCATCGTCTTGTAAGAGTGAGAACAAAATATCAAATTCTAGAGAAACTTATGTAAGTATGACATCTCATACTAAGAAAGATGTATCTTTGTTGTCAATTACAAGATCACCTTCTACCATTGATCAAGAGAGTATCTTGTTGAGACTCCTCCAAGATCACTTGATATCTCTTCCTCCAAGAACTCGTAAGAAATTCTATTACAACAATTCATTTTTGGCCTATCATAGAGTTCATGGTCACTCCACAAATGAATGTAAAGCTTTGAGTAGTAAAATCTAGAATTTTAAAGAATTTGGTTTTCTTCCTTCTATGGGGGCACCTAATTCTCTAATTGATACTAATTTTCACTCTAGCACACATTTCATTAATCATTTTGGCTCACACTTTTCCTGCACTAAGTGGGTCAAGGGGTTTAGTAGCCTTGTCCTTGTATGTCACTTGTCATTGAATCTTTTGGCTATTCATTAACTTTTCATGAACATATAAGAGAAATCTTGGGATGTGGACGTGATATGCCTTAGTTTTCCTTGCATGTGACATACTAACTTTTCATGACATAGCTTATTGGAAACATATGACTTGGCATTGGGCTTTTTGAGTAAGCTCTCATGTCCTCTTCTTCTACTTTAAGGAAATTGCTCACAGTACTGGTATTCACAACCACTTTAAATTGGGGTCATACATCACCACTCACATTTCATTATGTGATTTTATTTTTCTTGTAATTCCCTCTCTTGGACACATTTGGTACAATGTTCCCAAGGATGAGACATTGCACTTGTCCTTTCATGAAAACAAGATGATACCTTGCATGAAGTAAGAAAAATACCTTTGAACAAACCTTACACAAAGTTGCATTTACAATCTATATGAGTGTTAAGCATAGAAATTTTTCTTTACCTCATAGAGATCGAAGATCATTTTTTGTGGTGCCTTATTAAAGTTATTAGGAGGTATAAGTTTGATATGATAGAGCAGGAAGCCCATTTTGAGGCACAACTTTCCCCATAGCCACCTATGTGTTTGTGAGTACATACCACTCGAGCGTATGTTTCTCACCTTTTGGGATTTCTCACCCGGTGGGAAGCCAAGAGTTCCATCACCCCAAAGTGAGTATGCATTTTCATTTTGGACAAACAACCTAGATCTGATCGACAACTAGGTGGAAAAATGATCGAAGCTTAATCCACCTTTTCATTTTCATTCTTCTCTTCCTTCTAGTTCTTTCCATTGCATGATTGCATATCTTGATAGTTTGATTTAGGATCTTGGATCATGGGGGCTTGATTTCCTTCTTGATCTTTTTCATTCTTTGTCATCTACATCTGCACACTCGAATCTCTCTTGAATGTATACTTTAGTGTGAGTTTGAAGAAAGTTCATCCTCTCACTAAAGTGGGGGCTAAATGTACCATAGAAAAAGGGAAACTTGCTTGATTTGTGATTATTTCCTGGTAAATTTGACTTAATAAGACCTTGATTTAGTGTTGTGAGGATTTTTTCACATGCACACTAGGTCTTGGACCCTTTAAAATGTATTTATTGATGTCTTGTGACTTGGCATTGTGAAGTGTTGTAACACATTTCTACACTTTTCTAGACTCTTCTTATTATAATTCATCTAAAAATCACCTTTTTATCCCTTGTCAAGTCCTATTTTAAAGTGTCATAAAGTCTTGTAACTATTTTTCATGCTTTTCTAGGCTTGTTATCACTATTTACACCTTTCTTATGCTTTATTTAACCCCTTTATGGACTCATAAGTCATAATTAAGTGTATTTTTGAATATAAACCTGACAAACGTCATTAAATGCAACTTAATTCCTAACACCCACTTACAAGACTAAGGTGGAACCCATTCACTATGGGTAGTGAATGAGTCCCTCTTGGCTCCAAATTCAAAATAATTCAAATTGTCTTTTGGGTTTTTATTTAAAAATACCTTATGTTGGCCTATGATGAGGTATTATTGGGTTATTAGGGCATAAAAGTGTATAAACAAGTGTTTTTCCACCCATTTCAAACCCTATTAATCTCTTAACTCATTCACTAACCATTCTTCATTATCCATCCATCATTCTTCCATCTCAAGTCAAGCAAGTTAGGGTTTCATCACTTCAAGCCATTAAGATAACAATTTTAAGACATTCAAGGGTAGATTCTCCATGTTTTGTTGTAGAAATTCAAGATCAATCTTCATGGAAAGGTAATAAACTCTATTATTACATGTTTCATTACATTCTTTCTCTATTTTAGCTTAATTACCTAAAATGGGTTTGACCAAGGCAAACCCCCATGCCCTAACATCCAACATTTCTCTCTCTTGTCTTATGTGTTTGTAGATTTAGACATCTTGGAGGCTTAGAAATCATTGAAGCTTGCATTGCAAAGTTTTTTAGGTCTTCTCTTCATTGAACAAGTTAAATTATCAATAAAAACTCACTTTTAGGTTCAGAAATCAGAGTTTCAAAAGCATACACCTGTAGAAAGCTAAAGTGCAGACTAAGAGCTCTTGTTTCCTCTTTTGGATCTTTAAAAATTCAAAAGTGGACTCATTCTCCATTAGTGTTGAATGAGTTCCATTTCTAGGCCTTAACATGGTTTTCTTTATTTTTGGATACCCTTTTGTCCGAAACGGGATCCAGGTCAGTTTTACAAAACTAGGACTAATTCACCCAAAATGGCGAATGAGTCTAGTAGTAAAATTTCCAACATCAGAATTATTTCAAATGTCATTTCCAACCTCCTTCCATATCCCCGGGGAAAACTTTTAGCTTCATCCATTTCTATTTCAGTTTTGCATTCATTTCTAGGTGTTTTAGCATTACATAATGTGTTTTCAAACAAGTTTTTTTCTTTAGTTCCCATTTAATAATGAGCCCATTTTATTAGCTTATTGCATCTAGATCATTGCATTTAGGCATAATTTCATCATACTTACATTAGATTGAGTGAACCACCTGGATTTGTGGTGTGGGATCTATCTCTTTCCTTTAGGTGAAAGACCCTAATTGAGAAAAAGAGACAACATTCCACCATCTTAAAATCTATGTTTCACTATGGAACTATTCCAGAACCCATTTCAGACAAATGGGTATCCAAAAATGTAGAAAACCAAAATCAGGCCTAGAAGTGGGACTCATTTTCCACCCATGGAGAACGAGTCCACTTTTGAATCTTAAAGATTCAAAAGTGGAATCAGGAGCCTTTGGTTTGAACTTTCTGCTTCTCTAGGTGTCTAGTTTTGAAACCATCAAATTCAAACCTGGAAGTGACTTTTTGTTGATGTTTTTCCTTATCCAATGAAGAGATGACTTGAACAACTTTGCAACTTGATCTTCAATGATTTCCAAGCCTTCAAGATGCCTAAATCTACAAACACACAATAGAGAGATAGATGCTTGATATTAGGGCATGTGGGTTTTCCTTGGTCAAACCCCTTTTAGGTAATTAAACCAAAATGGATAAAGAATGTAATCAAGCATGCAAAAATGGCGTTATTACCTTGCCATGATGTTTGATCTTGAATTTTTGCAACAATGGAGGAAGATTCTATACTTGAATGTCTTTGGAGGCTATCTTGATGACTTAGAATGATGAAACCCTAGTTTACTTGACTTGAAGGAGAAGATGAATAATGAATGAATTGTGAAAATGTGTTAATGGATTAATGGGGGTTGAAATGGGTGGAAAGACACTTATTTATATGCACTTATGCCTTAATTACCCAATAATACAACATCACAGGCCAACATAAGGTCTTTTTGAATAAAAACTCGAAAGAAAATTTGAATTATTATTAATTTGGAGCCAAGAGGGACTCATTTGCAACCCATGGCGAATGGGTCCCACTCTATGATTGTAAGTGGGTGTTAAGATTTAAGTTGCATTTTATGTTGTTTGTTAGGTTTACATTATAAAATACACTTAATTATGACTTGAGAGTGCATAAAGGGGCCAAATAAAACATAAGAAAGGTGTAATTAGGGCTTGGGACATAGAATTCAATGTGAAAGTGTGATTAAATACACTTTACAATAGCAAAATAAGGTCCACACAACCTAGAAAGGCACAAGAACTAATGTGAATTTGTAAAACACATTAAAACACTAGGTTAGCATTAAGTTTATTTTACAAGCCTTCTAGATTGATTGGAAGATGCAATTGAATACATTTTATAATGTTGAATTAGGGAGAAATGGGTACATTAAGTCTAGAGAGGTGTGAAAGTCTTTTACTACACTTTACAACACCTTTACAAGACATCGTTAAATGAATTTGAAAGGGCCCAAGACCTAGTGTGGATGTGAAAAACACCTTGCAACAACAAATCAAGGCCTCATTAAGTCCAATTTATCAAGCAAGTTTCCTTTTTGTATGGTAGAGAGTATAAATTCATACATAAATACATATGGTTATATGTATATACTTTATATATACACACACACACATTCAATTCTTACACAAAAATCATACACAATTACTTGGGTATTGATTAGAATCTATGGGTGATATATCTATACATTTACATAAACATGTCATTAGATCCATCAAATAGTTCCATGTGCATAAGCAACTCATGCATGAGTGTGCATAGATACGTCCACCTATGTACCTTCATGTATGCATTTATTCTTGTGTATGGTCTATCATCGACATGCATGTGTGTGCGTATTCATACTCCTCATATGTTCCACATATCAATACAAGCATAGTAACAAGAAAAGAACTCACAAGCTTAACAGATAAACATTAACCAATTATGCACTCAAAAGTAAACAACACTCTTACTAATACAGACATATTAACTAAGGATGATTTACCAACTTCCCACTTAATAACTCGACTTAATTATTCTACTATGGTGTGTGTAAGCTCAAATAGGTTACGTTACTTGTTAGCCAACCAAGACCTCCTGAGTGATACTTACCCTCTGCTTGGAGGAATTGAATATATACCTACAACCACTAACACATGCACATGGTAGTTAGTTGTTCGCAAAATATGCATAATATGTAATACATCTCCAAAGTTAGAATATCGATTCAATATTCATTGAATCACATAAATGCATTCATTCATATAATATTAAATGAGATAACATTCATATATAAAGTAGTGATAACAAAACTGAAAGTACAATTTATTGATTCACTGAGTTCACATTACATTCACATTTACCCTATATAGTAATAGTAAATAGTAATTACACAAATGGGGTCTAACATACTCCTCCCCTTGTGAATCATTGTCCCTAATGATTTTATGTAGCAACATAACATAAAAAAAAATCAACATATTGTTTCAAGCATTCTCAAAAGCATCGAAAACATGAGGAAAATTTTGTTGAATCTCAACATAATCCTCCCAATCTTCTGCATATTGGTCCCACTGGACTTTACATTGCAAAACCTCCCTGTTATGCAAGTGAAGCTTACACATTTTGAGTACCTTGACGGGATCACGTGTTACCACTCTAGGGTCTTGTACCTATAAAGAAGTTTAATAAATAATTTGATTATCACTAGGTATGTACCTCTTTAGGTAGGACACATGGAAGTCATTATGCATTCTGACAAGAGTTGGTGGCAATGTTATTCAATAACCTACCAAATTAATTTCCTCTAGAATCTCAAAAGGTCCAACATAATGTGGGGCTAACTTGGAAGAATTTCCAAATTTAATGGAGCTCTTGTGTGGTTTCACTCTCAACAATACTTTGTCACCTATGAAAAAAAAAAGGGAACTCTCGTAGCATGAATGCTTTTTATCGATCATTAGCTTCAACCAACCTTTGCTTAACAATCTTAACTTTCTCTTCCATTTCTGCTAACATTTTTGGCCCAAGACTCACTCTATCCTCAAGTCTATCCCAAATTATAGGAGTTTGACACTTTTGACTGTACAATGCTTTGAAAAGATCGATATTTATCATGGAACATGATAAGAATTATTGTAAGAAAATTCCACTAAGGCTAAGTAGTCTTCCCATCTATACTACTGATCCATGCAATACATTCTCAGTAGGTCTTCCAATACTTGATTCACCCTTTCAGTTTATCCATTCATTTTTGGATGATATGCTGAGGTAATATTCAACTGTCCCTAGTGTAGAAAACAAGGTTTTCCAAAACCTAGAAGTGACTCCTACATCCCTATTCAAGTTAATATTCTTAATAATTCCATGCAACCTAAACACTTTTGGCACAAACTTTATTTCTATGATAGGTGCTCCATGAGTTAGATTCCCAAGTATAAAGTGTGCAACTTTGGTAAGCTTATCTATGACCATAAGAATGGTATTGTATTTATTTCTTGACATAGGTAATCCTTGAACAAAGTCCATACTTATGATTTTCCACTTCCTTTTTGATATGTCATGTGGATATAACAAGCTTGTAGGATGATGATGCTTTGTTTTCACCCTTTAACATTCAAGACACCTACCCAAAACTAGCAACATCCCCTTTCATCCCTTTCCAAATATACAATGGCTTGACTCCACCATCATTTTAAGCACCCTGAGGTGTCCAAAGTATGGTGCTTCATGCACTTCCTTCCATACAAAATTCCTTAACTCTCCTACATCAGGAACATACATCCTCCCTTTATATCTAAGTAATCCATTAGGTTCAAAATGAAAACCATCATACCTAGAATCTTGTAGATTGTTAGTGAGTTCCTACTTGAATTGCAAGCAGTACTCATCCTCTTTGTACTATTGCAACACTTGTCCATTAAATTTAGTTTGAATCATCACTATTGAAGCAATATGACATATTTGACTCAAGGCATCAACAACCCAATTTTCTTTCCCTTTAATATAATTGATATTGAAGTGGTAGTTAGCTATTAACTATAACCATCTTCTCTACCTAGCATCCAAATTAGGTTGAGTGAAAGGTACTTTAACCCATTATGATTAGTTTTCAATTCAAAGGGTTTCCCCAATAGGTGGTGCCTCCACATTTGTAATGTGTCAACCAAAACTGCTAACTCCAAATCATGCAATGCATAATTTTTCTTGTAAGGTCTTATCTTTCTAGATTTGTAAGCAATCACTTTCCCATCTTGCATTAACACACCTCCTAAACCTTCTTCAGATGCATTTGTGATAACCGTAGAGTTACTGTCAAGATATGCTACTTTCAAGATTGGTGTATTGGTCAACTTCTCTTTGAGTAGTTCAAAGGCTTCTTGACATTTCTCAGTCCACTCAAATTTCTTCCCTTTCCTTTGTAAATAAGTAATTGGAAAAGCAATCTGGGAGAATTTTGCAACAAACCTTCTATAGTACCCTACTAGACCCATGAAATATCTTACTTCAGACACATTCTTGGGTACTAGCCACTATAGTACTGCCTTGATCTTAGTTGGATCTATAGAGATTCTATCTACCAAGATCGCATGCCCTAGATAATGCACTCTCCTTTGAAACAAAGTACACTAAGAGAGTTTACTATAAAAATTTTGTTCTCTTAATCATTGTAAGACTATCTCTAAATGTCTACAATGATCTTCCTAATCCTTGGAATAAATCAAGATGTCATCTAGAAAAACCAAGACAAATTTATCTATGCAATACAATACTATTCATAGGTGTTTTAAAATTGTGTGTTCTGGTGTCTGAAATGGATGTTCTTCATGGTTTAGTCATAATTATAGTGATGTCTTTCTCAGTTGTCCCTGATCTTATTATAATCATTCATATCTGATATCAATAGTTATATAACATTCAGGTCAGTTATCAAGTCTTAGCTGGTTCAGTTTTTCTTCAATAATTTGTTATATATGGACATGATATCTAGATGGATAGTAATTATTAATATAATTTTCAGTAATAATGAACTAATAGTACAGTTCAGATCATTTCTAATTGAATATATAGTATCCCCCACATGTAAATCATCTGTGGGTTCTCCAAATCTACTAGCATTTCCACTAGCATTGTTGGTATTCTCACTATTGGAACCATTATTCATTTGCTCCCTTTTCGATTCTTTTCCACTATTGTGGTTACCTTTTCTCCTTGCTTATATACATTTTACACAACTTCCACCTTCTTTGGAGTTGACTAGTCAAGGATTTCCACAATCTTCTTACGGTCTTTAGTTTCTTTCCAGGTGGAGATAGCCCTAAGCTTTTGCTCTTGCTTAATTGCTTTTTCATATACAAGATCCATAGTTATTGGACTATGTATATCCACTTCTCCTATAATCTGATTGTTAAGTCCCATTAAAAATTTTTTATGTGAAAGCGTTCATCTTTATGATATATAGGAACATAACGCGAGTAAAATTCTCCCAATACTCATTGACTAACATATTTCCTTGTTTCAAACTCTGGAAATCCATGCGTTATTGGTCATAGTAAAGTTAGGGAAACCATCGCTTGTGGAAAATATCAACAAATTCCCCCCATGTTAGCTTCCATGAGTTTGTATTTAGTTCCAAATTTTTGTTCATCCACTAGTTAGAGGCTTCTCCTGCTAACAAATATGTTCCCCAAGCGGCTTTAGTGGTCTTAGTGTAATTCTGGATTTCAAAATACTTTTCCATTTGGACAAGTCATGCCTTAGCTTCATGTCTACTGGCACTTCCCTCAAACTTGGGTGGGACAATCTTCTTCATATCCTTGGAAATTTCAAAATCCATACGCTTCTTATTCTTTCCACATATGGAATTGGTGATTTTTCCCTTTCGTAATCATGAGTTTCATTACATCCGTGAGAAGAGTTTTCACCCTCATTCTCATTAATAGGAACCTCTTTCTCATCCCTATCTTTTACCCTTTCTTGTTCAAGGTTGTCCAACCTTGCCAAGTTTTGGTCAAATTTAGCTTCAATTCTTGTGGGTCCTTGCCCAACTTCTTGACTACCACCAGGATTGGTTCATGTCCTCACCATCTTCACAAGATTGATTTTTACCTAAATGTTTATCCATGTTAGACTAAATTATGTTATAAACTATCTTATGGAAAAATTAGAAATGGAATTCATACACACAAAAGAATTCCACATAATATTAAGCACATGATTTTGATAAACATATAATTTTATTCATTTCTTGAGGATTTCAATATAATTTTGATTACATGGAGTGACTATTCAGATAGTCAAGTGGAGAGTATCCATCAGATTCACTCTCTGACACATAACTTAGTGGAGTATATCCTACAAATTGAGATTGTTGCTCATTTCTCATTTGTTCATTCCTATCCAAAAATGGATAGTAACCTTCTGATTTATCATTTGATACATAGTTACAAGATACATATCCCTCAAACTCATTACTTGAGGAAATTACTATTACTTCCACCATTGGAAGAACTCTAGGGTCCCTATAGATAAATGTGAAACTATCACTTCCTTCTGAGGGCATATCCATAGAAAGTGATTATGGCTCAAACATTTTTGGTGAGATGGAAGGTAGATAGTTGTACTTAGAATCCATTTTTATCTTCCTCTTCATGTCACTGATCTGAGAAAGTGTGTGACTGAATGTTTTGGTGTCACTCAACCAGACGACATTGTCATAGTTGGTACCCTTAATTGTTCTAATGATGGCTTCTCTTACCTTCTTGGCCTTGAGGTAGAGCTCATTTTTTATTACTGACTCTCAAGTTGTTAATCTGAGACACACCATCCTGGCACAATAATTTTCAGCATTAGATAATGTTGGACGAAAAGAATGATGAGCTCATAGGTTCTAGAGCTAAACCTAGCTCTAATACCACATGTAATGCCAATCAGACACTAAAGTAATTTTTCTTAGGTTTTGAATGTGTGAGTAAATAAACTATGCAATAAACCATTGCAATAAAAAAAAATCCTTTCTTTATTGAGAATATATAAACAAAGATGCTATAATAAAATACAATAAAGATTTCCATTTCAATACAGTAATTCACAAATTACAATATTCCAAGAATGAACACAATTACATACATAGCTCCTCCGAGCTTCATACAATAAGATATAGATGGTCTAGGAATCCACCTTTCAAAACCTTGATTTTTTGTTTCCTATTGAGGAGGAGAAGCATCACTCAAGTGTTTTTCTGCTAGCCACAGACTCATGCGGTCCCCTACACATCTATCAAATATAGATGGCCCTACCCTTTAGCGAAGGTAGTTTTTGTGTAACCCCATACGACATACCACTTTGAGCTTAGTGTTATGCCCTACATGACTAGGATTTATAACCCTACACTAGGTAACCCTCATGTGTTTAAGTGGACATGGTGAACTGATAGTGAAGCCCCCGAAAATCACACTACTTTGGCCAAAGTGTTCTCACTCACTATAATTGAGTGAAGGTCTACCATTCACTTACACTATAACAAGATCATTTTCACTTAAGGCCATTATATCTATGCTTAGGTAATCCTTCTTTATTGGTAAGATTAGTCCCCAGGATAACCTATCTCTTTAACACAAACCTAAGGTAACAAAACTTATTAAGCAAAGTACTAGTTCCCTCCCTTCACTAGACAAGAATTTGAGGAGTAACTTACTAGCCATCTAGCATAATAAATTATCTAGTTACGATTATCCCTTAAGCTACCTATGTTTAATCATATGATCTAGTATAATAATAATACCAATGACAAATAATCTCTCCTATCATGGAGTAACTGCAAGCATAAATGGAGTTAACATCTACTTTTCTTTCAAAGAAAACATTAATTTTTCATAATTGCTAGTACCACAAGAGACTTAAAAACAAATAAGAAATAAATCTTAAATAACTCTTTCAAAACTAATACAAACAAAAGAAGAATATCCTCATTCTTGTGATAAGCTTTCCAATTGACTAGCTGCAAACATAACACTTCTTGAAAAGCAAATAACTTGGTATTGATCCCTCCAAGAATTTCATAGTAATTACTAACTCACAAGTTGGAAAATAATTCTCTCTAAATAGTAATAAACTCTCTCTAATGCTCAAAGCTCTCACTCATTGTATTAAGCAGAATAATGTAGATAGGAATATTAGTAGAATGTGCATCCCAAACAAGTGAACTAGCTCCACTATTTATACAATTTGGAGACTACCCAACCTATAGTTTAGGCTTTATTTGTAACAAAACTTAGCATGCACATCAACACATATATCATAGCTAGAAGGTGGTTCATAAATCAACACATACTTAGCTAAAACAAGCTATAGATTGACCTTATTGATTGACAACAATAAGAGACTGATTCAAATCAACACATTCAATTGAATTTAGCTTGCATTTCATAACAAACATCTATAGATAATAGGTTTCAAAGTTGGTGCCAGAGCATCAATATTCACTTATAGATTTGTTGTGGTTTCCTTCATATCTAAAATAGTCAATAAAAAATATGCAACACCAAGCTTGCATTGACTAAGTATTGGTGTGAGTCAATCCTCATAAATTAATCAGTTTGAAAAATTCGTCGACTTGTTATTCATTATTCTACACGTCTTTTATAAATGTTGGTCAATGCGTAATGACATTACATTAAGAGTTTACTAAGACCATAATATTTCCACAATAGGTGTCAACTTAGTATTTCACCATACATCAACTTAATGGTTACTCATTGTTTTGCAAAATACAAGCTCTTCATATGTAGGAAGCATGAATAAAATGTGGCTAAAGAATACAATCATAATTATATCATACTTCAACCTTGATTTAGTTTATTAAATCAGCCCCTAATTTGTTTATGATAATCGACTTAAACCCATATATATATATATATATATATACCTAACATATATGTACATAAACATATACATATACATATACATCTATATATATATTGGTACACACACACGCGCGCGCACACACACACACAGACACACATATATATATATATGTATATGTATTTATATATATATTAGTTTATATATCCATATTTATCATATGTCAATAAAGAATGTATACATAATCGATATACAAATGAATACAATCAAGATAGAAATCACATTGTTATATTAATATATCAATTGTATATATATATACACATGTATACGTATTTATATATGTATCAATGCATTCGTATGGGCATATCCATTTTCCACCATATGTGTTTATTGATACATATATACATATGGATATATGTAAATACTTTATATACATATATATCTACACATTCGATTCTTACACAAAAATCATATGCAATTACTAGGGTATTGATTAGAGCCTATGAGTGATATATCTATATGTATACATATACATGTCATTAGATCCATCAGATAGTTCCGTGCACATAAGAAGCTTGTGCATGAGTGTGCATAGATATGTCTACCTATGTACCTTCATGTACAGTTCCTTCTTCTGTATGGTCTATCATTGAAATGTATGTGTGTACATATACATATTCCTCATATGTTCCACATATCAATACAAGCATAAAAGAAAGGA
Organism: Sequoia sempervirens; assembly: GCA_007258455.2. Taxonomy (NCBI): domain Eukaryota; kingdom Viridiplantae; phylum Streptophyta; class Pinopsida; order Cupressales; family Cupressaceae; genus Sequoia; species Sequoia sempervirens. The sequence continues at coordinate 507,122,214 of VDFB02047230.1, read as the reverse complement.
AACAAATCAAAATCTCCAATGGATAAACATCAAACAATAATGCACTCAAAATTAAACAAGACTCTTACTAATGTAGACATATTAACTAAGGATGACTTACCAACTTCCCACTTAATAACCCGATTCAATTATTCTATTGTGGTGTGTGTAAGCTCAGATAGGTTATGTTATTGGTTTCCTGACCAAGACCTCCTGAGTGATACTTCCCCTCCACCAGGAGGAATTGAACACATACCTACAACCACTAACACATGCACATCGCATTCAATTGTTCACAAAATATGTAGAATATGCAATACATCTCCAAAGATAGATTATCAATTCAATATTCATCGAATCACATAAATGGATTCCTTCATATAATATTAAATGAGATAACATTCATTCATAAAGCAGTGATAACAAAGTGTAAGTATAATTTATTCATCTACTAAATTCACATTACATTCACATTTACCCTACATAGTAATTACACAATTGGGGTGTAATAGACACAACATGACAATATTGTATGTGGGACATGTATGATGCAATCCTTAAGAAATGATCCAAAAAAGAAGAAATTGAACTTGTCGCATAATGTTTTTATATTTTATATTGGCAAATTATTTTATATGTTGTCCATTGAATTTTAAACTTTTGGAAATTAATTTTCCAAGGTCTTTATCTTGTTATAAAAATCAAGTGGTCAATAGTTAATCTAATATTGATGATACACAATAGATATAGGTTAAATGAGGTTATCCCAAGGGAATTTCTCACTAATCTCTATGGAAATAAATCTCACATTATCCTTTAAATCATTACTTACATATTTAATAGTCTTGCTAAAATCTTCCCTTGTAACAAGTTGTTATATGGTAATGTACCTAACCTTGGAAAAATAGCGCATTAGTATCTCATATCCCTATATATGACACATAACTCTTAGATTACATTAAACTATCAAAAAATATTGTAACATTTTCCATTAAGTGTGAACTACTAAATTTTGTACATATGAATAACTACTTTGATAGATATAGATTATCCAAGGCCAAGCATATCATTTTGAAAATATTTATATATTTTAAAATACACATAATTCTTTTTTTGGTTATTTTCACAAGAATTTTGATTTCTTCCATCATGGAAAAAGATTATATAAAGTTAGAAGTGTTTCTATGTCACATAAAACCTATATAAGAGGTTAGGTGCATTGACTTCTATGAGTTGAGGTTTGTACATTACTCTAATCAATGATTGATATTTTGTAAAAGCTCTTTCGATTGGCCTATGGAAGAAGATCTATATTGTATCAACATACTTAAGAAGTTTGTTTCATGTAGTTATTCTCTCAATAAAATGTTGGAATTCCAAAATTGTTTAGGACTTAAGCAAAAGTATGAGTGGAGCTCACAAACTAGATCTTAAGTTTACTTAGGGTACATATAGGATACTTATCACTTTATACATTCATATCATAAGATTAAGACACTTGTCATAATCTTATGTTCTCCTATGTCTCACCTTGGCCTATATAACCAAGGACCTCTCATACATTGTATATTTATTCTATTTGTATTCTTTGGTGGTAATACAATTTTTCTTATCATATTGATCTTTTGAGTATCATGTGCTTTCTATCAAGCCTTTAGATCTTGGGCGGTTATATCCATAGCTAAATCTTACAAACTTTCCCATAATTTTAAATGTTAAATTCATTATATGTGTCATGCATTGAATGAAAGTCATTTATGGTGAACAAGAAGTTTTCTACTTTACACAAATCCATTCCTATGATCTTGAATTACTTAAACTCCATTTGACCCTAAACACACCAACTTTTTGGCAATTATGTAGTCATCTATACCTCTAATTCAATTCAAATATTTCTTAACTGGTTCAAATAGATTATGTGATTCATTAAATTTTGATTTATTTTATAAATAGAGACTAGATAAGGTTTCAAAACATGTGTTCATCTACAATATACACATGCATACATACCCAAAAAATTGTTATCTATTATTTTGACTTATCTAAAGATAATGCAATAAAAGTTGCCTCTTATTTTCCATATATTTTACTTTTCCACCCCGAAAAGACAACTTTCCCATTCCCATCCATAGTTTTTTAACCAATATGTGTTAGGAAAGTTATTCATATCTATAATAGATAATAAGCTATTATATTCTAGGCAATTTTTCATAGGACACCCTCTAGTCAATGTATAAAAAGTAACACTTAACTGAATAGTTCTTTTCAATTATGTTTCTTTCACGATCTTTCTAAATTGATCTTCAATTGAACCTTGACATGCATTAATATTGCCTTTCTTTTCATATGCACATCATATTCTGGGGCTTTCTTAATATGAAGACAATTTTTCTTCATTTCCCATCTTATTACTAGTATTTTTTCAATCTATTATTTTTCATAAATTTTACCAATATGTTTATTATGGTGTTAACTTTTTCTTGAACTTCTTTTCCTCACCATATTTCCAATTACGAACCTTACTCTTGCATTTTATGATAGTGTCATTTCTATTTATGTTCACAACCAGTTTAATGAATGTGTACTTTGATACCCAATCAATTTAAATTTTTCTTACCATGTACCACTCATGCCCCACTATTGATTTGGTTTTTCTTTTTCCCTTTTGTATATGATCTAAATTTTCCTTATCCTTTGTTGAGGTATATTTATTAATATTATCATCCCCCCTACCCTAGTACATTTGTGGAACATTATCTATGTAATTTTCATCCAGCTCATTCCAAAATTCCTCAAATATATTAATTACCTTATTAAATAATATATTTTACAAATCTTGTTGTTATCGGTTGATCCTCATCTGATGCATGAAGAAAATTGTCAAAGTATGACATTATATGTGTTTAAATTTTGATGAGCTCCCTTTACCACGTTCAAGAATTTTTTTCTTGCTCAATATCTCTCACAAATGAAAATCTACAAAAACATTTCTTTCTAAGTTCACAATTCACTATCAAAGACCCAAAAACCTATAGTTTTGTTTATTGTTTCCAATATGTAACAATGAAACTAAATAGAAAACAAACAAAATCAAGAATAAGGAATCATAGAATATGTATCTCTAGGGCCAAGAGGTCTTCATACTTAGTATCATCTATAACAATAAAATCAAACTAGAAAAGAGATAAATAGATATAAGAAATATTATATCATAAAATAATAAAAAAAAATTATTTTCCTTTCATTGAATCACTAATTCTTGTAGTTGTTACTTGTCGTTGACCTAGATTGTGAGTAAAATAATATGTGAAAGATTAATTTTGAGTTTTAGTTGCATTTATATTAATTCATATGTGGTAAATCCCATGGTCTGATTGTAAAATAGTGAAGAACAAATTTGTTGAATTCTAACATGATTATAAAATAATAGAGTAAAAAAATTGGCGAATTGCATGTGATAGTAAAATAGTTCATATGAATGTTGGGAAAATTAGACCATGATAAAAAAAATGTTTTAGTTCTCAAAGCTATTATGGTCATACAATTAGCATGGAGTTATATTGGTATATACAAAATTGGTCATCATGTGTGTGAATTTTTAATTCTTTTGGAAAATATTCCCTCTAAATTAAAATATCTACCTTTGAAATTTTAGGTGATTTCTCATTATTACCATGTAGGTTACTATTGCAAAAACCATCAATTATAAATGCCATATAAATAAATTGGTGATGAATTAACATGCATTTGATTTATAATTCATGAAATTATGACTATTTGGCCCCTCGTTGGTTGTCATATACTTTCCAAATTTAAATGGAAAAAAAAAAATTGTTTGACAATTGACAAATATTTTTCACTCAAAAAATTGTTAGTGTAAGGAATATTTAATAAATAATTGGAATATCATTGAACAAAGGGTGTGGCTAAGTTGTGTGATTTATTTTATGTTTCATTTCTCTTTAGTTGTTAGAGAAATATCTTTGAGAATGCCCTCCCTAGTCTTGTAGAGCTAAAAGTGTAGAAGAGTTACCTAGTCTTGTCAATTGGCCAACAATTGTCTACTATTAGAATATGATTATGGCCTTGTCAATATGAATCAACCTAAGTCCCCAATTTTAGCAGTGTGTAGGATTGTGGGAATCAATTTAGATCTCCAACACTTCCTCTAATGGCACCAACTTGGAGAGTTTGTTAATAAATTTTTCTAAGAGTGTTACATGAGAGTAGAGAGATTTGTTTTCATCAATTCCTTTTTCCACTAAAATAATTTAAGCTAGATTGAACTAAATTAGATTGGGGTAGTTAAAGATCTTAAAATAGTGTTCTAAACATATCCTCATCACAAGGGTCACTGGGAGATTCATGCAAGCCATGACAACTAGTGAAAATAAACATACTAGCCAAAAAACTAAGCCAAAACAACTAGAATGTGAACTAATAAAATCTCATAGGGAATAAGAATTCTCCGTACTCAATTAAAAGAAAAACTTATATGCAAGGATAAAGACCTTTAACCATTATCATATACTAGTAGGACACCTATAACTTCAATAAAAATAATCACCATGACATGAAACCCACCAAAGAGGACTTTATTATGGAAATATATCATAATATATAGTCTTCTCAACACCTTTCCATTTGATTATATTAACACCTTTGTATTGAAATTAAAGGTGAAATATCCACACTATGACTGGATAATGTGTTTGTCACTTTATTTTATTTCCATAAATAAAGAAAAAATGATACACTTTTGAAGCACGTGCGTAAACCTAAAGCCTCATTTAGAAGGAAACTAAGTTTCCAATTTGACGAATGAAATTTTGGGAATCTATTTAGTGCATTCATTAAGTCTTCCTCTACTTCAATTTTATGATAGCCTTCCAAAGAAGACATCAACAATCCTAAGATAATATATTCTCATTTAACCTTGTTAAATTTTCTTTGAAAATTAATTAAGTGATACACACTCAATACACACACACACATATAACTTACCATAAAAATATTTTAAATTATTACTTTCTATATATATTTTTAATCAAATTAATACTTTTTAACTAAAATAAATTAACATAAAAATTTCTTAAACATTCAAATTTAACCTATGAAAACACTATATCAACACACTGATTATTTAATTAGTGTAATTAATTAATTAATTATTACACTAGCATAAAGTAACTTAGGTCATGCTTTATTTAGTCCTAGGTTAGATTTTAATAAATCATTTAATAAATGGGATAATATTCTCTTCCTTGTTTGTGGGATAAGATCCTGTCTAGAAGATGAGTTGTCCTTCTAGAACTTATCTCAACATTTAATAATTTTCTTGATAGGGTTCACATGTTGTTTGATCATGACACATGGCAACATCTCATGCATCTTAGGTTTTCTCTTTTTCCTTTATATTCAAGCATTTTATTCATTTGTAATATATCATCACATCATATCATATCAATAAGAATCTTTATTCAACATTCCATAGTTGCAATACTTTCCTTTGTGGTTGATTATCTTTCATGAAAAAGGTCATTTATTGAAGATTTTGGAGTTTTAGGAACTATGCATCCATAATTTCAACATGGTATTAGAGCTTGTCTAGTGAAACATCAACCCTTGATCCAGGAAGTTGGAGTGCAAGATTCTTGCAAGCTTGGAGTTTTATGTTGCAGGCTAGTTGGTTCTGCTTGAGAGCCAAGCTGATTTCTAGTGCACATTTGACTTGCTCCAACCTTTCCATTGCATCCAGAAGGCTTCAAAACCCATAGATCACCTGTTCATTTTCCAAAATCGGAGTTATATTGACTAGGAGCCTTTGAGGTACAATCTAGGGTTTTCATTTTTTGTACTATCCATACACATCTATAGGAAAAAAATCTCCCCTCTCAATCCTCTTCAAAGGAAATTATTTTTTAGAAAAAAAAAATTGGCTATATTTGGTCAATATTTTATATATTTTTGGAAAAAAATTAATTTGCAAAGTGACCTACAATTTTAATTCAAAGTTGACTTATTTATTTTTTTCTCTGCATTTAGTTTGCACCTTATTTTTGCAGCGGTTGACATCCATATATTTTATTGGCATTTGATTTTTATTTTTTGAATTGCAAATTTAATTGAAATATTCAAAAATCTAGCTGTAGGCTTTCGCCGATAGTCTGCAGGCTCCTATCGGCTCCATCCCATCACTCGGCATCATCCGACATCACCCGGTCCCACCACTATCATTTCCCATCATCAGCCCCTATTTCTAGCCGACATCTCAGCCCCGTCTATCGCTGAAGTCTGCAGAGCTCCTACCGACGAACGAGCCCCAACTCGTGGTTCTCTTAAAGACCGAGGGCTCCACTAACTCTAATCCGACACCTCCTAGCCATGCCACTGACTTGCCACCGATTCGCACATCCCACCCACCGCTTCGATGCCACCTATTCTGGTCTGCATTTTCTTTTTTTCCTCAGCCCCCACTATAGTCATATCAATGACCTGGGGCTATATTTTTTTAGCCCCAGGTGCTTGTTTTTTTGCGCCCAGTTAGCTAGCTTAGTTCCATTCAGGGAGAAATCTTACAGAAGGCATAACTTCCACATACGATAACAAAAATCTACAAACGATATATCATTGGAAAGCTGTCTAAGTCTACTTTCTAGATGTGTACTACTCTTTTTTTCTAGATTCTTCTTCTATCAAAAATTATTCTCAGTTGTAGTGGAAACCCTAATTTTGGGTTTAGAGGTGATTTCTAGCTTTTTAGTTTGTTTCAAAGGCTTCACTTCAGTTGATTGTCTGTTAGTTATTTACTTTCAACAATTTTTTTTAGAAATATTTTGTCTTGGATTGTTGTTCTCCTCTAATGGCTGACACATGATTTGAGATTCTTACTCCTCATAACTATCACACATGGAAGGTTAGTATGTAGAGACTTCTCTAGTCCAAGGTACTTTAGTCCACCTTGAATGAGAATCAGCCTCATCTTACCAGAGAATATGAAAAATTCTAGCATCATATTAAGTGTGGAGAGGCTATGGGGCTCATTTCTCTACATGTCTCCAACTCTTTATTATTCCATATCGAGGGGTGCAAGACTCCCAAGGAGTTTTGGGACAAGCTCAAGGATCTCTTCGGTTCTGTTAGTGATGTATGAGCTTTGCAATTGGAGGTTGAACTTGCTTCACTCACTCTTGATCAATTTCCTTCCATTGAAGACTACCTGGTAAGATTCAAGTCTTTAAGGACTCAACTTTTTGGGTGTGGCAAAGATAAATCTAACAAAGAGTGTATATTCATGATTTTATCTAAGCTAAGAGGTTTCTTCTCCTACTTTGCTACCTCTTTCTATTCAACCATGGATGGTCTTGGTGATAGCTTTGTTATGGAATCATTTGAGACATTTTGTGAATGACTAACTCGAGAACAATCCAAGCTCAATTAGGCTAATACATCCACAAAATCCCATGCATTGGTGGTAGGACCATCTAAAGGAAAGGGAAAGCACAAGGGAAAATCAAAGGTAGGAGCTTCTTTTGAATCATCATCTTAGCATAAGGAAGAAAATCCAAAGAGGGAGAGGCCCAAGTGCAACTTCTATAATGGGCTTGGTCACATTGAGGATACATGTTTCAAGAGAGATAAATGAGATAATACAAATACTCAGAGATCACAACATCTCTCTCCCTCCCACATCAATCAAATCTCCTCACTCCCCAACTCATGAAGAGTCATCATCATGTATTGCTAGAATTGCCACTATTGAAAATATTGGTAAGGGGAATGCTTTGATAACTACTTTGGTTGATAACAAAGAAGGATGGGTACCTGACCCCGGTGCTTCCCAACATGTCACTTCTTCTCAACAACATATTCTATGGGATACTCTAAGGCTTTCCAACTTTGATAGAATATTTACAGCAAATGTAGATATTGTCTATGATGCTGGTATCTATGATGTTGCTCTTGATGGAAGGAGGTTGGAAGATTCTATCTACATTCCTCAGATTGCTCATAATTTGTTGTCTGTCTATCAACTTGCTCAGGAGGGATTGAAAATTGAGTTCACTTCAGACCTTGCCATCATCAGGGATAGGGGTATGTGTAGGATCATCATGGAAAAAGCAAGCCCTTAAGTGGCAAAAAATTTAGAAAAATTAGAGTTAGGAAACTTGACGTAAAAATTTGAATTTAATTTATCTATATTATTTCAAAAATATGTAAGAATAGAATCTATAGCAAATTGAATGTATTTTTTGAACTACTAGGTTTGTTTAAAAAAATATATATCTATTTGGTGAAAATTTGAAATTTTGATGCAGTAGTACTTAAATTTCAGGGAAAAAATAAGTAGGTGTCTGTCTAACCACCCTAACCACAATAAAATGATAATATTTTTTTATAAGATTTTAGATATAAGTAGAGGAATCATGTCCCGATGTGATGCATATTTTTTTGTAATTATTTTTAAGTAAATAATTAATTATGAATTTTTATTACAACTTTTAAAAATATAATAAACTCGTATGACCCTAACTTGGTCAAAACTTCATGAAATTCTTTTTTTTTTTAATCCTATAGTATGCGAAACATAGAATGTGATGCATGTTTTGGATTCAAAAAATGTGATACCATTTTAAAGCTATAGAAATTTTTCAACTAGCCTATCAATTGGGACTTTAGTCATAATTTGAGTAGAAAATGAATAATAATTAATTATTAAATTCAAAGTAAGGCATAATTTATATTGGTGGAAAGCTGAGAATCTCCTTTAAAAACCCTTTTCATTTCATCAATTTTGGGTAAAAAAAAAGTCATCAACCACATATCCATCATATTACCACTTTTTGGCCCATCATGATCCTGCACATACCCATAGGTTTGATGTCCTTGTTGCCTATGGTCAAGCAGATCATCATTCCAAGGTATACAGGTTTACCAAATTCTAGGATTGAGATCAACTTGCTCTTGACTCTCCAGATTCAAGGGTAGGAAGCACATCATCACCCCCTCCTTGCCAGGGTTGTGGAGGTTGGATTGATTTGGCTCCTTGCATGGGACCATCTTCTTCCTTCGACACCTCTCAATTGAGATTTTCTTTAGCAAGGATGGATACATTTACTTCTTCAGACTTGTGGTACATGGATGGGTTCTCTTCAGGTGTATCTGACTTGGCTTATTAGTTCATCACTGGTCTTGAAGACATTCTAGAGGGGACTATTCTCCTTTATGGGGGGGCTATCTAGTCCACATATTTTTGTTCTTTTGCATATATAATGTTGGGTCCTCTAAACATCACTCTTCCATTTTTTTTCTTTTATATCTCCTTTTTGGGGAGGGGTTTTCTTCCCACTCGGTTTTCCCCTTTTCTCTAGTTGTGGGAGATTTTCTGCATCTTCATGTACATGGGTATCTAACATGGCCTCATAGCAAGGACCCATCATCTCTTGCATAATCATTGCATTTTCCTCCCTAAGTTGAACTTATGGGGGGTGTTAGTGTAATTAATTAATTAATTATTATACTAGCATAAGTTAACTTAGGTCATGCTTCATTTAGTCCTAGGTTAGATTTTAATAAATCATTTAATAAATAGGATAGTATTCCCTTCCTTGTTTGTGGGATAAGATTCCTTCTAGAAGATGAGTTGTCCTTCTAGAACTTATCTCAACATTGAATAATTTTCTAGATAGGGTTCACATGTTGTCACATGTTGTTTGATCATGACACATGGCAACATGTCATGCACCTTAGGTTTTCTCTTTTTCTTTTATATTCAGACATTTTTGTTCATTTGTAATATATCATCACATCATATCATATCAATAAGAATCTTTATTCAACATTCTATAGTTGCAACACTTTCCTTTGTGGTTGATTATCTTTCATGGCAAAGGTCCTTTATTGAAGATTCTAGAGCTTTAGGGACTATGCATTCATAATCTCAACAATATCAACACACTGATTATTTAAGTAAAGCATAACAATTCTAAATAAACAACATACTAATTGTTGACATGAGACCATCCTATGGAAGCCCAACAATCATGCTCAAATAGGCAAGAGCAACCATTATACTTAAATACCAGTCAATGTTCTACTTCTTTATGTTGGGGTTATACCCCACATTAATAGCCTTAACCACAAACATAAAGCTTTTAAATATAAAAATATCAAATAGAGGTGGGCAGGCACACTTAGATCTATAAATCTATATAAATGTGCATACGCCCGTATCTAATGATCTAAGAACCTTAAACAGTTTGTATATTTCATGTAAGTTGTTTCTTAGATAACATTGCTTTAAATTGTTTAAGTGTTGTTAAGAAATTTCTGCAACATAGGCCTGATTTGGCGAAACAAACAGATGAATGTGGACGAACATCGATGTACATGCTTGTATTATCTTTCCTAGTTACTGGCTTTATGTGGGTAGATTGGACATGCACTTGTGATTTCAATAAGATTACCAGAATGCTTTTGAAAATAGACAATTCTTTGTGTTACAAACAGGACAACAAAAGACAGAGCCCGCTTCACATGGCAGTGGAGTGGACAAAGTATGGCCTAGTGCGCATTCTATTAAGATATGCAAGAGACTGTATGGAAGTGGTTGAAGACGGTGGTAGAAAGCCTCTTCATCTAGCTGTCCTGAATGCAGCATGAAGTACCCAAACGATCAATATATTTCAATATTACCAATTTAAAAATATGTTGTTATCCTTAATTTCAAGGGAGTCTCTTAATCATTGGGACAACAGAGGACAAACTGCATTACACATAGCAATGGAGAATATTGAAGAAGACGTAGCACTTTACGACAGTGTAAGTAATTGGATTGAATGGTTTAGTATGTTTCTACTATTTATCATACTTGAGGATTAAGATTCAAAATGTTAGATATCAAAAATACATACACACTTATTTTAGCAGCTTTCTTTTCATGATTTTCTTTTAAAAGACAGTCTCATTCGTGCAGAAAATAAAAGTGCTTCAAATCCATGGTGCACTACTGAATTCAGAGATTTTAGAAGATACAATGAGAATAGAACTATCACCTACTAAATTAGGGATCAAACCCAAAAATATTTGCATAAATGCGGTGTTGATCGCCACAGTGTCATTTGCAGCATCCTTCTCTTTACCAGGAGGACTTGTTTCACAAACAGGAGAGAAATCAAAAGCTGTATACATTAATGATGTTCTCTTTAGACTGTTTCTCATATGCGATACATTCTCATTTTGTTGTTCTATTTCATCAGCTATTATTGTCCATTATTCAGGTCCGGATGACCAGACAGACCAAAACCAAGTTTTATTCAGTATTGGCTTATTGTGGTCAGCACTGATATCATTGGTTGTAGCATTTGGAGCAACGGTACACATGGTCATCACACCATCTCCATGGTTAGCAGGGATTGTGTGGAGTATGGTTTCCCTTGTTCCCCTCACCATTTATGTCGTGCGCTTTAATTCCAAACAATTTATTTTCAGGCCAGTAAGGTACAACATCTGGTTTACATTAGGGTTTCCATTGTTTGCCATTGTCCGGCTATTTTTGATCATATGGGACATATTGAATGTATTCTTTGTTCACTGGTCTATTTTGCAACATGGTCCACACAATTAAAAATCTTCTTAGGTTAAAGAAGCTCATTTATAGGGGAGAGGGGTCAGTAGTTGTAATGGTTAACTTTGTGAGCATGTAGCGGTTGCATGGAATATGGTAGGACCACTATGTCTTTTTGAATTGTGAATTGGCTTCTTATCTATCAATAGCTAAGGTTTCGAGGTCTGATTAATTACACAACTTGCCACATTAGCATGTAGAGTGAGAAGTGCCCTAAAATTGACTTTTTAAATATTAAACCAAAACTTAATCATGGCATCTCTAGTAGTTGAAGAAAAAAATATAATTTGTTATGAGTACAATATTACATTCTTATTTATAAAATAACTTATATGCAACCTACATGATCACAATATCTTTTGGTAACCATTAGTCTTGTTACCTCCAACCTTTATACCCAACACAAATGGACCAAGAGTTAAACACCAAAAATACTAATGATGGATCATAGAGTGTGATCCGAAACATTGATGCAAAAATCTCTCACACAATCTAATCCAGATACCACAACAACATCACAAAAAATATTGTTTATTGTTATAAAAACAACACATAATTATTTAGAATGCGACTTATATTGAACTTTAAATGATCATAAAACTTTTTCACAATCCTTCACATTTCATGGGAAAATACAAGGCATTTATTGTGATACCTTTTATATTTATGATAGGGACAACTATTAATATGAAATACTCCAATGTATATACTGAAGGGAAATTAATTCATCCTAGAATGAGCATCTGAGATTAGTAAGTGTCTTTGGTAACATTCATTTCTTCAGAGAACCTCAAAAAATATGTACTACTATGCCATAAAGTGGAATAAGACATTGTTTATTTTCCGCCATTAATCCTCAGAGGAAATTTCATGCAATTTTAGATCATGCAAGATCAACGAGATTCAATAAATGGAATCATTAAAAATAAAAGAAGAGAATAAAGGAACACAAAGGATTACATGGGGAAAACCCTTTCGGATAAAAAACCACACCCTCCAAAAGCATAGATCCATTGTATTATTCCACAACAAAATACATAATTACAATACAATTGCAAGTTCTAAGCCTTTACATGGAGATTTACATCTTGTTCCATATGGAGAAAATTTTGCAGCATAGCCCCTTTGAATTCAATATTTTCTCTCATAACTCCTCAAGCAAAGTCTTATATTTATAGATATTACAATGCACAAACTAGAAATTTCTATATCAACTATCAAAAATCAACACGAAAAGACAAAATGCCTTCATGCACAACTTCGCCTATAAAATCAACTTTCCAACTTGACTCCTCATCAAAAAAAGAAACTACAAGTTGTAACTTGAAAGACAATGTGAGAAAATTAGCAACAATTAAAAAATCAATGCTATGGAAAAATCAAAGGTTGAGACACCTTCATTTTCCTAACATTCTCCCACTTGTCGAACACCTTTGAAGAGCCCATGAAAGTAAGAGGATTTAATTGCTAAGAGTCAACCGATGAAAACACATCAATACAACCATACATGCAATCACAAGAATCTCGAATAATGCTATCATGCTCCAACCAAGACACCTACAACAACATCCAAGATGTCCACCATCTCAGGCAACAATTCTTACCATCCTCCAAGGAAAGAAACAAGCCATGGTGTATATGCACTAGTCCAAAGAACACAAGCTTGCATAAGATCCAACTGATAGAAAAGGCTACAAAATACTACCATCACTCCACTATGCTCACAATCTATACAAAAGAATTAACAACTTCAACTTCAAAGCTCGCAACCCAAACACAATCATGAAGTCATGCTCTAGAAAAAAAGATTGAACATCAATTAGAACAACTAGGAAACTAACTACTCCCATATAATTGACCAACCCACGTAACTGAAAATAGCACCCACAACAAGTGCTAATCCATCCAATCACCCATACCTCGAAGGTATCCACATCAAAAAACTCATGCCACCTACATAGCCAACCCATCAACTACAAATACAAGCTCCATGTGCTAACCAGTCAAAGAAGACCAAACACATCCAAGAACTCCCACTACATGGGTAATGTTGAATCTAAAAATATCAAAGGAATATCGATTCTACCATTCATAACACATACAAAGTGTAGCCATGTAGTACCAAGGACCATCAACAATGATCTGTAAATCCTACAACTAACTACTACAAAAACAACTCTCTAAGTAATCTTCCACAACTCTCCCATGTTCTCCATATCTAATAGAAGAAAAAGATACAAGAACCTTCATGTCATCACCCAAGTGACAAAACATCACCACAAACTAGTGATCATCATAGCTCCACATAGAAATCTCACATCTAAAGTCATATGAATTTGAATATACAAGAAGAAGAACTAGACTAAAGAGAAAAAATTGCAAATCATAAACATGTAGCATGCCCTTCTACATACACCTCTAAGTGCCAACTATGTCAAGTAAGATATTCTTCACAACCCCAATATAAAAGCCACAACAATATCCAAACCCGTTCAACCTCAAGAGATAAAACATAACATATGCATCATGTATCCACATGCATGTAAGCTTCTCAAAGAAGATCAAACTACTCAATTTACCATCTCAGGAAATTAGCTCACTACCATCCCCTAAAATCATCACAAATGAAAAAAAAACCAAAGGAGATAACCATGCTATCCATCTCTCACAATGAATCATATCAACAACACTTTTCTCATCTCAAGAGAAATATAGCCTCACCTCATTCTCCATGTATCCATGAGCACCAAAAAATAATCATCTCATGCTAAAATTAAAATGCATCACTACACTATCATGAAGTTCTCAAGCATATGACCATTGCATCCAAAACATAGAGAATCGCCAGATCACTATCAAATCTCCAATCAACAAAATCAACAACATGAACCTATCATGACACCATGATCTAAACATCATACTTAGGAGATCATGTGCTCCAAGTGAACACAACATGGTCTCAAGAGAAAATTATCATTCCAAAACTCTAATCTAGAATCAATTGTATATCATGACATAAAACAAACAAACTCTAAACCAACATCACCTATCAAGCACCACCAACACCTCAACCCAAAAACCACAAGATTTTTCCATGGTTCTAAGATGCTACACATCCTCAAATAGTGTTCACATACAAATGTGAAGAAACCCTTCTGCAACAATAGGATCTAAGAGTCCCTTTGAAACATCTACATCACTAAAGAAGTTCATTCACCATTTAGTGATGAATACAAATTCACTACTAAAACTCCCACTGAATCATGGAACCAAGCTTTCCAAGAACATGAAACACCATCTCCAAAATCTAAAACTCATTCAGGTCCACACACATACAATTGTGTTGTTCATCACACCAAGTGAAACCAAGATCTCTAAATTAAGGAAATACACCATGCTATAGGACTCCAAAACTGACTATCTAGGTACTCTTGTATTATTCATCTTCTCATTTGAAAGAAATCACACCAATGCACAAGTGACCAAAAACAAGGCCAACTAACAAGTCTACATCAACACAGAATAAAACCTCATGGATATAGATAGTCAACTTCCAAGTCATCTATGCAATCATGTAGGTAAAGACAACACAAAACATTGCACAACCCGTAGATCCAATCGATGTAACATGAAAACCCACTATCACATTGGAAATTTCAAATCTAAGATTTGAAAGAGAATAACCATGTAGTCAACATGACTCAAGCACCAGATCAAGCTCAGATTTTATTTTCCAATCATGTCCACAATGAGCATCATAATCAAGGAATCCACCAAGCATCAACACATAAATGTTGAGTGACTAATCATGTAGCAACACTCCAATGCAAAGAAAGAATCTCACCTCCTCACACCATGCATGAAGCATGCATGCAAAACTGCAACTATCTCATCCAGTAACACTCCAAAAACTAGGGTCTAGAAAATACCTTAACCATAGATCCATAAAACCACAAGTTTTCCTTGACCATGTAAAACCTACAAAACCACTATGTTTGAAAAACACCCATGCGCATCCACACCCATTTCACATCTAGAAGACTCAAAAGTTTGAAACAAAAACACCATAACAATTAAACCAAAATAATGGATTACCACAAATGAGCATAACCATAGATTTTCAGGAAAATCTATAAAACCCAAAGATCCAAGGAACATGCATCTGAGCCATGCAAGTACAAAGTATCCATAAAAGGAAATTTAGTAGTTCAAGAACTCTAGGCCCATCTCAGGCCAACTCGACAACCACCAACATGCATATGTATCCAAGGGAGATAGGCTATTGTAGAAGCTTCCAGATCATGCAATGATCAACTCCATAACATACATGCAATCGGAGTAACAAAAATAATTCCTTCCAATACCAGGAAAAAACACCCAACATAAGCACATTACTGCATATCTGAGAAACTATCCAAGCTTCTCCATATCACCAAGGAGTCTCTATCACAGACATCCAATATGAAATCTTTGTTGCAACACAAACACAAAGCATAAAAAATAGACCCCATGCATTAGATTATTCCGCCATCAACTAGGAGCTTCAAATCACATCATTTCAATATGACCAACTCCATTTTCTTTGTATTCACCATCCTTCAAGCTGCGTGTTATCTCCTAAAACTAAAATAAAAATGCAAGAACTTCCACTCACCAAAGGATAAATTTTCAGCCGGTTCCTTCAAATTTCCTCAAGCTTGTCTAACAAAGAAATATTCATGGAAGGAATACCCAGAATCTTAAACACCAAGAATCCCTATATGCATCAATATGCAAGAAGATGCAAGCCACATGCAAGTCCATGCAAGTACATGCAACACACATGCAAGTACATGCAACTCACTAACCTGCACATGCAAGAAAAAATAAAATCCCAAAAGAAAGCTCTAGTACCAACTAAAGGGGAATTGATTCATCACAGAATGAGCAACTAAGATTAGTAAGTGTCTTTAGCAACATTCATTTCTTTAGAGAACCTCAAAAAACATGTACTATGCCATAAATCATAATCAAACATACTTTATTTTCCACCATTAATCCTTAGAGGAAATTTCATGTAATTTTAGATCATGCAAGATTAACTAGTTTCAACAACATGTATTAAATAGATTCAATAAATAGAATCATAAACATGAAAGAACATAAGACATGAACACAAATATTTACATGGGGAAAACCCTTTCAAATAAAAAACCCCACCCTCCAAAAGCATAGATCCATTGTATTATTTAGGAATACATAATTACAATACAATTGCAATCTCTAAGCCTTTACATGGAGATTTAGTTCTTGTTCCATTTGGAGAAAATATGGTAGCATAACCCCTGTGAATTCAATATTTCCTCTCATAATTCCTCAAGCAAAGTATCATATTTATAGAGATTACAATGCAAAAATTAGACATTTCTAAATCAACTGTCAAAACTCAAGATGAAAATATAAAATTCCTTCACGCACAACTCCACCTATAAAATCAACTTTCCACCTTGACTCCTCATCAGAAAAAGAAACTACAAGTTGTAACTCAAAATACATCATGAGAAAATTAGCAACAATCAAAAAATCAATGCTATGGAAAATCAAAGGTTAAGACACTTTCATTTTCCTAACATATACATTGCTACCCTAGTAGTTGTACACATACGAATAATATTTTTTCACTATGATGAGAATGCTTTTTTAAATGAACACATAATCTTATAAATGTCAGGCTTATAGAGGATAGTTATGAAATTTTATTTGAAACAAAAAGGTATTTATTTCACTTGTTAATGAATGTATTTATGTTTTTAATATAACATTCCTAGGTTCTCATGTCTTTAATTATGAGTCCATCTTGACCAACATTTGGTTATTTTTTGTCTTTTACATGTGGACTAATTATTGACAATATATAGTATAAATATGTTGCAAGATTAAATATTATAACCACGTGCACTATCTCCAACAATTGGACCTCACTCAACTACTAGCCCATCTCCCCTAGGGGATAAATGAGAATTATTAGATGAAGATGAAGATATAAAGATATGTATGAATGGAATATTTTATGCTCACAAACTTTTATATTAAGTATTTATAACACATGAATGATTTGTCTTGTTGTTTACTTGTAAAAGATAGTATATATCGAGCTAAGATTAATTTAGCATCCATCTTATTTTAATTTTAGCATAGAAAAATGTTATGTGTGGGATATTTAATGAAAATGTTATTAGTTTCCATGACTGGTAATAAAATAAATTGGAAAATAAAGTAGGGAAATGTTGTAAGACATGGTTTTATCATATTTATACAACAAATTTACCACATGATAAAAAATTGAGAGTATGGTAGAAATAGGTTTAAGAAAGAACTCTAATTTTTAGTTTTGATTATTATAAAAGAAATATATTAGTAATATATAAAATATATTAATAGATAGATAAACAATAAAAAGTAACAATAAAGAGTCAATTGATATTTATTTTAAGATATAATTATTGATTGTTTAAATTTCAATAATATTGTTTTTTAATTGTTTTAAAAGTTTATATAAAACAACATGAATTCAATGTCTAATTCCAATGGATATTGGACTCCGATGCCTCCCCTAGTGTTGTGTGAGTGCTCCACCCAAACTCCTATTCAAATATGTTATTTTTGTGTTTTTTGTTTACTCTTTGTCTCCAGGCTTAGGTACTATTTTGGCCTCTGTGCAACTTTACATAGGTACATTGAACATTTTAACTAGTTTTGTTCCCTCTACAATACTCATTCTGTAAAATCATATGGAACTCTTTTGTGTCTTTGTACTTTGACATCATATTAATATAAATAGTTTAGGCTCTTCACCTTATATTTTAAAAATAGTTTATATAAAAAAATTATAATTAAAAAATTTAAACATAAAAATAGTGATAAAAATTCTTTGAATTATTATTATTATTATTTTTTTAAATATGTAAGTAGAAAATAAATTTAATGGCACTAAGTCAACAAATATAGTAAAAATAAATAAATGAATGTCATGCATTCCATGGTTAAATACAAGGAACATGAGAAGATACAAGGATATAAGGCATAAAGATGGCATTCCATATCAACCATTAAATGTGAGGAATGACATGAGTCAAAGAAGAATGAAGATGGTGGATTTAGTGAGGCATGACACCCCTACCATTGTCCTCCAATATTCATGTGAACGCATGGTGTCCCTTCTAATGGAAAGGAAAAAATGTGAGAAATAGACATGAAAATGGTAGGTATCATGGGAAAACTAGCATGCGAGGTAGAGTGTATACTACGACCTTAACAAAAAAGCAAGTTTGACTAGTTTTGGGGGAGAAAGAAAAGGGAAAAATGTGAAATGGATGGTTGAGAGATAAGTTTGGTCTCCTAGAAGACCATTATGGTAGAAATAAACCAAGGGGAAGGCATGTAAATAAGAAACTAGGGTTGAGGTGAATCACAAAGGCATTTTGGGGAGAAATAGCATAAAAAATATTAGTAGGAGGTCAAGAAAGAGGAGTAGAGAGAGAGAGGGGGGGAGGAAGAAAAAAAGAGAAAAAATAAAGGAAGAAAGTAGAACAAAAGGGAGTGACGATGGAAGGCATGCAAAGGAGGTTCACAAGCCCTTTTGGGGTTATTTTTTTAAATGAAAGATGTAAAAAATTAGAAAAATTGGAGGTGAAAGAAGGTCCCTCAAGGAAAAATGATCTTAGCAAATGCTAAGATTACAAGATATGCATGGAAAAAAAATGTTGAAAAGGTTTTAGAAACTTTCAAGAAAATACAATTTGTAGGCAAAAATCTAAATTCCACAACTATCTTTAATATCCTCCTTGCCTACATTTAAAGGGGAGTCTTCAAATAGACTATGGACATCCCTCTAAGATAAATGATAAAGTAATTCTATGGAGAAATAAAAAAAATAAAAAACTATAGGGTAGTTATTCATGCTTTGTTTTGGAAGAAAAAATGGAGAGAATTGTGTGGGATGGAGAAAATAGAGGAACATAAGTAGAAGGAGATGGCATGTAGAGGGAGAGATGGTAGGATGTGTAGAAAAACAATGTTGTGTTAGGAATTTCAAAGCTTTTTAATAGTAGATCAAATAGTAAGGAAACAACAAAAAAATAATAAGAGATAATTAGATTGTGGAAGAATATGTGGAGTACGAAAGAAGAAAAATATGAATATTTTGGTAGTGTATGGCATTATTTTTGAGAGGAAATAGATAGTAGTGGGAGATTTGAAGTGCCAAGTGAGATTCTACATGGATTGCAAAAATTCACTTTTCCTATGTGAAAAAGAGAGCATGGAATGGGTTAGAGACATCCATAAAAGCATTATGGAAAGTAGATCCAATTTCACTAGTTGGCCTACCTAAACTTTCCCTCACTACAAAGGAGACATCTAATCTAGAACAATATAAGTAATGAATATTGAGGATTTCTATGATACTAATCCTGTCACCCTTTATTATTATTATCCTAGTTTATATTTAAATGTGAACCATCAATTTTGTAGTTTCTATGGACTTCTCTTGCACTCTTAAGATCGTCCACCTAAAAGGAGAGAGATAAGACCCTAAAATTGAGGTGGTTCACTCAAATAAAGGAATGCAAGATGGAATTATGACTAAATGGAATGATCTAAGTGCAACTAAGTAGTGAAATTGATTGATTATGAATGCAATACTAATGAAATATGCAATGTTTGAAAACACAGTGAGATATGCAAGAATGAACTAAAACATGAATAAGCACAAACAAAATTGAAAGAGGCTGAACAAAGTGCGCCTGGGAATTGAATGTTGAATCTAAAAGGATCTAGAAACTGGAAGAAATCACTATAAATCACTAGTGGGACTCATTTGCCACTGATGGCAAATCAATCCTATTATTGAAAAAAACACCTGAAATTGCTTTTCGACTGTGAGGAATTGGATTCTGAAAAAACCAAAATTTTCAATCCTTAGGTGGGATTCATTCACCAATGATGGAAAACCAATCCTCCTCAAAAAGTATATGAAATCATAGGTCAATTCTATGGCTCTAGATTTGCACTTGTCTTCTTCTCGAGTTGACAGAATCAAATCTATAGAAAACGCACTATAGATTGTCTCCAAGCTTGAAATAGGGTTTAGTTGACTTGAAACACTTTATTGAATTGTTGTCCACTTTTCAACAACTAATTGATTGAAAAATGTGCATGCAAAAGTCTGCAAACACAAAAGGGGAAAAATGGTTAAGGGTTAGAGTATAGGGATTTTCCTTGGTCAAATCCCACTTTGGTAATCAAACCCTTAATAAAGAAATTAAATGAAATGAGCAAGGAATGATGAATAAACAAAATACAAGTGTCCTAAACTCACCAAACTTGTTGAAGAAATCTAAAGATATATCAATGGCTGCTCTAAGATGTTTGATTTTTGCTTGATTGAATCATGCTTGAATCTAATTAGTGAATGAGTGAACTTGATGAATGCTTGAATGAATTAGGTCTTGAAATGAGAAGAAAAAATCTTATTTATACACACTTATGCCCTAATAACCCAAAAATAGCTCATCATAGGCCAACATAAGGTCTTTTTGGATAAAAACTTGAAAGTAATTTTGAATTATTTTGAATTTGGAGCCAAGAGGGACTCATTCGCTACCCATGGCGAATGGGTCCCACCTTGGGATTGTAAGTGGGTATTGGGAATTAAGTCACATTTAATGTTGTTTGTTGGGTTTACATTAAAAAATACACTTAATTAAGTCTTATGAGTGCATAAAGGGGTCAA
This sequence comes from Sequoia sempervirens, assembly GCA_007258455.2. NCBI lineage: Eukaryota > Viridiplantae > Streptophyta > Pinopsida > Cupressales > Cupressaceae > Sequoia > Sequoia sempervirens. Next base: position 507,100,837 of record VDFB02047230.1, on the reverse strand, counting down.
ATAAAGCATAAGAAAGGTGTAAATAGTGAAGACAAGCCTAGAAAAGTGTGAAATCTTGTTACAAGACTTTACAACACTTTAGAATAGGACTTGATAAGTGATCAAAAGGTGTTTATTAGGTGAAGTGTAATGAGAAGAGTCTAGAAAATTGTATAAATGTGTTACAACACCTCACAACACCTTCACAAGACATCATAATTTGAATATTTAGAACCTAATGTGAATGCTTAAGTTACATTGCAACATTAAATCAAAGCAAGATAAGTCAAACATCACAAGAGAAGGACCTAAAAGACCATGAAAATTTCAATGATCCATTTTTCTATGGTACAAAATAGGTAAGAGAATATAAATATGTATTCATGGTCAAGGATTACAATGACATGAAAGAAGTGGGAATTTATTTTAGAAATAAATGTGTTAATTATAAAATGTTGATGCTTCTTGTTGGTGATTTACCATAATTATTTCTTGGCTACCCTATGTCTGGCTATGAATGGGTGGATGAAAGTTCCATGTATCTTGATGTGGATATAATTTGGTTTATGAGGAAAATATCATTGACTAAAATTATTTTAAATGTAAAGAACTCAAAGAAAAAGTAAGGTTTGTAATTTATCAATATATGTTATTAAACTAGATACTAATTCAATGTTTATGTCTATGTGACTTAGTTACTTCTCATACTAGGTTAGGAATATCGGTGAATAGTATTGTCAAAGTATATGGATATAGATAAGTTATGACTTGGTAACATGCAAATTACTCAAATTAAGAAATTGAAACCCTATCAATTCAATAAATTGAAAGTTTGGCCCCGATGTTTATCAAATGAAGTTTATTAAGAGACTTAATAATTTGGGATTTTATATCTCTCTAAACCATGTTCTCTTTATACAATTATATGATAATCCTTCAAGATTAAATTATTTCATTTTCCAAAGGCTTGAACTTTTGACTATATAAAAAGGGAGAGTGACATAAATTCTTATCTTATAATTTTACATGGAATGAGGTTTGTTAAAAATATAAAGTTGTATACTATGAATTTGGAACACCATTACTTAATCGAAGTTTTAGATTATGGGTGCATAATAATGTATGTGATGATGAATTATTTTAGTAGTACTAGAACCACATTGTACTAAACATATTTATAATTTTAAAGGTTAATACTCTTGGTAACCCCCTTTGTATTTGAGGATAAAGTCTTAATATGACTACTTGATGAGTTTCAACCCCTTAAATATGAGAACCTTGATATAGGAATTATCATGTGAATGAAGGAAGGATATTATAGTTGTAGTGAACCACAATATGACTACATACTAAATGGAAGTTAACTATTGTTTAATTTGACTATTCTCTTGAGATTGGGTTAAGAGATAAACCCTATGTGATCATGCTATGAAAGATCTCTTGAGACCTTAATGTTGACCATCAAGGTCATATTTAGTATAAATGAAAAGTATGAATAAATTATCTAGTCTATGAACTAGAATATTATAAGAATATGGGGTTGCACTATAGGGTAAAGGAAATCAAAAGATCAAGTATATTATTACTAGTATTATCATTGAATTTATATTTCCATATGTTGGTCCAATGGATATAGTGTTTCCCACTTTCTTAAGTAGGATTTGAGAATCAATTATACTTAAAAAAAGCTTATAAATATTATTTGTAATGTTGGAAATAGGTTTCCACCTTTTTGGGATATGGAACACAAGAGGATATGGGATCCTCCTACTTCGCTAACATAACATTCAAGGAAACCCATAGAGATCTCAAGCTAGGGATGAAATGAAGGAAATAGATCTATAATAGGGATGTCCTAGGGTAGCATTATAGACTAAATGAGGATTCACTACCAAGCTAGGGATTGGAAATAAAATATATACAAATGACATGAAAAACCTAACTAGATGACCTAGAGAATGAAAAGCTAAGAATGAATAGAGGTGCACTTGGAGGAAAGATGTGATAAAAAAAGGCTCCAAAACCTTGAAATCCTGACTCTTAATGCTCACTAGGACTCATAAGCTAGTTGTGGCACATGGGTCCTTGGTAGATCCTGAAGAGATGAAAATTTGGAATTTGGAGTTACAAACTGAGAGGAACAAAACCCAGAAACTATTCCTTGAAACCCTAATTGGGACTCATACGCCTAAACTATCGTGAAGTGTCTTGTTTTGTCGCGAAGTGTCCCAAGAGTAGAATCTTGAACCAAAATTTTGCAAGCCTTTGAATATGGATCAAATAAGCACTTTCCCATTGATTTCATGCAAATTGGATGGATATTTTTCCCTATATCCAAGTTTTCGTGAGTCTTGACAACTTTGACAACATTTGCAACTTTGTCATTTTGGTACTTTTGAAGGCTTCAATCCAATTTTCTTCAATCTATAAACCTACAATCACACATTAAAGAGAGGAAAACTTGTTGATTGTTAGGAAATGGGGGTTTTCCTTGGTCAAACCCTTTTTAGATAATTAAACCAAATGATGAAATAATGAAATAGAAGCATGAAATATGAAATATGCAACAATGATACCTTGAATGATGCCTTGTAAATCTACAATCTAACATGAAGTGGCTATGAAGGATGCAAATCTAGATCTTGAAAAAAGTGTAGAACAATGCCTAATCTTGGATCTTGAATGCAACATCACAACACTAGCTCAACAACATTCTTGATGCTTGATAACCTTGACATGATAATGGATTTTGAATTGCTGCAATGATTACTGAAGAAATTTTTCCTTGAATGCATTAGAAATGTTCTTGAATGATCTTGTAAAGTATTGTAATCATAAACTTGCTATTAGGAATGATCTCTTGAAACTCTTAGGTGAAAATGAGTGCACTAACCTTGTATTTATACTTGTTTATGCCAAATTTCCCAAAATTACAACACTACAAGCTGACATCAGATCTAGGAGAATAAAATCTCGCCAAGAATTTAAATTAAATTTGATGTTGGGCCACACAAGACTCATATTCCAGAAGTGGCGTATGAGTCCCATTAGGCATTAATTATGGGACACATTTTCAAAAATTCTTAGAATGATGTAAACTTAGGATTGAGGCCCAAAAACCTAGGTGGGACTCATACACCCAAAGTATAGCCTATGAGTCCCAAATCACTAAATTTGGGCCACACAACCTAAAAGAACCTAAATTATGATTGGATGTTGGTTTATGAAGGATTATCCTTGGAAATATGCATTTAATAAGGCTTGTGGATGCAAAATAGGGCCAATTAAAGCATAGATAAGCCAAATTAGTAATGAAAACACTAGCTTAGTGTGAAAGTGTGGTACAACACTTTAAAACACCATAAATAAGGTATAATTAAGTTCATTTAGTTTACAATGGTTCTAAACTTAATGTGAAGTTACAAATAAATACACTTTACAAAATTAAATTAAGGAAAAATTAGGTTTATTTAGCTTTAAAGGGCCCTAAATCCAATGTGAATGTAGAAAATACATTACAACACTAGATCAAGGCAACATCAGGTCCATTTTAATGTTAACCATTCCCATATAAAGTGAGAAATTGTACCGTCTCCAAGAAGGTAATACAATTTGTCATTACAAATGTGATGAAATGCATATATGTGAAATGGATGGTTATTGAATTGGATATTCTAACTATTGAGAAATATTATGTGAAAACATATTTTTTTGAACAACTAACTACCATGGGAATGTGTTAGTTGGATGTAAGTATATGTTCAATCCTCGAAGTGTGAGGGGAAGTATCACTTAGGAGAAGAACTTGGTTGGGTAGCCAGTAAATGTAACCTAACTGATCTTACACACACACTCATAGTAGAATGGTTGAGTCAAGTTATTGTGTTGAGAATTGGTAAGTCATCCTTAGTATGATGTGTTTGCATTAGTAAGGGTCTTGATTACTATTGAGTGCATTCTTAGATGATGTTTATCTGTTTGGAGCTTATGAGTTCTTCCTTATATTACTATGCTTGAACTGTTGAGTTGAACACACATGGAATGTATGCATATGTATGCATATGCATTTTGATGAAAGACCATACATGTGAAGGAACATGTGCATGAGAGTACATGGGTAGACATACCTATGCATGCTTATGAATGGGTTTCTTATGAGCATGTTGTTATTGAATGAACAATATATACATCACACATATTTTCCTATCAATAAGGTCATAATTGTGTATGTGCTTGATTGTGTAGTTGAATATATATATAAGAGATATACATAAATACATATGTATACATGTGTTCATATATACATATGTATGACACAAAAAAAATCATATGAATATATCAATATATGTATATGTACGTATATAGGTACATAGACAAATATATATATATATATATTAGAATACACGCACACACACATATGTATGTACATATATAAATAGATATGTATATATATATATGGTATTATTAGAGGCTAACTTGTATATATGTTATGCAAATTATTATAGGATGATTAATACATATGTTTGACATAAGATAAAGGATGATCTATATGCAAATAATGTGCAATAATAAAGGCTGATATGGAAAATAAACCATAGTTGATACCATTTGGAAATACATAATTAATTTATAGCAGAAAATTACTTCAACTTGGAAAACTATTATATAAAGTGATGGAAATAATAAAGCCTACTTCATAAAGTGGTTTAAATGCATGGAAATAGGAAAGAGCAAACAAGAAATACGTGTTGGTCAAAGCATTATTTTAATGTTATAAAATGGGAGTGGACTCATCTTTTCTTTGTTGTAAATGTGTTGCCTACAAATAGAAGACTATTTCAATAAGATAAATTGCACCAAAGAATAAGAATGAGGGCAGCAACATGGCTTCAATATATGAAGACTCTATTTCTATAGAAGTATAATTTGGTTGCAAGTTGATTATCATCTTTGGGCATGTGCATATTTGAATTGGTCTTGAGCTATTATCAAGCCATAAAGGTTGATCTATTGAATACTATGCTAATTTTAGACTAAGATTTCAACTACCTTATTATTGTGTGTAGTGAGTCGATCTGCATGTAGAGAGGTGTCCGCTGACACACCTTTTCTTTTTCCTTAAATGTCTCAATTTTTTGTATAAATTTAGGGGCTAATTCTCTCATTTGGGACACACTTTTCTGCAAATCTATTCTACTACAAATAATCAAAGAGTTATACTTTGTGAGAGCTTAAAGTTACTTTATCAAAATATAGTGTTAGATCTTGAGTAGAGGGTATAGTGAAGAATTTCTTTGAGTTGATAAAGTGAAGCTAGTAAGCTACTATTGGAAGGTTGTGCATCAAGTTAGTCAATTGGATCAAGCATATTATAGGCATGAGGATTTAGTTTTCTCTTATTTGTCTTTATTTATAAAAGAATAAGATTTGTATGCTTTGTTTGAACTACTTGAGAATACTTGCATTAGGAAATTGTAGCATTTTATTTAGAAAGGAAAATAAGGTGTTATATGCTTTTATGTGAAAGTGCTTGTATTTACTCGATAATAGGAGGGATTATTTGTCATTAGTATAAGTATACTAGATATTATTAAAAAAGGATAGCTTATGGGTTATTCATTGTTAAGTTATTTGATTGGATTAGATAGCTTATAAGTTACATATGGGGTTTGAATATCCATTGAAGGGATGGTAACTTGTATTTATGCTTTGTAGGTAGAAATACCATTAAGTTTTGGGAAAAGGGAATATGTTTTCTCTAAGGTTAAAGACTACCCATTGAAAGAAATATCTATGCATAGATTATAATGGCCTTAAGTCAAATTGAGTTTGAGTAGTGGGTATTTGCAGGATCATCATGGAAAAAATAGGCTCTTAAGTGGCAAAAAAATTAGAAAAATTAGAGTTAGGAAACTTGACATAAAAATTTGAATAAGTTATCTATATTATTTCAAAAATATGTAAGAATAGAATTTGTAGAAAATTGAATGTAGTTTCTAAACTACTAGGTTTATTTTAAAAAAAATCTAAATTTGGTGAAAATTTGAAATTTCAATGCAGTAGTACTTAAATTTCAAGGAAAAAATAAGAAGTAGGTGTCTGTCTGACCACCCTAACCACAATAAAATGATAATACTTTTTATAAGATTTTAGATATAAGTAGAGGACTCATGTCCCGATGTGATGCATATTTTTTTGTATTTTTTTTCCAAGTAAATAATTAATTATGAATTTTTATTACAAATTTTAAAAATAAAAAAATCGTATGTCTAACCACCTTAACTTGGACAAAATTTTATGAAATTCATTTCTTTTTTTCAATCCTATAGTATGTGAAGCATAGAATGTGACACATGTTTCAGATTCAAAAAATGTGATACCGTTTGAAAGCTATAGATGTTTTTCAATCAGCCTATCAATCATGACTTTAGCTGTAATTCAAATAAAAAATGAATAATAATTATTTATTAAATTCAAAGTAAAGCATAATTTATATTGGTGGAAAGCTGAGAATCTCCTTTAAAAACCCTTTTCATTTCATCATTTTTAGGTAAAAAAAACCGTCAACCACATACCCTACAAAAACCCATCATATCACCACTTTTTGGCCCATCATGATCCTACACATATCCTAGTGGGTATGTGTAGGATCATCATGGAAAAAATACGCCCTTAAGTGGTGAACAATTTAGAAAAATCAGAGTTAGGAAACTTAATGTAAGTAATTGAATAAGTTATCTATATTATTTCAAAAATCTATAATAATAGAATCTATAGCAAATTGAATGTAGTTTGTACAATACTAGGTTTATTTTTTTTAAAAAAATTATTTGGTGAAATTTTGAAATTTCAATGCAATAGTACTTAAATTTCAGGGAAAAAATAAGAAGTAGGTGTCTATTTCACAACCTTAAACACAATAAAATGATTATATTTTTTATAAGATTTTAGATATAAGTAGAGGACTCATGTCCCAATGTGATGCATATTTTTTTATAATTTTTTTCCATGTAAATAATTAATTATGAATTTTTTTATTACAACTTTTAAAAAAATATAAAAACTTGTATGTCTAACCACCTTAACTTGGTCAAAACTTCATGAAATTCATTTTTTTTAATCCTATAGTATACAAAGCATATAATGTGATGCATGTTTTGGATTCAAAAAATTTGATACCGTTTGAAAGATATAGATGTTTTTCAATCAACCTATCAATCAGGAATTTAGTCACAATTCAAATAGAAAATGAATAAAATTATTTATTAAATTCAAAGTAAAGCATAATTTATATTGGTGGAAAGCTGAAAATCTCATTTAAAAACCCTTTTTCGTTTCATCAATTTTGGGTTAAAAAAAGTCGTCAGACACATACCCTACACATACTCATCATATCGCCACTTTTTGGCCCATCATGATCATGCACATACCCTAGATTATGTGAGTAGGATGACTATCACTCAAAGTACTGAGTGAGAACACTTTGGCCAAAGTAGTGTGTTTTCCTTTGGCTCCATTATTAGTTCATTGTGATCCATTTATGCATGCTATTCCAAGATTGTTGGCTTACAAGTTCTAGTCATGTAGGACACAACATTAAGCTCAAAATGGTTGTCATTATGAGGTTACTCCACCAATCTCTTTGTCAAAGGGTGGGGCCATCTATCGTATGATAGATGTATGGGGGACCACATGTGAGTCTGTGGTTGGCAGAAAAGTTCTTGAGTGATGCTTCTCCTCCTAAGCAAACAACAAAAAAACAAGATTTGAAAGGAGGTTCCTGAACCATCTATATCTATTGCTTTGAATTTCAGTTGATCTAGATGTATGTACTTTGTACACATTCTTTGGAATATTGTAATTTGTGGATTATTGTATTGGAATAGAATCAATTTTGATTATTGTTATGATATCTATGTTCATTTGTTCATTATTAATGAAATGGAAATGGTTAAGTTACATAGTTTATTTACTTGCGAGTGAAAACTTAGGAAATTTTACTTCAGTGAAAGAATGACATGTTACAATATGCTTGTATCTTGTTGTTTCTTGATACATCATTCACATGTGTGTTCTTTTGTCCCTATTTTGGTTTTCCATAGGATCATGATCTTGGGGTCTTGATCATTCCTCTTGGATTGTTGTCATCCTATCTCACTAGCATTGGTACACTTGGACCACTCTTGATGCGATTTTGTCTACTTTAGTGTGAGTTTGAAGCAAGTTCCTCCTCTCACTAAAGTTGGGGCTACATGTAGTGTAGGAAAATGTATCCCTTTACATTTTCACACTTGTTTGGGCCCTCCCTACTAAAAGTTGGCTTCTTTATTCCTTATTCAAGGTCCTATTTTGCATCCACAAACCTCATTTAATGCATTTCTCTGAGGATAATCCCAAAATTTAATAAATGACAAATCATTATTCGATGATTAAGGTTGTGTGCTCTAGATTTGGTGATTTGGGACTCATATGCCACCTTGGGCATATGGGTCCCACCTAAGTCTCACGGCCTGATTTTAAATATTGCATTGAACTTAAAATTTATTGAAGTTTGTGTCCCATGTTTAAGACATTGGGACTCATACGCCCCAATTGGCATATGAGTCCCACTTTAACTTGGAGCTATTCTTAGCAGGATTTTATTATCCTAGATTTGATGTCAGCTTGTAGTGTTGTAATTTTGGGAAATTTGGTATTAAAGTGCACAAGTACAAGGTTATTTCACATAATTTCACATAATATTTTTAAGAGAGCATTCTTAAGGAAAATTTATGAGATCAAGAGTATTCAAGAGCATTCAAGGGCCGATTATCAAGCATTTTGGAGCTACATTCAAGATTCAAGAATCATGTCACAAAGTCTCCATGCATCATGTGTGTTTCTAAGCTAACATTTGTGATGTAGGTTTTCATGATTCAAGAAAGTATTCAAGCATTCAATCAAGAGTCAAGATCCAAATCCATTGGAGCAATTTCATACAAGATTGCTGCCTTTATTTCAAGGGTTTGACGAGTTGTAACATTTTATTTTTTCATTCATCATTCCTTCATGTTATTTCATTTCATTTCAAGGTTTAATTATCAAAACAAGGTTTGACCAAGGAAAACCCATATTCCCTAAGACAACAATGTGTTTCCCTCTTTATGTGTGATTGCAGATTTAGGTGAATTGGGGCTTGAGAATCCTTTGAATACAAAGTTGCAAAAGTTGTCAAAGTTGTCAAGAAGTTGTCATCTTCATGGAAACTTGCCTATAAGCTAGAATTCAAACTTTTAGACTTAGAGATCGGACAAGATGAAAGCTACACAAGATCACTAGAGGCTATAGAAGTTTCAGTCAAACCCTAATATTGGGACTAAATTTCCCATCTTGGTGTATGAGTCCCAATATACCTTTTTTACCACTTTTCAGTAGATCCCGATTTACCAGCAGAAGATACCAGATTCCTATAGTAGGACAAAATCACCAAGCCTAGCCTATGAGTCCCGATGCACTTCAAAAACAACAAATTTTAGAGTTTTTAGATCTTGTTTAGACATCTCCTATCCTTTGGGTAATTTTTTGTTTCTCTCTATTTAGTAATATGATTTCATGTTTTAAGTTTCTAGGGTTTAGTGCATTAGAGTTTGCATTTCTCCTTTTGAAGTGTTATTTTATCATGAATCCCCATTTAATCACACCTAAGGGAAACCCCCTTGTGTAGCCCTTACCTCAATTGAGTCACTTGGTTGAGGGATCTCTAAGGTTTCCTAATGAACTAGAAATTGAAATAGGTCCCCTAAGTTTTCCATCTCCTAAAAATTGGATACACCTATTTCCTTGGGTTTATATACATAATCTATTAAATAATCAACCAAGGGTTGTACACCACTTGGTTTCTTTATAAATTCTTGTAAAGGATCAATTGATATTTCAATGCCTTAAGTTACTACATAGGTTTTCCAACCTCTTATTCTCCTTGTTGTACCTCTCCTCTCATTAGCATTTGAATTTGTGTAGAATATTTGGGGGCTAGAATAGAAAATTTATCTAATACGGTTTGTATTCTAATGATAGGGACTTGAATTTCCATATATTCTCCCTTACAATTTTGGTTAGCCTTCCACTGTATAGAAGAAGGTGACATAATAATTAATACCACTTGAAATGCATCATTTTATCATTACCTTTAATTTATATAAGATCCCTAAGGATTCCATCAGCAATGAAAGTGACATAATCAAAATTTTTGATCAAATCCCTATGTTAGATATATATTGTGAAAATCATTAGGTGAATTGACATTTATGTCTTCACATCAACTATGAAAACTTGGTGTAAAGTATACTAAGTTTGGATGAAATATTCAAATATTTCCATATCAAATGGTGTCACTTCATCCTTAGAAAATATTTATCAATCTCCTATTTTCTTGTGGTGTGGAAGCCAATATTTTTGTAAATCTACTTATCACTATTGTATTCTTTGCACAATGAGTTGAAATATATGGGGAGATTTGCAACAACATTCAAGTTGAATACTTTGAAAAAACTATAGATTCTCTAATCTACAAATGCTCAAAATCTAACATGTATTAGCATGATTAGTTAATTAAAGCACAACAAATTAACATCTCTATGAAATATTCAACCATGTTAAATATGAAACCAAGGAAACAATGAAACTAAACAAAAGCATATGAAAACATGAGTCAAACTCTATCTCATAGTGGATTGGTGCTACTTTGATGTGGAAATTAGCCCTTTACCAACCCTTGATAAGCTTTCAAAATGATGAGAAAGATGCAAGTGATGAAGATGAATGTGTGTATAGTGTAAATGCATAAAACTATGGATAGATTTCAAGTAGAGAAGGCCTTTATTTATAAGTTAGAGGTTTGAAGATAGGAAGAATGTGGGATTAAGAAAGGACCAATGAGATTGAGACATTTGTCTCAATGAAAATGGGTAAGGATTGATCACAATTTGTATGTGTTTGTAAGAGGCACCAAATGCATGTTTGAGAGACATGAAATGCATGTGGTTGAATTGTTTTTGATGGGAGAAATTGTTTGAATGGGAAAGTCAAATAAAGGGAGTCAAATAAAGAATATTCCCTATATAATGTGCTTTTGAGAGGGAAAATTAGTTAATTAGAAAATTTGATTTTCATGTGCAAGTGGGTGGGTTACTTTGGGGTTGAGTTTGACTGAGGTTGAGTCAAAAGCTAGAGAATGGGTAATGATGATTAAAGTTAATTAATTTAAAATTTAATTAACTTTGAGTGGGTTAGCGAATTTGATTTAAATAATTTGATTTATTTAATCAAATAAGAGGACTTTGGGTATTAATTAAAAAAATTGATTTATTTAATTAATAAGAGGATTTTGGGGATTTTAATTAAACAAATTGATTTATTTAATTAAAAATGATTAGTGAATTAATCTAATAAATTATTTTATTTGATTAATAGAGGAAATGGAATTAGATGTATGATATTGATTAAGATTATTTGCATGTCTACATTTTTCCCCTCTTTGAAGCAATGTACCTATTGCATTGGTTCAAAGACTAGCCATGCTAAGATCAAAATTTAAAAAAAAATCTTATTTTTTGGGATGCCCCAACAGAAAGAAGTATGTCGGTACACTGTCCCCTCGAGAGATCAGATGAATGCTCTGATTTTTAGGTCATGCTCATGATAAAGATTCGGGATTAGTTCAACTCAGAGGGAACTAGAAAGCTCAAATGTTTGATGTAGAAAAATTTGATGATGTACATGCAGTCATCAGCCATGGGTAACCTCATGTCTATTATGATATATCATACATATTTAATACTTGGATAGAAATTCTAGTAAAGATAAAAGAATAAGGAGAATAAGAGTGATCAACCCTTGAGTCTGAGAAGATGCAAAATTCCAACAAGTCTATGAATCGTAGAGACTTTATTAGATATGATGATGAATGATGATGGTTTTCTTATCCAAGGATTAGGGTTGTAAAGAGCATAACTTTCCTGATGTTTGGTAACACACATAGATACGACGCATCAAGGTACAAATAACCAGGATGGCGTGGTATCTAGTGTGATGGAATTTGACTCAAAAAACATATAGGAGTATTCTTGTTCACACTTGACAAACATAAACCTCACTAGGATGCATTTCAAAAGTTTCAAACATCTTGGACCAAAACCAGAAAAAGGAATAACCTATGAATGAAATAGTCAACAATTTGTCTAAAATTTCTTCCGTACACACCTATCAAAGCAAGTATTCACCAAATTATATTACAATCTAAACATCCAACAAACACAACAAACAAAAGATAATGATCAATTCCCCATTCCTTTCTCTCTAAATATTTTTAGATAGACATCCTTGAGAGGTCATGGGAATAGGTGCAATAATATAAATCACAAGAATAGATCAAGTAAACAAACAATTCAATATTCTCCATACCGCTAGCCAAGACTAAATTATGGCAAAGTTTTATGTTGATGTCCATTGTAAGAAGGATGCATCATAGGACATGATGTTATTAGATGAGTTTGAGACTAATGGGATAATGGGCTATTGATACCAAGAATTGACCAACTTGTTTACCTACTAACCTAGACTTGAAACCTTGACGTTTGGGTTTACACTTTTAAATTTTCTATACTTGTCTCTGATTGTTTTGCCAAAGGTTGAAGGTGATGATTGATTTATTATGGATGATTGATTATTGTGGTTGAAGCAAAATGAGATAGATAGATTTTTTCAAATATTTGGATGTTTGGATGTTTTCAAAATGTTATGAGGCTGTTTTGTTGGATTTTTGAGTTATTTAAATAGTTTTTGTATTTTTGTGTCTCAGGGGCTAATCAAAGATTAGCCTTTCCTATGTTTAATCTCAGAAATGACGTAGTTTGACTAATGACTTAGTGCTCTATTGTGGGATTGTTGAATAACCTTGTCCTTTCATAAGCTTGGTGGGACCATTCCAAGTGAAATTTATGGTTGATTTAAGAAAATAGCTTTGGATGACTCTGTGTATTTACAACATTATGGGGTGTTAGATCCTTCATGGAATGATTTGGTTGTTAGTATTCTTGAGAAAATTGTAGATTGCATTTGCAATGGTTGAGTTATCTTTATAAGGAAACCTGAATACCAGTCATGTTCCCTAGCAACTTTTTCTTATTGGAAATCTTACTTTGCTACATATGTCTTTCAATCTTCTTAGTAGACCCATTTTACCTGAGTTTGCAAGACCTCAAAACCTCCAAAGCCTCAGTTTGTCTAATAAACAGTTCACTGGTAGTATTCCAATAGAGTTGATAAATAGTTCAGGTCTTGTGATTCAATTTTTATTTGTAGGTGAAAGTGAAATGGGATGGATGTTTTTGGTATTTTGAAATGTTTTGAGGTTGTTTTTGGATTTTTGAGATGTTTTACATATCTTTTTATTTTCAAATTTTCCAATATTATTTTATTTTCTGAGATTTTGACCAAGAACCTAATCTAAAGACCTATCCTAGGGGCCTTGGGGGCTAATCAAAGATTAGCCTTGCCTATGTTATATATGTAGAGACCATGTAGTTTGACTAACACAAACTAATTTATTAATGAGATATGAACAAATGGATTTCTAGTTTATTATGACAAACTCCTAAAGGACTAACCTAAGTGTCTCGGGGGATGATCAAAGATCAACCTTTCCTACATTCACAGCTCATAGACCCATAGTTTGACAAGACAACTTTGTTTTTTACTTTTTGACTAATTTTTTGACCCTTTTTTGGATTGATATGTATTGAATTTTTTTGGGTTTTGTGATTTTCTAATGGTTTTAGATTTTATAAATTTTTAAATGTTTTTGGATTTTTTGATTTTAAGGAAGATTGCAAGAAAATACATGAATCCGATCCAATGTAGGTATAAGAACATGCCCCCAACATAGTGCGATAGACTACTCTGATATAGGTAGGACAAAATGACCTTAGGAATGGGTCAAGTAGTACTAGAAGGGATCATGATATGAACATAGGATCAAGCTATGATGCGGGTGTGGATGGGTGATGGATGGAGATATGAAAGTGTGATGGATAAATGATGTAGAACAAGATATCTAGAGATCATGGTGGATGGAAAGACCTTATTTACATGAGGCAAATGTTTTCTATGTTTTCACCAAGGTACTTTCCCAAAGCACCACTAAAGTGGTTTTCACTAGAGGATGATTTCTTTATCTTTACTATTTCCAATCCTTTTTCTAATTTTTTTTGCATTTTTATTTTTCTTTTTATTTTTTTGGATTTTTGGATTTACACCTTGGAAATTTTAGGCATAATTTTTTTTAGATGGGAGCTATTCATGGGCTCCTCTAGAGGTTCCCCTTCAAGTGTTGATAGTTAATATACCCCTGACTTGTAGCTTGATATAACAATGAAGGGGCCCAACCAATTTGGTTCAAACTTCCCTTTGCTATCTAGATTTGGTAAGAAAAAATTGGTTCTCCTTTACTACAAGTTCCTTGACCTGGAAGGTCTGACTTTTGATCTTCTTGTTGTAGCTCCGCTTGAGATAGTTTTGGTACACCTGTAGATGGTTTAAGGCATCCATGCACTGCTCATCCAATAATTCTAGCTCGTTCAATTGTGAGACTCGATATTCTTCATTTGTGATGAGATTCTGCAATGATATTCTCAAGGACAGGAGATCAATATCAATGGGGAGTATGGATTTTGATCTGTAGACTAGGGAGAATGGGGTTGCATCTATTGGTGTGTGGATACTTGTTTAGTAAGCCCATAGGGTGGGGTTCAACTTCAAGTGCTAGTCATGACTAGCTTCATTGACTGTCTTGTTTAGGATTTTCAAGATGGTTTTATTTGTAGCCTCAGCTTGGCCATTCCCTTGGGGGTAGTATGGAGTGGAATGTTGGATTTTAAATTTTTAGAATAGGTCTTGAACATCCTCATTTTTGAATGGTCTCATGTTATTTGAGATAATGGCTTAAGGGACATCATAGAAAAAAATTAAGTAGCTTGGGATGAACTTGGATATTTGCTTTCCTATAATGTAGGTCATGGGAATGACCTCTACCCACTTGGTGAAGTACTTAGTGGTAGTGATGATAAACTTATGTCCACTGGATGAGGTGGGGGTGATTTTTCAATGAGATTGAGCCCCCACTGTGAAAAGGGCCATCCTGTTATGATGGGATGGAGGTCTTGAGCTGGTGCATGGATGAGGTCCCCATGCTGCTCACATTGTAAAACACTTCTTGACATATTCATGAGATTCTATTTCCATTGATGGCTAATAGTACCCAGTTCTCAATAATTTCTTAGCCAAGGTCATACCACTCAAATGTGAGCCAAAAATTCCATTATGCACCTTAGTTAAAGCAATCAAAGCCTCCTCAACATTTAGACATCATAATAGGGTTCTCTCAATGCTCTTACAGTAGAGGGTGTCTCCTAAGATCACACAGTGGGATGATTTCTTGACAAAGGTTCTTTTTAGGCTTAGGGATAAATCGGTAGGGAGGACTCCTATTCTCAAGTAAGTGTATACATAATGGTACCAGGGATCACCAGGACCAACGATCTCACACATAAATTCATACTCTAATACCTCAAATGCTGGTACGAGAAAGTTCTCTATAAGGAATTCATGCTTAGGAAAATTGCAAGGGATATCTAGTAACAATCCAATTGTCACCATAGCATCTATTGCTCTGTTATTATCCCTAGGTATCTACTCAAACTTGATTTCAATACAAGACTCTTTAAGGCTTTCCACCAGTTTCTTGTATGGCATTAACTTGTCATCTTTTCCTTGGTATTCATCGTTTACCTGATTGATGATTAGATGGGAATCACCATAGACCTTGAGTGTCATAATCTTCCACTGAACCACTATCATGAGCCCTATGATGAGGGCCTCATATTCTACAATATTGTTTGTGCAAGGAAACGACAACTTGTATGACCTTGGTATGTAGCCTCCCTATGGTATGATAAAAATACTCCAGCTCTCGATCCATGTTGTGTGTAGGATCCATCAAAGTACACCTTCCAGTGGTCTATTATTCTTAGGTTGAAGATTTATTCATTAGGGAACTCTGATATCAGTGGGTTTTCTAAATAAATTGGCACCTCTGCTAGTTGATTTGCAATGATTTGTCCCTTAATAAAATTTCACTCTACATACTCGATATCATATTTTGATAGGATCATAACCCACTTAGCCATCCATCCTATGAGCATTTCTTTAGAAAGAAAGTATTTGAGTGGGTCGATCTTTGTGATGAGTTTTATTTTATGAGCTAACATGTAGTGCTTGAACTTTTGTGAGGAAAACACCACTGCTAGACAAGCCTTTTTGATGAATGTATAGTTCAACTCATGCCCTACCATAGTTTGGCTGATGTAGTAGATAGCTCTCTTTGTTCCATTTTCATCATGTTGGGCTAGGAGAGCACCGAGAGATGCTACTATTACCAATATGTACAAAATCAATGGCTTTCCTGGAATAGGTGGCATAAGAACTGGCGGTGTGAGAAAATATTCCTTAATCTTGTTGAACGCCTGATCACACTTCTCATCCCATTTGTATGCTACCCCCTTGTGGAGTAGATGAGAGTAAGGGATATCCTTGTCTGCTAGTTGCACTATGAATCAATGGATGGACTAGAGTCTTCCTTGTAGGCCTCTTAACTATTTCAATGTCTTTGGTGCCTCCATCTGAAGAATTTCCTTGACCTTAGTGACATATATCTCAATTCCTCTCATGGAAACAATGTACCCTAGTAACTCCCTTGATTTTATGCCAAAGATGCACTTCTTTGGATTGAGTCTGACTTTATATTCCTCTAGTCACTCAAAGATAGAACTAAGTGCTGCTATATGATCTTGACATTTCTTTGATTTTGCTAAAATTTCATCTACATAATCTTCCATAGTCTTGTGAATCATGTCATGGAAGATTAGTGTCACAGATCTCTGACAAGTTTCTCCAATGTTCTTTAGGCCAAACGACATCATGTTCCAGCAATATGTCCCCCATGGAAAAGTGAAAGTCATTTTATTATGGTCCTCTTTAGGGTATGTGTAGGATCACCATGCAAAAAAATAGGCCCTTAAGTGACAATAAATTTAGAAAAATCAGAGTTAGGCAACTTGACATAAAAATTTGAATAATTTATCTATATTATTTTAAAAATATGTAAGAATAGAATCTATAGCAAATTGAATGTAGTTTCTAAACTACTAGGTTTATTTTAAAAAAAATCTATTTCCAATGGAAATTTGAAATTTCAATGTCATAGTACTTAATATTTAGGGAAACAATAAGAAGTAGGTGTCTATCTAACCACCCTAACCACAATAAAATGATAAAAGAAAAGTATAAGATTTTAAATATAAGTAGAGGACTCATGTCCTGATGTGATGCATATTTTTTTGTAATTTTTTTCCAAGTAAATAAATAATTATGATTTTTTTATTACAAATTAAAACAAAAAACTCATATGTCTAACCACTTTAACTTTGTCAAAAATTCATGAAATTCATTTTTTTTTAATCTCGTAGTATGTCAAGCATAGAATGTGGCACATGTTTCAGATTCAAAAAACTTGATACCATTTGAAAGCTATAGATGTTTCTCAATCAACCTATTAATCAGGACTTTAGTCATAATTCAAATAGAAAATGAATAATAATTATTTATTAAATTCAAATTAAAGCATCATTTATATTGGTGGAAAGCTAAGAATCTCCTTTAAAAACCATTTTCATTTCAAAAAATTTGGGTAAAAAAAAAGTCGTTAGCCACATACCCTACACATACCCCATCATATCGCCACTTTTTGGCCCATCATGATCCTACACATACCCTTTAGTTATCATTATCTGATTATACCCTAAGAATCCATCCATAAATGAAAGCATCTCATGTTCGGTCATCATATCCACTATCATATCAATGTTTTGGAGTGTGAATTCATCCTCGGGACATCCTTTTTTTAGATCTCTAAAGTTTGTGCAGATGCAGATGCCCCTAGTGGACTTTAAAATAGGTATGAGGTGTGATACCCACTCCGGGTAATCAATTGGTTGTATGAACCCTGCATCAAGGAGTTTTTGTATTTCCATTTTGACCAACAAGGCTATATGGGGATGCATTTTCCTATGTTTTTGTCTCACTGGCTTTGCCTCAGGATATACTGCTAGATGATGAACTACAATTTTAGGATCAAGACTAGGAATATTTGTGTAGGTCCATGCAAAGTTCACCTTTCTCTCTTTTAAGAATGTAGCTAGGAGCTCATGTTCCCTTTTTAACAAGCATTCAACATAAAAGGTGATATGTTATGTTTCCTTTGATCCCATGTTGACTAGGTTATAATTCTCTACTAGAACTGTTGACTTCTCCTGATGTAGAGAACTACGAGGAAGATTGAATCCCCCATCCTCCAGCACCTCAGAGAGGTTTTCACCATCAGATGCATCCTTTTCTTTTACTATTTTTGGGTCTAAAAGTGCCACAGTGTGGTTTTCACTTAAAGACCTAGAGATTATTCTCAGATTTTTACTTTTGTGACTGAGGGATTCAATCATTTCTCCATAGTCAGCATGTGTGTCTAACACAATATCAAATCCTTCTTTGTGATCTCCACATTGTATGTTATCTTGCAATCCCATAAATTCTGAGAGTTCCTCATCATTTTTTAACGCGTCTAAAATTGGTGGTCCTCATTGGTCATAGTCGATGAGTTGGGGATAGACTAACTTTATCGCATTGGTTTGTTTGTTTAACTCAAAGGATAGGGTGCTAATCAGAAAGAGGCTAGAATCTTTGAACGACATGGGTAGATCTATAATAGGGTCCTTGTCCTCACTACACACATTGGTTATGTGACAGGTAAAGTTATCTATGACTCGACCTATGGATACGGGTAACTAGAGCTCAGCTACTAACAACTAAGGAGGTGTTTTGACCTTTTTAACTGGGGTGGGGCTGCCAAGTATGGTCACCTTCAGAGGGGTACATCCATGACCAATATTTCTTAAATGCTTCTCAACAATGATGGGTGCTAGGAGACTGTTATTATTCTACCCAAGTTTCTTGTTTATATCATAGCCCATGCTAAGCATCATTGGTAGCTCTTTGTTGCTATCATCCATGGGAAGATCAATCACAGGTCGGTTGTCTTGGTATAGTAGACTTGATGGGTCTTCTTCCACCACTTCTCGGCCTAGGTCCCCCCAACACCTGAATCTGGAAGGATCTTCTTTGAAAGTTTGGGATAAGGAGGCATTTGGATGTGGTTTCCCATTATCTAGGAGATTGAGGTAACTCTCCTACCAAAAGGGCACCTTTCTTCATTTTATAATGTCCACACCCATTATCCTAGATAATTACCTTGATACCAAAAATGGCCAGGATGGCAAGTGTCTTTGTCTTAGATGTGGATGCCAAGGTAGATGGGCCCACAAATGGAGTTGAGGGGCCTTCATTGTTCTTTGGAACTTGGGGGATTTTGTAGTATTTAGCTTCTAGATTCTTGCAATAGCAAAATGGTTCAGGATTCTTGCAATAGTATTGATGTTGGAACTTGACACACCAATGGAAAGTTGAGGCAATGACTTGCATCCCATGGATCCATGGGTGCCCCAAGAGAATGTTATAGGGTAATTCAAGATCGAGGACTTGACATGTGGTTTCCATAATAGCAGGCCCAACTTGAATAGGGAGTTGGATAGTTCCTTGCAACACTCTTCCCTAATCATCATATGATCTGATGGCTATACCTTTTCCTTTTTCGACAACATCCTCAGAGAAGCCCAAACTTTTTTATTTTGTTAAGGGTGCAGATATTTAGACCTACACCTCCATCCACCAAGATCCTTTTGATTTTTTTTTATGGATGAAAACTTCGAGATGAAGCACACGGTTGTGAGATGGTTGGGTTGGGAGGTCTTCATCAGAAAAGGTCAAGAGATGAGGTGTGGTGAGGTGTCCAACCATAGCTTGGAATTGTTCCACATCAAGATCCATGGGAATAGAGGATGTGGCCAATGCCTTTTCTAGAATATTTCTGTGTGTGGGTGATATTTTCAGTAACTCCATGATGGAGATCTGAGCAAGGGTTCTTTTCAACTGGTCCAAGACATTGTACCCACTAGGAACAAATTTTGGATTTTATGTGGATGCCCTAGATAGCTAAGATGGTCCAACAATGGTGACTTTACCGCCTCTTGTAGTGACTCCACAATCGGCTTGGGCTCCCTTGATAGTGATGAAAATAGCCCATTCATATATGGATGCAACATGGTCATACACATGGTTTACATTTTTATACTTACCCTTGCCATTGTCGTTGTTTCCCTTATTGTGATTGGGCATTAGATTTGTGTAAATCTTTAGGTCCTGATTCCTTGAAGGTTGTTCCACATTTATGATCTTCTCATCAATAAGGTCTTGGATCAAGTTTTTCAATCTCATGCAACTAGCTATTGTATACCCCTTGATTTTATGGAAATCACAAAGGTGATTTTCATTATACCATGGTGGTTTCACTTGGGGTTCTTGATAGTTCTCATAGATGGGGATGGTGATGAGTTTTTCTTGGACCAGTTTCTTCATGATGGATTGAATTGTTTCCCCAAGGGTTGTGTACTTCTACTTGGGGGAATATTAGTTTCGCTAGAGTGGTCCCCATTTGATTGTTTTGTTGTTGTGTTATGGTGTTGGCTTTTCGATTGTTTTTATTTTTGGTTTGTGGTTGTTGATATATCTGTGTATTCTACATTAGGGCACTAATTACAACTTTGGCATCAACAATGCCATCATTAGTAACATTTATGTTCTTGGCCCATGTTCGAGCTTTGTCATCATAGCTGGTGGATGGGTGGTTGTGTTGATATGTAGGTTTTCTCCCTTGTGAGATAAGGTCTCATTCAATGTTGAGTGCCTTGGGGATAAAATGATCATATGTGGTGATGCATTACATCTTTAGATGAAAAGACAAGCCCCCATCAAGGTTGGTGATGATGGTACATATTTATTGTTCCTCTAGCATGGCCCATTTACTTCTATTGGATTTGGATTTCCATCATTGTAAAAATGAAGCAAATGACTCCTCCTTGGATTGCTTTAGTGCAAATAGCTCTTCCAGACTCACATACATCCCTATGCTGAATGAATAGTTTTGGATGAATGCATCAACAATTTCTTGGAATTTCTTGATTCTAGAAAGTCAAGAGAACCACTCCATGGCGATTCTTTCCAAACTGTGAGGGAATAGTCACATTAGGTAAGTGTCATCATATGCAACTTGCATGCAATGTACTTGAAACTCCCTTATATGATCTTTAGGGTTTCCCATCCATTTTTATTTGTCAAATTTTTGGATTTCAAATCCTTGTGGGAATGGTTTCATCGCAATACTTCTGCCAAATGGATAGGGTCACAAGTTCTTTGGTGTTTTCATTATTTTCCCTAATTGGAGGTCAAGCACCTGTTGTGATAGAAATTCGACTTGTGATGACACACCATCTTAAGGATTAGGAGGTGGGATGAAAGTGTTTCGAGGTGTGTTATTGTGGGAGTGATGGGTGGATTGGTTGGTGTGTTGGTGGGAGGTAGTTGTACTTTTTGATGTGCCAAGTATGCTTTCAATTGTTGTTGTAGCAACAACGCTTGTTGTTGGTCCTAATTTTGTTGCACCAATAAGGCTTGTTGTTGGGCCAGTTGCTATTGTGCCAACAATGGTTGTGCTAGGAGTTGGGTTGCTTCTTGTTGCTCTTGATATTGCTGCAATGCTTGCTACTACACTACTTGTTGTTGTGCTTGATACTGTGCTTGAGCTTGTGCTTGTTGTGCTTGATATTGTGTTTGAGCTTGAGCTTGTTGGGAAGCTTGTGCAGCTTGCGTTGCTTGAGGAGCTTGAGAGGATTGCACTAATTGAGCAACTTGTGTGGCATGTTGTTACAAAAAAGCTTGAGCTTGTGCCTAGGCAACTTGTTGCACTTGTGCTTGTTGTGCAACTATTACATCTTGTTGATTTTGATATTGTAGGAGTGTTGTTTGATAGGTTTGACGAGCTGCTTGTAATTTCGTGTTGTATTGGTTGGCCACATTTGGATTCAGTGGTGGTGGTGGAGGATTCAGAATTGTTGTTTACGTGATGATTTGGGGTTGTATTGATGTGAGTGGTGTGATTGATATGGTAGGTCCTTGTGAGGCCATGTTTTGATGTATGGGGATTGATGGTGTGGATTGGATGGATGCCACCTGTTGTTGCAATATTGGTGGCATATTCAAAGGATTTGATACACTGATTTGATTGATGTTCAAAGGATTTTTTTGGTTTGATTGATTTGTTATTGGGATGTTAGGTAGAGGGGGTCTCCCTAAACCAAGGATTGATGTAGATGTTGGTGGTAGTGGAGGTAGTGGTGGTGGAATCAAAGGTCGGATTGGTGGAAGTGGTGGTATATTTCCTAGAGCAAGTGATGATGAGACCCCAAAGAGTCCTCCTTGTTCAAATAGACCTATTTGCACCAATGGGAGAGAAACTTGTGTGTCAAGAGCATATGACAACATTGCATGAAAAGAGGATGGATTATTGGTGTCATGGAAAATGAGTGGGACATATTAATAGAGTGGATTTTGAGGGAGGATATTTGATGTTCCTATGATGGTATTTTCATCAAAATTTTGATTATTGAAAAGGGGGTGTATTTGAAGAGCATGCAGTAATGAAATCCCCTTGTTGACAATGGGTTGTGTCATGGAAAGAGATGATGTGGATTGTGGAATGGGTTGGATGATTCCTTGAATGGGTGAGGTGAATGGTATAAGGAACATATTCTCAAAAGGTTTCTCCACAATGGTGCTTATATCATAGTCAAAAGGGAGTTTAGCACCTTATTTTTCCAATTATAGCATGTATTGTGAAGGATTAGGTTTCATGATGGTATTAACAATCCTATTATTTTTTTGGTTTTGGACCATTTCTATGATTTCATCCTATGTCATTCCCAAGACATTGTCAGTGATGTCTTCTACTTGACCCTCTTGAAGGTCTTGTGATACTAGAGGAAAGTTAGGTGGGAGATTGCTTGATCCAATGGGATTGCTTTCGGGAGTGGTTTGACTCAAGTCACTTGAAGTAGATGTTTCCTTGTTGGCTTCCATGTTCTTCTTGTGTTGAGATTTAGTTTGAACTATAAAATAGGGATCAATTTTCAGGAATGTGGAAGATAAATCTCTAACTCATTAGATTGACCCAAACATTTAGGCACAAAAAGGAAAGTCTAGGATGAAGAGGATCAAAGAATGATGATGAGACAAATGAAGGATGGGTGATATGAATGATTGAAATCTTGAGAAATCTTGAGCAGAATACTAGACTTTGGGACTTTTTGATTTGATTTTGGATTTGGATTTGGATTTGGATTTGATTGTCTTTGATTTTGGATTTAGATTTGGATATGATTTTGGATAATGAACAAATAGACCCTAAGATGTTATGGGATAAACTTGTTCATGAGATGATAATTTTGACTAAGTGTACAAGGAGAAGGATGCATCCATGCACACCTAGCCAAACAAGATGACTTTGATTTTTAATTTTGATTCAAGGATTTGCCAAAAGTCTCTACATAGAAGATTTTTTCAAAATTTCAAAGATTTGTTGGTGAGATGATTTTGGTTGACATTTTTGAAGATGGATGAAGGTTTATTTTGATCATATGTGTACCTAGAAAGACTCTTGTTTACAACACCTCCATTTTGAAGAACATGTAATACTTCCTATGTGAGATACTCAAACCTTTGAAAAAGTCTTGGATTTTGTTTGCAATAGAATTTATACAAATTGGGATTGTTCCTTGAAGAAAATTTGTAGAAGTTTTAAGCCAATCTCTCTCTAAATTCATAAAGCATAGAAAGATGTTTCTTGAGAGCTTTTGGACTAAGACATTTGGACTTTGTTTTTTGGATTTTGATCTTTCAGGAAATCATTTACAACACATGTGGGGTTCAATTGCTCTTAGCTTTGTGTAATGAGTTCCTTTTACCACAAACACTCTCTTTATTATCTTTTCAAACTAAATGTCTAGTGTCCCAATTTATTTTTCATCCCACAAAGTCCATTATGTGGAAATCAAGGAAATCAAGGCAATAGTTCCCTAAAGTTGACTTTAGTAGGAGGAAATTGAGATATAAACCCAAATATTTAGAAACCTCTAAGGATAGAATCCCTAGGGAAAGCAATAGCACTTGGATTTTGTCAAAAGGTATTTGCTTCTCCTAAAGGGTTTGAAATTTGATGTTCATGTTGAATGTCTGTTTTCCAATGTTTTAGATCAAGCAAAGTGTTTTCATTCCAAGATAATGCACAATCCTATGGATAGTCAAGAGAGAATATTTGTTGAGTTCCTACTTGGATAAATCTAGCTACGCCTACTCTTAGCTGATGATTAAAAGCTTGACCACACTGGCTCCCCTCCACGACACACACTTCTCAATTTAGCCAAGCTTTAGTACCCATGAAACTCCCATGGAATTCTTCTCATCTCTACTAAGAGTCATAAAAATGTGGGATGGCTTCAGAATGACCATTCTTGCACCAACAAATAGAAAGAATTTTGGCCTTTATACAAAAGGTTCTAGTATAGGCATTCTCTCATGGGGGATCATCCATATGGCAAGAGACCATTGCTTCCTTTCTTGTTGGAACAATCCTCATGATTCTTGAACTTTCCTCAAGTACCCACACTTATATACTGGGTGGAAGTCGCTTGACTTTAGCATGTTCCCAATTGGGTCGTTCCCTGGGGTGATTACTTTTTCCCACTAGGTAAGCCCTCAAAGGGTAAAAAAAAGTGAGCAAGCACATATGTAGTTTGATCAATCTTTGTTTGCATGAACAAAGAGAGAAAAAATGTGATATACCTAACTCACACTAGCAAGCTTTGTTCAATTTTACAAGTGCAAATTGAAATATGGAGGCAATGTTTTATACAACTTAATGTCACCAAAAATACTTTTGATTCTCAAGATTTCCGTGAAGCTCGAGAGAAGGGCATATGCCATTTTAAATGAGATTACTTTGTAAAAAAGATTACAAAACACAAAGGACACATGTTCATTTTACACCTCAAAGCAATAATGGATTCTTTTTAACCACCAAGATGAAGTGTGAAGTTTTCTTGTTCAATTTTAAGCCCAAAATAAAAATATAGTATGTTTCTAAGGCTAATTTTAACCAACTTGGAAAGGTCAAATCAATGGTTAATTTTAAACGCCAAACCTGAAGTGAGTTATTCCAAAACAGAAAATGAAAGCAAGAAACAAATACTCTATGATTTTACAATAAACATTTAAAAATGCTTTTGTCAAGTTCCCTTTCACTTTTCCAATTCGAATCTACTTAGTTTTTCTTAGTTCTAATGCTCAATTTCAATGTCAACCTACAAACAATACAAATTAAAATCTTAGAAATGAGATTTATTTAGGGAGTCAATGAAACATACAACATTATCACAAAAATTACACTTATGTAGTTGAGCTTTAAAATGCATTGAGTATCGATTAAACCTTTGCATAAGGAAAAGTTTTTTGCTGATGTTGATTGAAGAGAAAAGAACTTTCAAAAAATAAAATCACAATTTATGCGGCAAGTATTCAACTAAATGCAATTCCATGTAAAATAATGAGATATTAAGTGCAATTCAAATGTTAGTTGAATCACATGGGAGTCGAGCTTCTCATCATAACTAGTGAAATTCAAATGATGAGTCTAATCACATGAAATGTGTTTGCATGCTTTAGTTCACTCACCACATGATGGCCAATATTTGGAATGGAGAACGTGAAGGAAAATATCTAAACTTAATATCAAACAAATTTTAAAGTAAGATCTTGGGAAAGCATTCTAAACAAAAGCACCTCACTCAAAGACACCAACTCAAATTAAATCTTCCATTCCATTGTTATGTAACTGAAATCTTTAAAATTATTAAAGTTAATGCATTTAAATATGAATTTAAATGGCATTTAGAAACTCTTAAGCTAATGCAATTGGCAGGTGTAAAGATGTTCCTAATTAGCTTGTGAGAAACTTTCAAGCTCTGGTGTAAAACTATGCCTAAACATCACTTAAGAAACTTTCAACTAATGCAATTCATAGGAGTAAAATTGATGCCATATAGGAAATTTGTTAACTAATGCAATTAGCAGGTGTAAATGGCTTATAGCTAAATTAAGTGTTTGCAAATGCAATAGCATACACAAGGCATATGAACTAATTGACAGGGTAAGTCAAGAGATGTAGATTACTCCCTCAGCCTGTGCCCTCTTACTAGCTTTTTGAAGTCAACCTTTCAATTGCAGATCCTCTCTTGCAGGAGGTCAATCTTAGAGATCTAATTCATAGGATTAAATAAATTCCATGGGTGATCCCACAATAGTGGCTTACAATTTTTGGCCAAACTAGACATTGAAATAATTTTTTTAACTAAATCTTCACTTTCAGGCACTTATAGCGGCTAAACCGTGAGGAATTTGAAGATTATGCAAACTAGAGTTTTGTGAAATTTTGTCTATAGATTCTAACTATAATTTTTTTCAAAAAATTTGGAATCAGATTGCACTTCTTTTTCCATCTCCCTCGAAAACTAGTTTTTTTCAAAAAATAACATTTTTAAAGTGGCGCTCACCATATAACACATAAATTTTTTTCCATTAAGGATAAAATTTTAGTTCTTTTGAATTTAGATTTGTAACTATGATATCTAGTGCTTCCACTTGGTTAGATAGTTTTTTATTGAATATTTTTCCATTAATCAAGTTTTGAACTCAAAAAAATTACAATTTAGTCATAGTGCGACCATATAATGCGTAAATTTTTTTTGTATCTATCAATTTTATTTTATTTTGTTGGATCAACGACTCCAATATTTGGTGCACTCATATTTTTGAAAAAAAAATGATAATCTTCTATTTGTCCACATGTGCAGAACATAGAGCTTGATTTTCGGTGAAAAACCTACATTCACAAGAAATAAAAAATAAATATAATAATCAAATGAAATTTAATTAAAATTATACTTTTTTGGAAGCTTATAATAAGGACTACATACTTACAAAAAACTAAATTTTAAATGAATTAATTTGATCCCCCAAAAGTTAAATCAAATGTGGTTTTTTATCAACATTTTGATAGGTGTAAAGGAGACTCTATTATAGGTATGGTTTAAAACTAGCGGGGTACTATCCAAGGGGGCTTGGTATAAGGTGGTTTGATCAAACCCTATTCAATTAGAATCCTTTAAATGGAACTTTTCAAGGCTTAAATCATTATATTTCTAAAAGTATGTGATTTCAACAAAAAACAGGATCTCCCAAAAAGTGTAAACCACTATTGTGGTAGCACCCCACAACCTTTGATCAACATATTATTCCTTAAAACATAAGTGCATTTCTCTTTGAGAAATTTTGTCAATTGTGAGAAGAATTATACCATTAAAGAATAACATACATTCCAAGAGGGCACCCTACGCATATCTTACTACTACTTTGGTATTTTTTTTACCTGTTCCTTTCTTAATGTGAGCAAAACAAATAGCCAAAGGGATAGAATCAAAGAAATATGCATGATAGGAATATATTCAAAGCATTCTTACAAAATCTAACAAAACCAGAATTTATTGTTTTAAACATATTTCTTCATAAAGAATTGCTAAAGCAAAAATCCATTATAAAGAATTTGCCAAAAAAAAGAAGAAAAATTTCAAAAATTGCAGACAACCACTACGGTAAAGAGATGGCACAAGACTGAATTCTTCAATAGTAAATGTTGAGAATTTGTGCCTCAAACTCACTAGTAGAGACCCTGGTTCTATCTCCAAGCAACAAGATTTCATAAGTGTCCTGAATGTACATTTACCTCTATACTGCAGGTGTATTTGCACTGGGTTGCGGTGGCATGGTTACCGCCACACTACAGGCACCACTTAGATGTGCAACGGTAGTTTGGTGGATATCGCTATACTGTGGGTATCCTTTATTTGGGTTGCAGTGGTGCAGTTACCGCCATACCGCAAGAGCTTGCCGGATGTCTAGCGGTAGAGTGGTTACCACCATACTGTGGAAGTCTCTCATCTATGCAATGGTAGTGTGGTGTGTTACCACCATACCGCAGTGGTATGAACTATCCAGCATAGTGTGGTTATCGGTATACCTTGAGAGTTGGCGACCTATCCAGTGGTAGCAAGGTTAATTGTCACCCCACGGGAGCCTATGTAATGTGCAATGGTAGAGTGGTGTAAAGGGGAAAAGCATGAGCTTGTTGGATTGTTATGTTGTGAGCCATTATGTGGAGGAGTTAGGTAACTTGGAGGAGGCCGTTTTAGTATTCCTAAGAATTTTGACGGTTGCTTGGTGAAGGAAGTTGAATGAAACATCTTTGGTTGTTGCTATACATTTGCAATGTACAGGAACTATGAAAGGTTCAGTGGTTCAATAGTTTGATCGTTTAGAGGTTAAATGATTGATTTGATCAGTTTGTGAGTTTCATTGTATGCTGTAAGAAAGCATTGTAACAATGATATTATGTTTGAGATTGGTCAAGTGAATATTGTTGTTGTAATATTGACATTTGAAAAAGGAGTCTGTAACTTGTATGTAATTTGGTTATTGTAATACAAGTGATTTTCTTTGGTGTGGTGGGTTTTTCTACTGTAAGGGTTTTCCCACATTAATCTAGTGTTAATTGTATTTTGAGTTTTTCTCTCTATTCTATTATTTCCTTCATGTGCATCTTAATGGTGTGTAATTGTAAAATTTAAAGTCATATCTGCATTCTTCTCTAAGTTTTGACATTAGGAAAGTTTGTTCCGTATATGTATTCTTTCCTTACAAGTGGTATCAAAGCCTACCCAGTTGTGTTATCCTTGTGGGTAAGTTGGGTTTTTTGTGTCAGTTCTTTTTTAGTGGGAGTTTTGTAGAAGTCTGGTAATTTAAATTATAGATTAAGATGACAAGCACATTAGGAAGGATTGAAATTGAGAAATTATGTGGCAATAATTTTGAGTTGTGGAAACTCAAAAATGGAACACGTATTGGTGGATCAAGATCTTTGGGTTGCTATGTCTAGAATGAAGCAAGAAGATTGGGACCTTGTAGATAGAAAAACAAAAGGATTGATAAGACTTTGTTTGGTAGACTGTTCTCCTAGACATTCATGAAGAGAAGACTACATATTCTTTGTGGAAGAAGATTGGAGATATTTATCAAGGTAAATCCTTGGTGAAAAAATTGTTCTTAAGGAAGAAGTTATACTCTTTGAAAATGGAGGAAGGGGCATCTGTGGCTGATCATCTAAATATGTTTAACACACTAATTGCTCAGTTAACATCTATGTGCTTAAAAATTGATGATGAAGATCATTGTATGCTATTGTTATGTTCTTTGCCAGATTCTTGGGATCACTTGGTGATGGCGATTGGGAGCACAAAAACCACTTTCAAGATGGAAGATGTGTTTTATTCTTTGTTGTTTGAAAAAATGAGAAGGAAATCTTCTAAGATGGAAAAGGAGGCTCTTGATGTTCGAGGAAGATCGAAAGAAAAAGGAAAGAAATAGGAAAATAAGTCCAAATTGAAATAAGAAGGGAGATCAAAGTCTCCTAGTAAGAAGTCCAAGGTGAAGTGTTGGAATTGTGGGAAACTTGGTCATGTTCGAAAGGATTGCAAAGAGGAGAAAAAGAAGAACTCTTCCGACAATGATTCTTCTCAGAGTGATGTTCATGCCTTCATTGCAGCCTTGGAAACTTAGGAATATGATGATGTCTAGATGATTGATTCTAGAGCATCTTTCCACATGACATCTCATAGAGACTGGTTCACAAAGTATGAAAAATACGATGGGGGAAAGGTGTACTTGGCAAGCAATTCATCTATGGAAATTATTGGTTGTGGAAGAGTCTGAATTCAATTTCCTGATGGAAGAATTAAGGGAATTGATGGCCTAATGCATATACCAGGTTTGGCTTGGAATTTAATTTCTATAACTAAGCTAAATGATGTTGGAGTGCAAGTCTCATTCTATGGCAATGGCTATAAAATAACTAGAGTCTCGATGGTGTTGGCTAGGGGTGCCCATATAGGTACTCTATATAAGTTGGACTCACTTGTTGTTCAATGTAACAGTGTCTCTATAAAGTCACAGAAGGTTGTTCATGCAAAAGGTACTGAAGTCCCTAAAGGGGCTAATTCTTTGGAAGTTAAACTTCTTGTAGAGAAGACTAAGCTCTGGCATCAAAGGCTAGGTCATATTGGTGAGAAAGGCTTAAAATATTTGAAAAAAATAACCTAGTTGAGGGGCTTAATGATTGTAATCTTGAATTTGAATTTTGTGAACATTGTATATATGGAAAACATCATTGCGTCTCTTTTTACTCTAGTCCTCATAAATCTTCTGGTGTTCTGCATTATATTCACTTTGATGTTTTTGGTCTAGTCAATGTTCCTTTATTGTCAAACTCAAAATATTATGTATCATTCATTGATGATTATTCAAGTTCAGGGCATTTGTATATTTTCTAAAAATTAAATCAAAAGTATTCAGTCAGTTTAAAGAGTTTAAGAACTTGGTTGAAAATTAGATTGGTAAGAAAATCAAATGCTTGAGGACAGCTAACGGTGGTGAATTTTATTCTATAGAATTTGAAAGGTATTACAAAGACCATGGAATTAAGAGGCATAAAACAATACTTTACACTCCACAAAAAAATGGAGTTGTTGAAAGGTTGAATAGGATGCTAATGGAGAAGTCAAGAAGTATGTCGAGCAATGCTAGTCTGGAGTAGAAGTTCTTGGTTGAGGCTATGGCTACAACATGTTACTTGGTAAATCAATCTCCTTCTTCGGCACTTGTTGATAAAATGCCTATGGAAGTTTTGTCTAGTAAGAAGCCCTCTCTTAGACATGTTTTTGTCTTTGGCTATGAAGCATATGTTTATGCGCCAGATGTGAAGAGATCTAAATTGGAGAATAAAGTTGTTAAGTGTATCTTCATTGGCTATGACATTCGTGTGAAAGGATACAAGCTTTGGAATCTTGTAACTGAAAAGGTTGTATACAACAAAAGTGTATTATTTTGAGAGCTAAAACCTTCTTCAGTTGAACTGCAGTTAGATATAAAAGAAAATAAAGAGGAAAATGATGTTGTTGAAATACCTTTAACCCCTCAAAAGGAGGAACAACACATTAATAGTGTACCTAAAACTGAGGAGAGTTCGAGCAGCTCTGAGAGTTTTGAAGAAGAATCACAACCTCAGCCTTAGCCTGTGAGGAGGTATACATGCGATAAGAAGCAACTTGATATGTATGGATTCTCTATGTTGGATTATAGTTGTTCCTATGCTTTGATTACTAATACTAATCATCCTAGAACTGTAAAAGAGGTAGTTGAGATGACTAATTTAGATTCTTTGTTGGAAGCCATGAATGAAGAAATGGCATCATTAAAGAAGAATGACACTTGGGATTTGGTTCCATTGCCTGAAGGTAGAAATCCTATGGGCTGTAAATGGGTTTTTAAAAAGAAAATTAGTCTGGATGGAAATATTAAAAAGTACAAAGTGAGGTTGGTTGCGAAGGGTTATTCCCAGGTAGAGGGAATTGATTATGGATAAAATTTTTCTCCTATAGATAAGCTGACATCTATTAGATTTCTTTTGTCACTTGTAGCAATGTATGACTTAGAGATTGAATAGATGGATGTGAAGTCAACATTTCTTCATGGTAATCTTGAAGAAGAAATTTATATGTCCCAACCTGAGCACTTTGTAGTAAAAGGTAAAGAGAATCTAGTTTGAAGGTTAAAAAAATCTCTATGTGGTTTAAAATAGTTGCCTAGAATGTGGTACTAGAAATTTGACATGTTTTTTTTGTCACTGGGTTTTGTAAGATAAAAATCAGATCATTATGTATACTTAAAGACTGAAAAATGATCGATTTCTTGTTATTTCACTCTATGTTGATGATATGTTGTTCATCCTGGAATAGTAAGTTTATGATTTCTGATCTAAAAACTCAGTTGTCTGCAAAGTTTGAAATGAAAGATCTTGGTGGAGCTAGGTATATTTTGAGAATGGAAATAACTAGGGATAGGAAGAATAGAAAAATTTGGCTCAGCCAAAGTAAGTATATTAACGTTGTTTTAGAGATATTTTGTATGATTGATTGCAAGCATCTAGTTGTTCTAGTTTTGTAGGGAACGATGCTATCTATTGAAGATTTCCTAAAATCTCCTACTAAGATGGAAGACATGACCAAAGTGCCTTATGATAGTGTAGTTGGAAGTCTAATGTATGCAATGGTTTGTACAAGGCCAGACATTTCCCAAGTAGTGGGAGTACTTAGTCAGTTTATGGCTAATCCAGGAAGGATCCATTGGGATGCTATGAAAAGAGTGTTTAGATACCTAAAGGGCACTTCAAAATATGCTTTGTGTTACCATGGTAATTTAGTTGAATCAAAGAGGACTCTTAATATTCATGGGTATGTAGATTCTAATTAGATAGGGGACATTGACAGTAGAAGATCCACCAGTGGATATTTTTCATGATGAATGGTGGTGTAGCTAGTTGGATGAGTAAACAACAAGCTGTAGTCACTTTATCTACTACAAAGGTTGAGTACATGGCAGCAACTGATGCCTATAAGGAATTCATTTGGCTTAGAAGATTGTGTTCTGATATTGGTTTTGATGCATGGCAGATTACTATTTTTGTGACAGTCAAAGTGCCATTTTTCTAGCAAAAAATCCTACTTTTCATGCCAGGATGAAACATATTGATGTGCAATATCATTTTGTACAGGATATGGTGGAGGATGGAAAGGTCTGGTTCAAAAAGGTGGATGTTCTAAAGATTGTTGTTGATGCTTTGACAAAGCTAGTGAGCATGGACAAGTTCAGATGGTGTGCAAATTCGATGGGCCTTGGGGTCTAGAATATTCAATGACTTCAAGTATTGAAGAGGGTTCAGTGAGTTCTTCGTCAAGTGGGATATTGTTGAGAATTTGTGCCTCAAACTCACTGGTAGAGACCCTAGTTCTATCTCCAAGCAACAAGATTTCATAAGTGTCATGCATGTTCCTTTACCTCTATACCGTAGGTGTCTTTGCACTGGGTTGCGGTGGCGCAGTTACTACCATACCACAGGAACCTATCAGATGTGCAGCGGTAGTGCAATGGATACTGCTATATCGCATGTATCCTTTCTTTGGGCTGTGGTGGTGCGGTTATTGCCATACCGTAGGAGCTTGTTGGATGTCTAGCAGTAGAGCGGTTACCGCCATACTGCAGAAGTCTCTCGTCTATGCAATGGTAGTATGGTGTGTTACCGCCATACCATGAAGGTATACAAACTATCCAGTGGTAGTGTAGTTATCACTATACCTTAGGATTTTTTGACCTATCTGGTGGTAGTGAAGTAAACTGTCACCTCGTGGGAGCCTGTGGAATGCTCAAGAGTAGAGCAGTGTAAAGGAGAAAAGCACGAGATTTTTGGTTTGCTATGTTATGAGCCATTATGTGGAGGAGTTAGCTAACTTGGAGGAGGCCATTTTCGTGTTCCTGAGAAGTTCAATGGTTTCTTTGTGAAGGAAGTTGAATGAAAAGTCTTTGGTTGTTGCTATACATTGGAACATACAGGAACTGCAAAGGTTTGGTGGTTCGATAGTTCGATAGTTTAGAGGTTGAATGATTGATTTGATTAGTTTATGAGTTTCATTGTATGCTGTAAGAAAGCATTGTAATAGTGATATTCTATTCAAGATTGGTCAAGTGAATATTACTGCTGTAATATTGACATCTGAAAAAGGAGTCTATAACTTGTATGTAATTTGGTTACTGTAATACAAGTGATTTTCTTTGGTGTGGTGGGTTTTTCTCCTATAAGGGGTTTCCCATGTAAATCTGGTGTTAATCATATTTTGAGATTGTCTCTCTATTCTATTATTTCCTTCATGTGCATGTTAATGGTGTATAATGGTAACATTTAAAGTCATATATGCATTCTTCTCTACGTTTTGACATTAGGAAATTTTGTTCCACATCTGTATTCTTTCCTTATAGTAAATTGGGCCCTCCTAGTGCCATTATGTAGATGTTGTAATCTCCAAATTCTCAAAATCTAACATGTATTAACATGATTAGTTAATTAAAGAACAAGAAATTAACATCTCTATGAAATATTCAACCATGTTAAATATGCAATGAAGGAAACAATGAATCTAAACAAAAGCATATGAAAACATGAATTAAAATCTATCTCATAGTGGATTGGTGTTACTTTGATGTGGAAAGTATCCCTTTCCCAACCTTTGATAAGTTTTCAAAATGATCAACAAGATGCAAGTGATGAAGATGAATGTGTGTATAGTGTAAATGAATAAAACTATGGATAGATTTCAAGTAGAGAAGGCCTCTATTTATAAATTAGAGGTTTGAATAATTGAAGAATAGGAAGAATGTGGGATTAAGAAAGGACCAATGAGATTGATACATTTGTCTCAATGCCAATGGGTAAGGATTGATCAAACTTTGTATGTTTTTATAAGAGGCAGCAAATGCATGTTTGAGAGACATGAAATGCATGTGCTTGAATTTTTTTTGGGAGGAGAAATTGTTTGAATGAGAATTCAAATAAAGGGGGTCAAATAAAGATTATTCACTATAATGTGCTTTTGATAGGGAAAATTAGTTAATTAGAAAAGAGGATTTTCATGTGCAAGTGGGTGGGTTAGTCTGGGGTCGAGTTTGACTAAGGTTGAGTTAAAAGCTAGAGAATGGGTAATGATGATTAAAGTTAATTAATTTAAAATTTAATTAACTTTGAGTGGGTTAGTGAATTTGATTTAAATCATTTGATTTATTTAATCAAATAAGAGGACTTTGGGTATTAATTAAACAAATTGATTTATTTAATTAAACATGATTAGTGAATTAATCTAATAAATTACTTTATTTGATTAATAAAGGAAATAGAATTAGATGTATGATATTGATGAAGATTATTTGTATGTCTACACAAACACGTGTGGGGTTCAATTTTCTTTTATATTTGCTTAATGGATTCTTTTTACCACATCCACACATTCTTTCTTAGCTTTTCGAACTAAATGTCTGTCTCAACTCATTTTCATTCCATAAGATCTATTTTGTGAAAATCGAAGAATCCAAGGCATAGTTTTCCTATGTTGACTTTGGAGAGAACAAATTGAGATATGGGCCCAAATATTTAGAGGCCTCTAAGAATACAATCCCTAGGGACATGCAGTAATAATTGGACTCTTCAAGGATATTTTCTCTTTCCAAAGGGTTTGAAATTTTGATGACTTGTTGAATGTTGGTTTCAAAGTTTTGAGATACAAGCAAAGTATTTAACTGACTCTCAAATTATGCAAGCCCTAAGATAGAAAAGACAATATTTTTTGAGTCCCCACTTGGATTTCTCCAAACAATGAGACAAAGCGAACAACTAGAGATTTGGCAACACTGGCTCCCCTCCATGACACACACTTCTCAGGACCACCAAATATCAAAATCCTTAAAATACATAGATTAAAAGGATTTATTTTGTTTCTACTTTGAATAGTACAGATGTGGGTCGACTTCAGAATGATCATTCTTGCACCAACAAATAGTAAGGATTTTGGATTCTATACAAATTGGTTCTTAGTCAAGGTAATCGAGGACATGGCACCTTGTGAGCGTCCAACAAGCCACTAAAGGATTTAATCAATCCTACTAGGGGCTCTTATAATTTTTATAGTAGTACCCCATTCTGAAAGACATTGTATGGCTAAGGCCTACATACCATGAGGACTTGATAGTTTAGTCTTATCCATTTATATACCAAACCAAGTGAAAAATCAGTTGGAGTCACCTTCGAATTGGTCTTAGGGAGGCCCCTCTAAAGGTAACAAA
Organism: Sequoia sempervirens; assembly: GCA_007258455.2. Taxonomy (NCBI): domain Eukaryota; kingdom Viridiplantae; phylum Streptophyta; class Pinopsida; order Cupressales; family Cupressaceae; genus Sequoia; species Sequoia sempervirens. The sequence goes on along the minus strand of VDFB02047230.1, from coordinate 507,064,876 downwards.
AGTGAGGGAGTACACTTGTAGTTCAACCACCCAGTTCACATAAAGTGTAAGGAGGGATCACACACAATATCTCTTTCTCAAACTAGCATGATTTGTTCAATTTTAAACCCAAACATGAAATGTGTAGGTAATGTTTTAGACAACCAATGTCACTAAAATAATTTTGATTCTCAAGATCACTGTGAAACACAGGAGAATTGCATACTCATTCGAATGACACAAGTTGCAAAAAATATTACAAGATAAAGCATAAACAAGTTCATTTTAAATCCTCAAAGCAATAATGAATTCTTTTTACAACACCAAAAATAAGTATGAAGTTGATTGTTCAATTTTAACCCATAATCCAAATGCTAGTAAGTTTCTAAGGTTCAATTTTAACCAACTTTGACGAAGCTTGAGTTGTAAATTTTATACCCAAAATAAATCTAGCTGGTCCTAGAATAGGAAATAAAATGTCAAAATAGAAGACCTAAGCTACTACAAAGAGCATTAAAAAATGCTTTTAGGATTCCAACTTTGTTTCCCTCCCTTTTATGCAAAGGTGATTCTCTACAACAAAAGTGACACTTTGCAACTATTAAATGCAGTGCTACAGGAAAATGCAACGCTCTGGTGAATGCAAAGGTGGCGCTTTGCAGAAGGTAGAGAGTGTGAATACAATGTGATTTCAAAAGCAAGGCTTTGTGAAATAGAGTTAAGATAGAAAGCAGAGAAGGAAAAGGTGACGTTGAAGCATATGTGGCACGATGGAGCAAAGACAATGCTTCAAGACAAAAGTGATGCTTTGTGGGATAACAAATGAACAAAGGTGGCATCGTGTTCCCATTTTTGCAAAAAATGACAAGATTAAATAAAAATCAACAAGTTAAGATGGTTATCCCTCCTTCTAGCACCAAAATGTAAACACCAAACCTTCACATGCTAACATAAGATCAACAAACAATTGTCAAACATGTTAGAAAGCTCAATCTAGTGTTCCCTATGAAATTCTTGGAAGAACTAAGATGAAAACATGATAAAAGCTTGAAATAAAACCAAACAAGAAAGCATGTAATCAACTAAGTTAACCAAACCTCAATCCCATAGGGGGAGTGGTGCTCCTTCGATATGAAAAGGAAGCCTTTTCCCAATCTCAATTGATAAGCTTGACAATCCAAGTGTGAAAATGATGCTAATTAATGGAAATGAACTCAAAATGAAATGAAGATGGAGATTGATAGGAACTCAAATTCCTATAGTGATAATGCTAAAAAAATTTGATGAGATTGTGGATGATTGTGGCTTCTATTTATAGATTGAAGGGTTAAAGAATGGAGAAATAGGAGGAATGTGGGACTAAAGGAGATTCAATAAGATTGTGACACTTGTATCAAATCTAATGGGTGAAGTTGGAGCACATTTTGGAGAATGTGCATAGTTAATGCATGTGGTTGAGGATTTGAGAGGTATAAGAGAGATTAATGCATGTGTAAGAGACATTAAATGAATAGGGTTGAGATTTTTTTGAGGGAAATTGTTTGGGAAAGAAATTCAAATAAGTGGAGTTAATGAAGGAATGTTCCCTTAGAATATGCCTTTGTGAGGGAAAATGAAATAATTAGTTATGTAAAAGAATTGATTTTCATTTGCAAGTGGGTGGGTTAGTTAGGGGTTGAGTTTGACCAAGGTTGAGTCAAAATCTAGAGGATGGGTAATTAGGATTATGGGTTAACTAATACAAAATTAATTAACTTGGAGGAATTTTAAGGGATTTGACATTTGATTTATTGAACCAGATGAGAAGACTTAAGGGATTTGATTAAATAAATTGATTTATTTAAATCAACCATGATGAACATTAGTGAATTAATCTAGTAAATTACATTATTTTATTAATAGAGGAAATGGATGTTAAGTTGAGCTTCTATAGAGTCCCAATATAGCTTTTTTACCAGTTTTCTATAGATCCTGATTTACCAGCAGAAGATACGAGATTCTGCCTAGATTCTTGTAGCAGGAATAAATCACCTAGCTTGGTGTATGATTCTCTATGCACTTCAAAAAAAACAAATTTTAGGGTTTTTAGATCTTGTTTAGACATCTCCTATCCTCTAGGTACTTTTCTATTTCTCTCTATTTAGTAATTTGATTTCATGTTTTAAGTTTGTAGGGTTTAATGCATTAGAGTTTGCATTTCTCCTTTTGAAGTGTCATTTTATAGTGAACCCATGTTTAATCACACCTAAGGAAACCCCCTTGTGTAGCCCTTCCCTCAATTGAGTCACTTGGATGAGGGATCTCTAGTGTTTCCTAATGAACTAGAAAGTGAAATAGGTCCCCTAAGATGTCCATCTCCTAAAAGCTAAACACACCTATTTCCTTGGGTTCATCTACATATCTATTGAATAATCAACCAAGGGTTGTACACCACTTGGTTTCTTTATAAATTTTTGTTAAGGATCAATTGATGATTTCAACACCTTAAGTTACTGCATAGGTTTTACAACCTCTTATTCTCCTTGTTGTACCTCTCCTCTCATTAGCATTTGAGTTTGTGTAGAATATTTGGGGGCTAGAATAGAAAATTTATCTAAGGGTATGTGCAGAATCATCATAGAAAAAACAAGCCCTTAAGTGGCAAAAAATTTAGAAAAATCAGAGTTAGCCAACTTGACGTAAAAATTTGAATAAGTTATGTATGTTATTTCCAAAATATGTAACAATAGAATCTGTAGAGAATTGAATGTAGTTTCTAAATTACTAGGTTTATTTTTTTTTAAAAAATCTATTTGGTGAAAATTTGAAATTTCAATGTAGTAGTACTTAAATTTTAGGGAAAAAATAAGAAGGTGTCTATCTGACCACCCTAACCACAATAAAATGATAATATTTTTTTATAAGATTTTATATATAAGTAGAGGACTCATGTCTGGATGCGATGCATATTTTTCTATAATTTCTTTCCAAGAAAGTAATTAATTATGAATTTTTTATTACAAATTTTAAAAAATATAAAAACTCGTATGTCTAACCAACTTAACTTGGTCAGAAATTCATGAAATTTATTTTTTCTTTTTTTAATCCTATAGTATGTGAAGCATAGAATGTGATGCATGTTTTGGATTCAAAAAATGTGATACCGTTTGAAAGCTATAGATGTTTTTCAATCAACCTATCGATTAAAAATTTAGTCGCAATTCAAATAGAAAATGAATAATAATTATTTATTAAATTCAAAGTAAAGAATAATTTATATTGGTGGACAACTGAGAATCTCCTTTAAAAACCATTTTCATTTCATAAATTTTGGGTAAAAATATAGTCGTCGGCCACATACGCTACACATACCCATAATATCACCACTTTTTGGCCCATCATGATCATGCACATACCCCTAATAGGGTTTGTATTCTAATGATAAGGTCTTGAATTTCCATATATTCTCCCTTGTAGTTTTGGTTATCCTTCAACTATATAGAGGAAGGTGACATAATAGTTAATACCACTTGAAATGCATCATTTTATTATTACCTCTAATTTATATTAGATCCCTAAGGATTCATCTGTGATGAAAGTGACATAATAAAAAAATTTGATTAAATCCCTATGTTAGATATATACTGCTAAAATTATTAGGTGAATTGACATTTATGTCTTCACATTAACTATCAAAACTTGGTGCAAAGCATAATAAGTTTGGATAGAATAGTCTTCAAATATTTCCATATCAAATGGTGTCACTTCATCCTTAGGAAATGTTTACATTTCTCCTATTTTCTTGTGGTGTGGAAGCCTAAGAGAATTGTAAATCTTCTTATCCCCATTGTATTCTTTGCACGATGAGTTGAAATATATGGGGAGATTTGCAACAACATTCAAGTTGAATAATTAACAAATATACTTCCTATCTAGTCTCATTAGAAGACCATTATTGGCATTCAATATAACCCTAGACTTAGAATCATATCTTTTTTCAATGGCTCTAATTAGCTCCACACTAATCAATACATTTGGGACCAACAACCTCCGTAAATCCAAATTCTAAATATTCAAAATTGACCTTCTAACATTGCTTCTCCTAAAGCAGTAATTAAATACATCCCATCCTTGAGTAGGGATGACTACATCCCTTATTGATTATGCCCTATCAATCAATCTATCTAAAAGGATCCCATAACCTTGGGTATGATTTTCTCTCTTGGAATAATCACAGATCTAGCTTAGAATATCTTCATCTAGTCCTCATTTGATCTTTCCAACTTAAGATGGTGCTTGACTCATTTTTAGGAATTTTGGTAGGAATTAGGATTTAGGAATTAAAAGAACCTAGGGATCATTTTCACTTCAGTAATATTATAAAACACCCAATAAACCATAATTTGATTACAGAAAGACTCTTTCATAATAGATAGTAGAGAGAAGATTTTTCACTTACCTATTCTTACTTGGAAACCTTAATTTTTACTATAACTTAGAAGATGTGTTTACAACCTCAATTCCAATGCACAATTTTCTCTCATATGTTTTTTTCGGGAAATGAATTGAATTCAATTGGACATTATCATCTACTAAGGATCGATTAGAAATTGGTCATTTTTCATCGATGGCTCGAACAAGTGAAACTTAGAGTCTCCTACTACCTGTTTTCAATCTTATATTCTTACCATCAATCTTGGAGATTGTTTGATGATTATAGTCATTGTATTCCCGTTACATTAGCGCAAAAAGAATTTTCATCCTTTCTGGACAAATCATTGTATTTAAAATGCATTAGAATAAAACCAGGTCGCCTTTAAAGTTATTTCTAACTGACGAGGCTCGCCCCATTCTTACTATCGTACCTTTAAGATGGAGATGCCATGTTATTTCACCTTTACACGATGGAGGAAATGTGTGAATAGAGAACACTAGTGCAACTTTTAATGGCTCTTACTTTTATAACCTACAATACAAGGAAAGAATGTGGTGCAATGAGGTTATGACATGTGTCACTTAGACATTTGTTTTTGACATTCAAAAATAACTTGAACCACTTTTCTGGCCCCATGTTGAGTAGGTGCCACATAATGCTAGATTGCATTGGCACATGTTTTCCTTGTACTCCACGCCGAACTTAGATGTTGTGCTACCATGAAAAACCACCACCTATGAATAATGTGACCATTATTTATCAAACAAGATTAAGTTATTAGAAGTGGGAGATGGTGGCATAGCGCACTTTGTAACTTTAGTAGGTTTGATAATTTATAACTTGTTTTTCGAAGAATTTGTGTCTTATAAATAAGATATTGACACCTTAACATTTCATCAAATGCATAAGCATGATCTGATTGAAATCTCTAATAGATATTGGGAACCACACAATAGCATAGTTCATGAGTGTAAATTTAAAATGATCATAGAATAAGAGGATGTGCTCAAAAGGATAGATGCAGTTGAATAATACCTAGCCATGTGGATGCCAAGTGGACAATGTAGGGACCATCATATAAGCACACTAATTGGAGACTTAAGTATTTTAAAACACATGAGATTAACTGGCTCAATTGGTTAGCAAGATAAAGGGGTCAATGGACAAAGGATGATAAAGACATGAAGATACAACATAAAAGGTTTTCCATGAGTGGGTAAATCAATAAAGAAATAAAAGATAAAGTACACGCCATACACAAAGGGTTGAAGATTTTAGTTTGAATAAATAAATCATTTCAGAAAGAAAATAGATCAATTTTAACATAACCATATATTTTCCATCTAATTTTGATGTGATTAAGTCAATAATATTAGATTAATGAAAATAATGGAAAGTTATTTAAGAATCAACAAACTTGAATAAAACATAAATCATATATACATTGGATATACATGGAGAAATCTTTGAAAAAAACATCCATTACAAAAAGACACAAGCTTGTATCATTCTTAATCATTCTATACAATTTAATATAATCCACTTACCCATTTGATAGTAACCTATAACATCATAATAATAATTACAAAGAACCTTACAATTTACAATCACATGTCTTTAATATATATATGAAAAGTAGAAATTAAAAACTATCAAGTGACATCCAAAACCACGTGTCATGAAAAAAATTGAATGCCCCCATGAACTTACACATTTTACACACCTCTTACATATCATAGACATCATAAATTCTATCAGAAGATCAAATTGACTAAGATCTGAATCTTAAGAACTCTATGAAGGCATTTAATATTTTATTTCTTCCACCAAATTAAGAAGATGCTTCATAACTCCAAATTTTTACCTTTCTAATGTATCCTTATTAATTTCTTCTTACACATTATTCCAAGTATCCTAGAGAATAATAATAAATAAGTAATATCTCGACTCACATACAAGCATCCCATTTTTTCCATTGTAATATAATTTGGATATCATATATTACTTACTATGTACATAATTAAATTACAATTTACAAGACTTAAGACTTGCAAGGTAAATGTCGCACCTATAATTTGGCCCCCATCACATGGAGAGGAGGAACTTTTGTTGGCTAGGAGCTACATTGGAGAATTTTAACTCATTGTGTGACATCTATCATGGGATTAGGGGGGATAAATAACATTATATTATTCAGGGAAAAAAATATATGCTAATTGTTGTCATGTACTCCACAATGCTCACAAAATCATCACATCCAAAGTCCTTCACCAATAATTTTTATTTAAACATACTATTCCTTGTTTTGATGCTTTCGACATCTATGTGAGGATCCAAAGTATATGTGGCATTGATTAACTTGAGGAGAGAAAAGGGAACCTGAAGATTAAAGTTGTTGTCTCTAATAGATATTTTAACTATTTTAGTATTAAGTAAGAAATAAATTTATAGTTTTTATCATATAATTTGTAGTAGTTTTAATATAGGATAAATTTAATAATATATAAGAGATATCATATTTGTAGAGTACATAATAATAAAATTAAAAATCTTTATAAGATTTTTTGTTAACATCAATATTTTGTATCATATTTTAATCCATCATTATCATGCATCAAGTATTATCCAAAATATTGATGTGAAAAATTTTCATACAATCGCATTTTATATATTTAATTATTCATTTTTAATATTTAAATAAATTTTCAAACAAAAAGAATACAAAATTGAAAGATATTCATATATTTTATAATAAAAATTTACTTCTATCAAATTTGTTAATTTACATATTTAGTATTTAATAAAAACAAATTAATATGACTATTAAAATGTACACAAAGAAGTATGTATATAAATAAAACTAAAATAAGTATGAATGAGATACAAAATTTAATAACTAAAATGAATCTTTAATTATTAAAATTTAAGAAAACTTGTGTGATTGTGAGTGATATTGCATTAGATTCCTTGCACACTTAATCATTCTTTTTAACTATTTAGTAGGTCTAACTCTTGCATTTCTTCCAAACCATTCATATTATTATTGTGACAAATAAATGCTAAATAATGATTATTATTCAATATACTATTCAACAAATCCGGTTTTATTATTAAGTGTTTATTTTATAATATTTAAAAAATTAAATATTACAATTTTTTAATTGAAAAAGAAAACTACCATTTAATTCAAATGCCAATAATTCACAAATTTTTAAGATCATTTAATTATATTCATATTATCCTTTAAGAATAATTAATTATTAAAAATTCTTAAACAATTAATTAAATTTGATAAACGTGGTAGATTTGTAGATGATTGAATGAAGGAATTAAACCAAACAATAAAAGATTTTGAGAATATCCATTTATTGTTGTAAATATGTGATGAGCTACCAATGGGTTTTGCTTTTATGATTTATGCATAAAACATGTCTCTTCTTTAAAGGCCATCATGCTTTTTCTTTTTTCTTTCTTTTTGTGTTTAATGCAAATAATTTAAGAAATATAAACTGAACAAACACAAAATAGGAAAACACTTGGATTAGGCTTAGGAAATACAAACAAATGTAGAGTTCAATAATAACAAACTATGTTAGACTCCCTATTGTGTATAATTTTCTAGATTGACTAGGAAATACAAACAAATGTAGAGTTCAATAATAACAAACTATGTTAGACTCCCTATTGTGTATAATTTTCTAGATTGATTGCATTCAATGCGTGATCACTTACGATTTCAACAACATAATAGTGCTTTCATGAAAATGTGAGGATTTTCTTGAATATGACCAAGTGTTGGGATGTTATCTAGATTTAGAGAAAAGGAGATGGCAAGATAGTATGAGAAGATGAATGGAGGATGGAGATTGGTTAGGTCTTCTCAATCCATGAGATTGTGCCAAGTGGCACAATGAGAGAGCATAAGAAGATGACAAGTACTTTGAAAGTATTTTGGAAGATATGTCATAAAAAGAATTCTTGTCCAAGGGAGCAAATGAGGGGAGTAAAGGAATTAAAAGTTCCTTTTGGATACTTGAGGAAGAATGACCCATGTCTCCAAGTACATGGGGTCTTTTCTCAAAAGGGGAAAATTTAGTGAGCAGGACAAGGTAGTTGGTGCGGGGAATTATAGATTATGAGTGTGCACATGATCAAGGAAGAGATTAGGTGGGGATTAGGGACTAATAAGAAAAGTTGGAGGATGTGATAGTTGAGGGAGTAAATTAAATAAATAAAATTTATTTATAAAAAATGGATGAGAGATATGGATGGGTGAATAATTAAATTAATTATTTACCTTAGGCAAGGAATTAGGAAAATAGGAAAAAATGATCTACGAAATATATATTATATTAATACATATTATGATTAAGTGTAATATAAAATTTATATAATTTAATATTATTCTTGTATTTCATTTTATATAAAGATAAAATGATCCATAGTAAAAAAATCAACTTTTTTAATTTATCTGTAAATTAGATTTTGGAAAAACAAATTATAATTGTATTATTATATAAACAATAACAAATCACATCAGGCGGAAAACTAAATTAAAAGACATAATAGTAATTCTATAGTCAACATTAGTTCTTTTCATGCGAATGGAATGGTAGGGATTTAGGAAGTGATTAGTGCCCCACAAGTATTCATTATATGGAGTCGTTGAGGTGTTCGTTGAAAAGGTCATTTTTCATCCACCCTAGTAACGTATGGAGTGGTGGGGAAATGTCCTCGTCATTATAAATTGACGTAAAACCTAACCACCTTTAGTTAACGTGAAGAGTTCCTCGTCATTATAAACTCATCACGTGAAACATCACCCCGGCTGCTAAAAACAAAACAAGCCTAAGTTTAAGTTCCATAAAAAAACTCTGCATTTGATTTTTTGTTTCCCACTACGATGTATGATTACTCATTCTTCAATGTCCAGCATACGGATTTCACATCGTGCGAGGTGTGATGATGTCTAAGTAATAATAAATAAAAAGTTTATTTATGTGGAGTGATTTTTCATCAAGTGTGATGAATAGAATAATAAAAGAATTATTTATATTTTGGCAGTTGTGATGTTGTTAAAGTAATAATATAATAAAAGGTTTGTTTATGTGGAGAGATACCTTGGCACGCATGATGGTGTTCAAAAGAGTTTATTCATATGGAGTGGCATCTTAGTAGGCCTCATAATGTCTAAGAAACAATAAAAAAAAAATTATTTATTTATATGCACTAACATTTCGGCAATGTGATGATGTTTGATTAATAGTATAAACAAAAGTTTAGCCATCTCGAGTTACTTCATAGGAGGTATGCTAATGTCTAAGTAATAATAAAAAAAAATATTTATTCATTTAAAATGACATTTTGAAAGGTATGATGATGTTAAATTAATGGTACAATAAAAAGTTTATTCATGTGGAGTCTCTATATAACTCAATTGAACTATGAGGATCATGGTGTGTTCTACTACACAAGTCTTTCATAATTATAATAATAAAAATATAGATCTTCATTTTACCTTATACGTATCGACTTCAACTTGTTTACATATGTACTTTTTAGGTCGAAGGCATTTCGTATTTGAACAAAAAAAATGATTGAACAGATCTATGACTAAGAGCGTATGAAAGGCATGCAAGACAATTGAAATCTTGCTCACCATTCAATTTCACGTTGTCGTTTTTTTATTCAATTTTTCTTTTCAGATCATTCGTTGCTTTTCATAAAATTCAACCATAGCTTACCGACACGAGATGTACTTCTACTATTCAATATATTATGTAGAATGGTCTCAACCAAAAACGTGTGTTTTCATTTTAATCTTCAGACAAAGTTCGTTGTTAATTTTAAATACATTTTTAATGGCTTCATGTAACCGCTATGTAAATATCCATAGAAGTGAATGTATTACTAATAAAAAAAATATTAACTTGATTTCTTTGGATTTGCTGCACCTAATAATGCCTACACACTCTGCACTAAACAAGTTGATGGGAAAAAATAAGAAGTAGGTGTCTATCTAAGCACCCTAACCACAATAAAATGATAATATTTTTTTTATAATATTTTAGATATAAGTAAGATGACTCATGTCTCAATGTGATACATTTTTTTTTGTAATTTTTCTAAATAAATAATTAATTTGATTTTATTACAAATTTTAAAATATAAAAAACTCGTATGTTTGACCACCTTAACATGGTCAAAACTTCATGAAATTCATTTAAAAAAAATCCTATAGTATACAAAGCATAGAATGTGACGCATGTTTTAGATTCAAAAAATGTGATACCTTTTGAAAGCTATAAATTTTTTTCAATCAGCCTATCAATCAAAATTTTAGTCGTAATTCAAATAGAAAATGAATAATTATTATTTATTAAATTTAAAGTAAAGCATAATTTATATTGGTGGAAAGTTGAGAATATCATTTAAAAACCCTTTTCGTTTCATCAATTTTGCATTAAAAAAAGTCGTCAGCCACATACCCTACACATACCCATCATATCGCCTTTTTTGGCCCATCATGATCCTGCACATACCCATATATATATAGAGAGAGAGAGAGAGATGGAAAAATAATGAGATAGAGATATAGGGAGAGATGGAAGAAGAAATATAGAGAGATAGAGATATAGAGGCAAATAGATATAGAAATAGAGGTCTAGGAGAGAAGAGGGAGAGATAGAGAGAGATGAATATATAGAGAGAGGGAGACATGTCTAGAGATAGACAAGGAGAAAGGAATATATATATACATACAGAGAGAGAGGAGTAGATAGATATATATACAGAGAGAGAGGGGTAGATAGATGGAAAAATAATGAGATAGAGATATAGGGAGAGAGGAAGAAGAAATATAGAGAGATAAAGATATAGAGGCAAAGAGATAGAAATAAAGGTCGAGAGGAGAGGGAGAGAGATAGAGAGAGATGGATATATAGAGAGAGGGAGACATGTCTAGAGATAGATGGGGAGAAAGGATGATAGAGGTAGAGATGAAGATAGATCATGAGAGGAAGATGTAGACAAGTAGATAGAGAGATATAGATAAACCTAGAGGGAGAGATTAAGATAGAGATAGGGATCTATAATGATGAAGAGATAGAAATATATAAATGAAGAAGAAGATGGAGATAAAGATGAAGAGATAGAAATATATAAAGGAAGAGGGAGAGAGAGAGATGGAGAGAGATATAGATGGTGATATATAGTGATAGAGAGATAAAGATGTAAGGATATATAGAGAGATGGGGAGAGGGAGACATAGATTGAGAGATAGATAAATAAAGAGAAGTAGTTATAGAAAATTAGATATGGATAGAGGAAGATAGAGGAAGATATAGATATATAGGAATATATATACAAATATATATGGGAAGAGAAAGGGAGAGGGATAGAGATAGAGAGATAGAGATAGGTAATAGATAGAGGGAGAGGGAGAGAGTGAAAGGGAGGAGTGATAGAGAGATAGAGATAGGGAGGGAGAAACACGGATTATGTGTGTGTGTGTAAGAGATATATAGATAGATATGGGGATGGATGAATATGGAGTGTCTATGTGTATGTGTGATGAGAGAAATAGAGAGGTATAGATAATAAATAAGAGATAGAGGGATCAAAAGGGTGGAAATAGAGAGAGGATAAAGGAAAAGTGTGTGTGTATATATATGGGTATGTGCAAGATCATCATAGAAAAAATAGGACCTTAAGTGGCAAAAAATTTAAAAAATTCAAAATTAGGCAATTTAACATAAAAATTTGAATAAGTTATCTATATTATTTTAAAAATATGTAAGAATAAAATATGTAGCAAATTCAATGTAGTTTCTAAACTACTAGGTTTATTTTAAAAAATATATATCTATTTGGTGAAATTTTAAAATTTTAATTCAGTAGTACTTAAATTTTAAGGAAAAAATAAGTAGGTGTCTGTTTGACCACCCTAACCACAATAAAATGATAATATATTTTTATAAGATTTTAGATATATAAGTAGAGGACTCATGTCCCGATGTGATGCATAATTTCTTGTAATTTTTTTCCAAGTAAATCACTAATTATGAATTTTTTATTACAACTTTTAAAAAATATAAAAACTCATGTCTGACCACCTTAACTTGGTCAAAACTTCATGAAATTCAATTTTCTTTTTTAATCCTATAGTATACGAAGCATAAAATGTGACACATGTTTTGGATTCAAAAAATATGATACCGTTTGAAAGCTATAGATGTTTTTCAATCAACCTATCAATTAGGACTTTAGTCATAATTCAAATAGAAAATGAAAAATAATTATTGATGAAATTCAAAGTAAAGCATAATTTATATTGGTGGAAAGCTGAGAATCTCCTTAAAAAACCCTTTTCATTTCATCAATTTTGAGTTAAAAAAAAGTCATTAGTCACATGGGCCATCATATCACTTACATATCGCCACTTTTTGGCCCATTATGATCCTGCACATATCCATATATATAAAGAGGGAATGATAGTGAGAGAGGTAGAGAGGGAGAGATAGGGATAGAATGACAAAGAGATATATAGATAGATATAATGAGAAAGATAGAGATGGAAGAGATCAAGAGAGATGCAATGAGAGGTAAGGAGTTCAAGATGGGTAAGAGACATAGAGAGGAAGATAGAGATAGAGATGGATATGAAGATGGAGATGGATCAAATCTTTCACATATTTTGTATGCACATTTCCTAGCAAATGTGGCTTCTAGGGGGCACTATTATAATATGTTCCAATAAAGGTATAAATGGAGTAGTTGTAGCTTAAAATAAACTATGCATCCACTTACATGGATCCAAATATGACCAAAATAAAAAATTTGAATCAAGAAGATAATCAAGATCCATTATAAAGGCTCATGTTATGTTTGTAATAGGGAGAGAGAAAGAAAGGGGGAGAGGTAGAGATAGTGTAGTGTTGAAAAATCTCGTTCTGTACATTTTCACACTTAATCTAGGAATAATTAATGATAAATTGGACTTAATATCACCTTGATCAAGTGTTGTGATGTGTTTTACACATCCACATTAGGTCTAGGGTGATCCCACAATAGTGGTTTACAATTTTTAGCCAAAATGGACAGTAAAATTATTATTTTTAACTAAATCTTCACATTCGGGAACCTATAGCAGCTAAACCATGAGGAATTTAAAGATGATGCAAACTAGAGCCTTGTCACATTTTGTCTGTAGATTCTAAAAATATTTTTTTCAAAATTTTTGGAATCAGATTGCACTTCTTTTTCCATCTCCCACGAAAACTAGTTTTTTTTCATAAAACAACATTTTTAAAAAGTGACGTACATAGTATAACACATAATTTTTTTTCCATGAAGGATAAAATTCTAATTCAAGATTCGAATTTAGATTTGAAACTCTGATATCTAGTGCTTTCACTTGGTTAGATAATTTTTTATTGAATATTTTTTGCTTAATCAAGTTTCGAAGTCAAACCAATTACAATTCAGACATAGTGTGACCCTATAATGCGTAACTTTTTTGTATATATCAAAATTCAATTTTCTTTTTTGTTGGATCAAGGACTTCAATATCTGGTGCACTCATATTTTTCAAAAAAAAATTCATAATATGCTATTTTTCCACATGTGCAAAACAAAGACCTTCATTTTTGATGAAAAACCTATGTTTAATAAAACTAAAAAAACAAATACATAATCAAACCAAACATATTAAAATTATACTCATTGGATAGCTCGTTCCTAGGACTACTTAATTCTAGTTGGGTTTGCGAAGATTCCTCCATTTTCATCCTCAACCTAAGCTTCAAAGCGTAAAAATTTACATTTTTTTGGTGAACAAGGTCAAAAATCAGGGAAAAGGGGGGTTCGCTAGAACTAGGAGGGCTCTAGCGAACCCCCAAGGGCTTGAGAAAACTAGTGTTCATTTGAACCCCCTTCCCAAAAGGGGTTTTCATTTGTTTTTTGTTTGTACATGCATTAAATAAGTTGACTAAAACCTTGGTTCGAGCGAACCCTTTTTTGGTTTGTTCAAACCAATGAGCTCATTCGAACCCCCAAAATGAAATTTTTTGGCATGGGGTCATTTTTTACAAGTTTTCCTTCCTCATTTGAATTGTAAACCACTTTTGTGGGTTTACCCTCGAGGGCCCATTTAAGCTAAATAAACCTAACTATGCCCTAATTAAATGTTGTAAAGTGTATTTATTCACACCTTCACATTAAATTCAGGAGGCTTAACTAAATGGACCTAATCTAGTGTTGTGATGTGTTGTACATATTCACATGGGATTTTGGGCCTTTCTAAGCTAAATAGACCCAATTTTTCCTTAATTTAATGTTGTAAAGAGTATTTATTTACACTTTCACATTGAATTTTGGGTCCTCTTGCATTTATGACCTTTATATCATCATTAGTAGGCACCTAAGACCCTATATTGTGCATTCCAAGGAATATTTTAATGAAAAACCCAACAAGATCAACAAATAAGCTTAATTTACACACACCCCAACACTTTAGAAATTAAAATGGGCCTTGTGGGACCCATTTGCCACTTTGGGAGAATGAGTCCCATCTAGGTGGGATCCATTTGCCCAACTTTGTGAATGAGTTCAATTTGGCCTATTTTCAAGGTTTGAGTGGGAAAAATTGGCTTTAAAGTTCAAATTTTATGTATATTGGTCTTTGGGATCTAATACATGGGATATTTGGTGGATTTCCTATATAAATGAGGTTTCAAACAATTATTTGAAGAAGCCTACATGATATCAAGTAAACAATTCAAGAGTAAGCATTACAATACTTCACAACAGCATAAAGAAAGCATTCAAGATCATTTTTAAGGAATTCAAGGGTAGAATTCTCCATCAAATATTGCAACAATTCAAGATCCATCATTATGTCAAGCATATCAAGCATCAAGCATGTTATTGAGCTAGTGTTGTGATGTAGCATTAAGGATCCAAGATCAAACATTTTTCTACACCTATTATCCAGATCAAGATGTACATCCTTCATGGCCATTCCATGTTGAATTGCAAATTTACAAGAAATCATTCAAGGTATCATTGTTCATGTTTCATGTCCTTTTTTCATTGTTTCATCATTTGATTTAATTACCTAAATGAGGTTTGACCAATGAAAACACCTATTTACTAACAATCAACAAGTTTTATCATCTTTGCATGTGTGATTGCAGATCTAGATGACTTAGAGCTTGAAAGATCATTGAAGATTAGGTTACAAGCTTGGATAAAGTTATTGGAGTTTTCCCCTCATTTGCAAGGTTGTAATCTTCACAAAAGGTGACCTACAACCCTGAAATTAGAGTTGAAGATTTGAAGACAAAGTGGAACAGAAAGAGAAGAAATTGAAGACCAGATGTAGACTTTGAAATTCTAGAAAACCCTAACTAGACTCATTCACACAGATTGGTGAATGAGTCCCAGTTTAGCTCAATTTTGAATACCCTTTTTCTAGAAACCTGTCTTATGTAGAAATCCAGATCTGGGACTAACTCGCTTTGATCGAAAAATGAGTTCCAGTAGAAAAAAAAAAGGATTTTTAGCATTTTAGAGCTCCATGCAGTCATCTTAGGATTTCCAAGTGCACACATTTAATCTTGCAGCTTGCTATTCTATTTTTCATGTATTTCTAGGTCATTTAGTGAAGCATTGCATCAAACCAGGTTTAAACATTTCATCTTGCATTGCATTTTTCTTTCCAAGTCTTGACTTGGTGGTGAACCCCTCATTAGTTTAAATTCATTCCCTAGGACAACCCTATTGTAAGATCTCTCTCTCCTTTGCATTGAGATCTCAAGGGTTTTTTTCTTGAATGAGAGAGAGTGGAGATTGTCATTCTAGTTCCTAAACTCTAGAAAAGCATACAATTTTCCACATTTCATTTTGGTGAACTTTCATTTAGAATACCTTCTTTACTTATTTGGAGTCCATCATCATCTTAGATCTAGATTGCACTAAATTTGCATTAAGTTTTGCATTAGTTATTTGACATCTAGGGTTTCTAAATTTTTTATTAGTGAAAGTGCATATAGGTTGCATTTTTGCATCTCAAATCATCTCAAATCATACAAAATCTATACTTACATTTAGTTTTCAAGTCATAAAACATAAAAAACATCAAAATCAATAGAAAATTTTTGAAAATTTTGAAAAAAACTCTAACTAGGACTCATTCACCTCTTTGGGCGAATCAATCCTAAACTAGATTTTAAACTTCCTTTTAAAGCAGTAAAAACCTTGTTTTTGTGCTTCCTAAGCTTGTTGGTAACATATAGTATAAGTTTGGAAAGTTTCAAGAACATATGTTTTATGTATCTAGGTCAAATCATCCATGTAGTGAATTCATTTTTAAAGCATTTGAAAAATCATTTCGGTATCAAAAGTTTCAGGTTTGTAGGACATTTGTTTACATTTTAGAACATTGCATAATTTAGATAGATTAATTTCTCATGTTAGCATATGTTCTTTCCAAGCATTTAGTGTTTCTAGAATATCAAATGGATTGTATGGGTATGTGCAACATCATCATGGAAAAAAAGGCCCTTAAGTGGCAAAAAATTTAGAAAAATCAGAGTTAGGCAACTTTACATAAAAATTTGAATAAGTTATCTATATTATTTCAAAAATATGTAAGAATAGAATCTGTATCAAATTGAATGTAGTTTCTAAACTACTAGGTTTATTTATTTATTTTTAAATCTATTTGGTGAAAATTTGAAATTTCAATGTAGTAGCACTTAAATTTTAGGGAAAAAATAAAAAGTAGGTGTTTGTCTGACCACCCTAGCCACAATAAAATGATGATATTTTTTTATAATGTTTTAGATATAAGTAGAGGACTCATGTCCCAATGTGATGCATATTTTTTTGTAATTTTTTTCCAAGTAAATAATTAATTATGAATTTTTTATTACAACTTTTAAAAAATATAAAAACTCGTATGTATGACCACCTTAACTTGGTCAAAACTTCATGAAATTCAATTTTATTTTTAATCCTATATTATGCAAAGTATAGAATGTGACACATGTTTCAGATTCAAAAAATGTGATACCAGTTGAAAGTTATAGATGTTTTTCAATCAGCCTATCAATTAGGACTTTAGTCATAATTCAAATAGAAAATGAATAATAATTATTTATTAAATTCAAAGTAAAGCATAATTTATATTGGTGGAAAGATGAGAATATCCTTTAAAAACCCTTTTTGTTTCATCAATTTTGGGTAAAAAAAGTCGTCAGCCACATACCCTACACATACCCATCATATCACCACTTTTTGGCCCATCATGATCCTGCACATACCTGTATGATTCTATTTTCCCTACTCATTGGCATAATATTGGAAGGAAATGTAAAACCTTTGATAAGCATGTTGGATAACCTCCTAGTATCTATCGGATTTGTAAGAATGTAACAACACAAGAGGATGCAAGCATAAACAATCATAACAATCATACTTCTCTCGATACCTCTCCTATTAGTGATGAAGGTATCTTGGTCAAAGAAGGTACAAGCATTGAGGGTCTTGATTGTCCCTCTCCTCCCCCCCTTTGGAAAATATTAGAAAACAAGAAGATGAGATCATAGACACATTTCTAAACATCACCTTACGTAGTTCATCCCTTGTGAGAATTTTCTAGTGAAAGTGGATGAAATAATAGGTAGCCATGAACATCAAATTTTTCCTTCTCCTAATATCCCCCCTCGATGCAATGAGGATAGGTTAGTGTTAGAAGATGCACCTATTGAAAGTCATGATAATCTTGAACATTCCTTCCTTCCCTAATGCTCCTACCATTTGGAAATATCTATTTGGTAAGCATGAAAATCATAGTTTTCCTCTTGATGCCTCCCCTATTTGTGATGAAGCTACTTTACAAAATCTATCCATAGAATATGATGAACATCTTATAAGATCTCCTACTAGGGTAGATAGTATGGCACAAGAGAATGAGACCTTAGAGAGAAAGGACAATCAAATTGAGCCTTGTATTAATGTATGCACTATTGATAAATAATATAGTTTTACCTCCCCTACATGTGATGAAGTCATTTTAGAAGAGCCAAGCTTTGAATGTCATGAACATCTGGCTTGTACTCCTCCTAGGGTGGATATCATGGTGCAAGAAAAGGATAATATTGACAATAGTGATATTGTTACCTTAGATGAAGATGATGTTCAAAGTAGCATTAGACTCTCATTCACTAAGGGATGTTAATATTATTCAACCTCAACTCATCCTTAACCCACCTTCACAAAATTTACAAACTCAGAACAAACCTAAATTTATCCTTTACCCACCTAAGAATTATGTTTCGCAGTAGACAAGTCATAATACCATTTCTCATACATATATAACACTAGAAACAATTCGTAACCAAGACAAAAAAAACCCCAACAACCTTACCTTTTCCTAATCCCATCTTTCCTAGTGCTCCTCATTTTCCTTCGCATAGTGGGAAGGAGTATGATATTGTCAAACAACTTAAAAATACTCTTGCAAAGATATCCTTATGGGAGCTAATTCATAATTCACCTAATTATCACACCATGATTCAAACAACTTTACAATAAGTAGTGGTTGCTCCTGGTAAAAATTCAAACAATGTGGCAACTTTAATATAAGGAATAAATATAGTTAATGTAGACATTACCTTTAATCAACATGAGTTGCCTCCTTTGGAATTGAGAATGAAAAATGATGCCTTCATGACAATAGCTGACTACAATAGGTTAGGAATAAAGAGAGCACTTGTTGACAATGGTTTCATTCTTAATGTGTGTAGTATCACACTTTTGGATAAACTTGGTGTAGATAAGTCAAAAATTCAACCTGATTCCTTTTCAATTCATGGATTTGATAACATAGGCTAACAACCATTGGGTGTGATTACTTTACCTATTATAGTTGGAAAAACAACCTTGCATCTACCCCTATTAATGTAATGCTTGATAATATTTTAGGGTGACCTTGGATTCATGAAATGCATGTAGTCCCTTCAACCCTTCATCGAATAATGTTTAGTATGCCTACAACAATAAGGTATATCAAATTGAAATAGACCCCAAGCCTGAAAGTTGCCTACAAGTTGAAAAAGGAATGACAAGTCCTCTAAACACACTGATTCCAACATCAAACATATAACCTATGAAAAAGGAAAAATAAGCAATGGAAATAGTGTCAGAATTATTAGATAATGATTGGGGTTCCTTAGATTTCAAACCTACATTCATGCAATAATACATGATCATAAATAAAGACTCTGAAAAGGGAAAGGAAAAAGTGGTAATGTCAACATAAAATTTGAAAAACCCTTCGAAAGTATCCACCTCAACCACTTTAGAACAAAAGATAACAAATAACACAACAAACTTTGATGAACTTGACTATGAACAACTATTGAATCCAAAAGAAATGAAAAATCTTTATGGAAGAGGTAAACTTATGAAACAACTTGGTTATAATGGAAAAGGATGTGGTGTTAATGAACAAGGAAGGTATTTGTGTCCCTATAGATCCTAACATGCAAGAAACAACTCATGGTCTTGGTTATTGTCCTTTCATAGAGATTAACCCATCAAAGAAACCTTCACTTAAGATCAAAACTCTTACAGAAGATTCTTCTAAGTGGACTTTAATAGTAGTGCATGCTAAACTGATAGATAATAGTACCGTCTTGATTGTTATCCTTTGCAAGAAACAAAACAAACAAATAAATCTTTGCTTAATTTCAATTTAATCATGCTTAACACAAATTATTTAAGTTTGTTAGATTTTACACCCTCCTGTAAAGGAGAGAAAAAAATCTCGCGATCTAAAGAGTCTTGTGTAAGTATGACATCTTGTACTAAGCAAGAGATATCTTTGTCGCAAAATAATGAAACATCCTCTACTTTTGATCAAGAGGGTATCTTGTTGAGACTCCTACAAGATTGTTTGATATCTATCCCTCCAAGAACATGAAATAAATTTTACTATAAGAATTTATTTTGTGCATATCATAGACTTCATGTTCATTCTACTAATGAGTGTAAGGATTTAAGTAATCAAATTCAACATCTTAAGGATCATGGTGCTCTTCCTTGTGTTGAAGCACCTAGTTCCTCTAATTGAAACTTATTTTCATCCTATTTGGCTCATCCTTGTCCTACACTAAGTGGGGGAAAGGGGTTATATAGCCTTGTCCTCGTATGTCACTTGTCATTGTCTCTTTTGGCTAGTTGATCACCTTTCATGTACATATAAAGAGCAAGCTTGGGATGTGGTCAACATGCCTTAGGTTGACTTGCATATGACATACTTATTCATCATGTAGCTTGATTCAAAAATATATGACCTGGCATAGGGATTTTTGAATAAGATCTCATGTTTTCTTCTACTTTAAAGCAATTGCTCATAGTAGTGGTGTTAGCAACTACTTTAAAGTGGGGGCATACATCGACACTCATGTTTCAATGTGTGATTTTCCTATTTCTTGCGATGCATTCTTTTCTTGGTGGTGTCATTGGGATTGATTCCCTTCGAGAACATGATATTTCTTTGACTTGTCCTCTCTTGGAGACATTAGGAACAATGTTCCCTAAGAAGAGACCTTACATGAACTAAGCAAAATCCCTTTGAACATTCCTTTCACTATTTTGCATTTACAACATCGATTATATGGATAGCTTGCTTAACACAATTTGCATGCCTATGGAGCCATCTTGTTTGTTCATGAGTTCCAAGCATACAAAGCTTTGCTTGCCTCATGAAGCTCAAATTTCATTGTTGTGTGGTGCCTTATCAAAGTTATCACGAGGTATAACTTTGGCATGGTTTTATGGGAACCCGATTTGAGGAATGATGTTCCCTTAGTCACTCGCGTGTGTGTGGTGAGCACATATCAACTGTGTGTGTATGTGTCTCACCCTCTTGAATTACTCACCCATCAGACAACCTAGATTTTTGTTGCCTTAGAGTAAGCATGCATCTTTCAACAAATAGCTTAGATATGATCCACACCATGTTGGACAAACGGTCAAGGCTTGATCCATCTCCTTTTGTTTTTTCTTTAATTTTTTTTAGTTATTGAAATTGTATGTTTGTGTATCTTATTTTGTTGCATATTATACACCTTGTGTGTGTCCTTTTGTGCTTATGTTAGTTTGACGTAGGATCTTGGATCCTAGGGGCTTGGTTACCTCCTTGATCTTTGTTATTCTAGACCATCCACATTGGTACGATTATACCCCTCTTGAATGTCTACCTTAGTGTGAGTTTGAAGCAAGTTCATTCTCTCACTGAATTGGGGGCTAAATGTAGTGTTAAAAAATGTTGTCGTGTACATTTTCACACTTAATCTAGGAATAATTAATGATAATTTGGACTTAATCTCGCCTTGATCTAGTGTTGTGATATGTTTTACACATCCACTTTAGGTCTAGGGCCCGTTTAAGCTAAACAATCAATCGAACAACATGGTGTGCAATGGGTATGTTGAATAAGTTTATGATAATATTAAAAAAAATTAGTATAATGGTTGAAATTGAAAAGTGTGTCTTAAGCTATTATAGTTAGATATATAAATGTCTAAAAGATTTCTTACTTTGTAAAAGAGAATAATTTTTTAAAAAGATACATTTTAAATATAATTTACCTTAAAGAGTGATTAATTAAAAAGAAAATGACCAATCCTATTTAATTATATAAAAATATCTTATGTTATTTAACTCATTTATAATTTGTAAAAAAAAAATTCAGATAATCACATATATATTATTTTCAAATAAAATTATAATGTAAAATAAATAATGTACATTATAATTCCCAATTACAGGAAAAACAATTCTCATAATTAAACAGTTTAAAAAGAAAATAAAAAACTTAACTAATATTTAATATAAATAAAAATTATACTTACTAATTCTAAAGTTTAAAATAGAAAAGAAAATAAAAATAATACAAATCCTTAAAATTAATTAAATACTAAACAAAAACAATATGTATATGCAAAAAGAATGCACATTATAATTCCCATTCTCATTATTTAAACAGTTTAAGAAAAAAATTATAATTACTAAATTTTCAATTTACCTGTTCAAAATTTTAAAGTGGAAAAGAAAATAAAAATAAGAAACATCCTTATAATTAAATATGAATAAAAAGAAATATGTATATGCAAAGAGTATTTTGTTCACCAAATGGTTTGTAAATTACTAAGCAAGGAGTAAAATGATAGAATAGTCAGTTTAGTAGAATAAAAAGTAATTTCATCTAGCACTTGGTAATTTAGGGCTAGCAAAACAAATACTATTTACATGCCTGTAAAATGGTAGAATAAAAAATACTTTAACCATACACAGTAGCATATATTATGCAATGTAGGGTAGAATTTTGTAGGTAAAGTATTATGATAATGTGATAAAATCAAGAAAAGGGTATCAATTGACCAAACAGTTTCAAGGGTCAGTAGTGTGATATCAACCATCAATTGATAGTTATAGGTTTTTCTTCTTCAAATAGGATACACCTTCAACATAAATAAACCTAACTCTTCCCTAATTTAATCTTGTAAAGTGTATTTATTCACACCTTCACATTAAATTTACAAGGCTTGTAAACTAAATGGACCTAATCTAGTGTTGTAATATGTTATACACATTCACATGGAATTTTGGGCTTTTCTAAGCTAAATAGACCTAATTTTTCCTTAATTTAATGTTGTAAAGCATATTTATTTACACTTCCACATTGAATTTTGGGCCCTCTTGCATTTATGGCCTTTATATCATCATTAATAGGCCCCTAAGACCCAATATTGTGCATACCAAGACATATTTTAATAAAAAACCCAACAAGATCATGTAAGGAAAGCTAAGGTGCAGAAACAACTCTCCTAACATCAAAACCTTAGGGAAGAATGCAGAGGTGATTTTAAATTTTCAATTATAGTCTAATTAAGATACACATGACAGCAATAACAGAAATAGAGAAATAAACATACATAGATGAACACCAGATTTATGTGGGAAAACCCTTACGGGAGAAAAACCCACCACACCAAGAAAAACCTCTTTGTATTACAGTAATGAAAATTACATATAGAGTATGGGCTTCACTCTCTCTGATGTCAATTTACAATAGCATAATCCTTAATCAACATTGTATAGAACATTCAAGTTCCAATGCTCTCAGAATTGAATTCACTAATCACTCATCGAACTATTCATCCAACCATTCGTCGAACTGTATATCAAACCGAACATCACCTACAATTCCTGAGTATATCCATGTCGTCCTTGTCTGTTGAACTTCCTCACACAATGGCCATAACAAATGAACTTCCAACAGTTCCCATTCGGCTTCTCTGATTGGTCGAAGACTCACCACATAGAATAGTCATCACTCAGTCAAAGACGTTCAAAATGTAGTTGCATGTCAATGAGACACTAACTATGTCTCCCTGATGCCACAAGAAGGATTGTAGTTATTGCCAAGAGTCTTGACTATCAGCAAGACATTATACCAAGTTCACAAATCGCATTGACCTCAAGATTCTCATCGGCGAGACTATTGCTATTCGCCAAGAGATCATAACGAAGTCCTCAAATCATATCGATGTGAACACTGTCAGCAAGACTTAGGCTATCACTGAGAGGTAATACCGAGCCCTCAAGTCATACTGAGCACCAAACAACTATCGACAAGACTTACCACTATCACTGAGAGGTAATACCAAAGTCTTCAAGTCACCCTGAGACCATCCTTCGCTAGGAGTCATATCGACAACATCCCACAACATCAGTGAGACAAACACCCATCGCTAAGAGTTCTTACCGAACCCTTATGTGTTACTCTGATGACTCCGAGTGCATAACTATCGATGAGACTTTCTATATTGATAAGACTTCATACCGAAGCATATGAGTTACTCCAATGACTCTAGTTGCTATGAAACTCCCCGACCATCATAAGGAACTAAACTATCAGCCATAGATCTCCCCAAGTGGTGAGAGATAGAAACTGTCATAGCAATCAACATGTCACAGCGATAGGCTTGATTTAGCAAGACTATAACAAGGTCTTAGTGACCTGAACATTCCACAAGGTTGCACAACTATTGGTTTGCTAGACAATAAGGATGTCACACCGACTTGGCTCTTTCAAAGGTTTCAACCTGTGAGATTAAGGCACTAATTCCAACAGATAAACAAATAAGCTTAATTTACACACTCCTTGACACTTTAGCAATCAAAATAGGCCATGTGGGACCCATTTGCCACTTTGGGAGAATAAGTTCCATCTAGATGGGACCCATTCACCTAGCTTGGCAAATGTGTCCCATCCAGGGGGGACCCATTCACCCACCTTGGCGAATGAGACCCCTTTGGCCTATTTTCAAGGTTTGAGTAGGAAAAATTGGGTTTTAAGTTCAAATTTTAGTACATCATCCTTTGGAATCTAATACACAAGATATTAGGTGGATTTCCTATATATATGAGGTGTCAAATCATTATTTCAAGAATCTTACATGATATCAAGTCAAGCATTCAAGAGTTAAGCATTCCAAGACTTCATAAGAGCATCAAGAGATCATTCAAGATCATTTTCAAG
Organism: Sequoia sempervirens; assembly: GCA_007258455.2. Lineage (NCBI taxonomy): Eukaryota > Viridiplantae > Streptophyta > Pinopsida > Cupressales > Cupressaceae > Sequoia > Sequoia sempervirens. The sequence goes on along the minus strand of VDFB02047230.1, from coordinate 507,039,866 downwards.
GTATTCAAGGGTAGAATTATCCATTAGTTATTATAGAAATTCAAGATCCATCATCATGTCAAGCATATCAAGCATCAAGCATGTTATTGAGCTAGTGTTATGATGTAGCATTGAAGATCCAAGATCAAGCATTGTTCTACGCCTATTGTCAAGATCAAGATGTACATCCTTCATGTACATTTAATGTTGAGTTGCAGATTTACAAAACATAATTTGCAAGGAATAATTCAAGGTATCATTGTTCATGTTTGGTGTCCTTGTTTCATTGTTTCATCATTTGGTTTAATTACCTAAACGAGGTTTGACCAAGGCAAACCCCTATCCACTAACAATCAACAAGTTTTCTCCTCTTTATATGTGTGACTATAGATCTAGGTGTCTTGGAGCTTGAAATATCATTGAAGATTAGGTTACAAGGTTGGAGAAAGTTATTGGAGTTGTCCTCTCATTTGCAAGGCTGTAATCTTCACAAAAAGGTCACCTACAACCCCAAAATTAGTGTTTCAGATCTGGAGACAAAGTGGAAAAGAAAGAGTAGACATCGAAGACCAAATTTAGACTTTGAAATTCTAGAAAATCCTAAATGGACTCATTCACCTATATTGGCGAATAAGTCCTAGTTTAGGTCAATTTTGAGATATTTGTATTTTCAAATACCCATTTTCTAGAAACATGTTCCTACGTAGAAACCCAGATTTGGGATTAATTTACCTAGATTGGTGAATGAGTCCTAGTAGACCAAAATTTCATGATTTTTTATCATTTTAGAGCTCCATCTAGTCATCTTTAGATTTCCAGGTGCACATAATTCATCTTGCAGCTTGTTATTCTAGTTTTCATTTATTTTTAGGTCATTTAGTGAAGCATTGCATCAAACTAGGTTTAATCATTTCATCTTGCATTGCATTTTTCTTTCCAAGTCTTGACTTAGTGGTGTACTCCTCATTAGTTTACATTCAATCTATAGGATAACCCTACTGTAAGATCTCTCTCTCCTTTGCATTGAGATCTCAAGGGTTTGTTTGTGAATGAGAGAGAGTGAAGACTATCATTCTAGGTCCTAAACTCTAGAAAAGCATACAATTTTCCACCTTTCAAATTGAAAGATTGAGATATAGAAGAGGGAAGAGCAAGACAAAGAGAAGGGGAATAAGGAGATAAAGATAGAGAGGAAGATAGAGATGGAGATAGAGAGGAACATTTATTTTAAAAGCAAAATTATCCTCATATCCCATTGTGTATTAAGTAATAGAAATAGATTGTTCAACATAGGGATTTATTGCATGATTAAGTGACACTCAATGATATTCAAAAGGCCAATAAACCCCATTTGTATGCAATCACATTTTTTAATATTCTGTGATAAAGAAACCCTTTGAAAAATATTCTCGACTTTTCTTTTATATGGTAGGGAGTTGAAGTTATCTTTTCAAGTGGGCCTAGTCTATCTTTTAGACCCCTGAATAATTTACATATATCTTTGAGAAAATTAGTTGTATTTAAACACTAAGAATGATGATTTATTTTTTATTATATCATTTATTAAAGTTTATTTCTTTGGTATGATTGATCTTTATTCGACCCTTGAATAATTTTGATTGGTTGGATCATTTACCTATGATAGTTTAACAAAATTATTACTTCTAATTTAGATATATGCTCCCTCATAATATTATAATCTAACATAAAAGAATAAAATTTCTTATTGTAGTGTATAAAAAGGTATCCCTTTACATTTTCATACTTGTTTGGGCCCTCCCTACTAAAATTGGGCTTCTTTATTTAGTCCTATTTGGCATCCACAAGCCTTATTTAATGCATCTTTCTAATGATAATCCCAACACTTATGTAATGACCAATAATAATTCATGGTTTTAGGTTGTGTGTTCTAGATATAGTGATTTGGAACTCATATGCCACCTTGGGCATATGGGTCCCACCTAGGTTTTAGGGCTTGATCTTGAATATGACATTGATCTTAACTTTTCTTGAAACTTATGTCCCAAGCTTAGGCTACTAAGACTCATATGCCCCAATTGGTGTATGAGTCCCGCTTTAGCTTTGACCTATTTTGAATTTAATTCTTGGTGGGATTTTATTCTCCTAGATTTGATGTCGACTTGTAGTGTTGTAATTTCAAGAAATTTGGCATAAACAAGTATAAATACAAGGTTATTCCACATAATTTCTACTAGCAAGTTTACAATTAATCAATTTATCATAAGAGCACTTTCAAGAGAGCATTCAAGAGCACTCAAGAGCTGATTATCAAGCATTTTAAGCCACATTCAAGATTTAAGAATCATGTGAAAGTCATCATGCATCATGTGTGTTTTTGAGCTAACATTTATGATGTAGGTTTTTGTGATTCAAGCAAGCATTCAAAGACATTATCTCATATCAACAATCAAGAGGAAATATCTACATTCATGCTAGCCATTTCACATAAGATTGCATCCTTTATATCAAGGATTTGGTGAGTTGCAACATTGCATATTGTTCATTCATCATTTCTTCATTCTATTTAATTTTATTTCAAGGTTTGATTAGAAAAATGGGGTTTGACTAAGGCAAACCCCTATCCACTAAAAAATCAACATTTTTCTCCTCTTCATGTATGATTGTATATCTGCGTATTTTGGAGCTTGAAGATCCTTTAAAGAAAAAGTTACAAGATTGAAGAAAGTTATCAAAGTTTTCAAGAAGTGGTTATCTTCACATAAATTCACCTACAAATCGCAATTCAAACTTTCAAACTCGAAGAGCAGATAGGAGAGAAGCTACAGAAGATCACTAGAGGATATTGTATTTTTGGAAAAACCCTAATATTTGGACTAAATTGCCACCTTGGGCATATGAGTCACAGTATACCACTTTTCATCCAATTTTTGTAGATCCTAGTTTGTCAGTTGTAGATTGCAAATTCAGCCAAAAACCCTAAACTAGGAATATATCACCCATTCTAGCGTATCAATCCTAGTTCACATCAAAATTCATAATTTAAGGATTATCTACCTTTTTTTAGACATCTTCAATATTCTAGGTACGTCTTTTTTTAGCCTCAGTTTGTTATTCTAATTTCAAGTTCATTTTCTAGGTGATATAGCTAGATTTGCATATTTCATTCATTTCCTTCTTTCTAAGCATTTTCTTAGTGGTGAACCCACCTTTAATCACACCTAAGGAGACCTTGTAGCAATCTCTTTTCCTAATTTTATCATTAGGTTGAGATTTCTAGGGTTTCCTTTAATGAACTAAGAGTGATATAGGAAAGGAGGACCCCCCCTTGTATGTTTTCCATCTCCTAAGAGGTGGAGCATCCTATTTCCTTTGGTTCATTTTGGTGAACCTAACCTTCAAACTCTTTATTTATAATTTAGAGTATATTCAAATTGTAGATATAGCTTAAATTAACTTTGTATTAGATCTTGCATTAGTTAGTTTGCATTTAGGTCTTCTAAATCTTGCATTAGTGAAAGTGCATATAGGTTGCATATTTGCATCTTAGATCATTCAATTTCATGAAAATTATGGAATTGCAAATGGTCTAGTCAAAATACACATTACAAACCATAACATTCACTCAAAATTTGTTGAATTTAGTGTCAAAACCCTCATTTGGGACCCATTTGCTACTCTAGGCGATTTATTCCCTATATAGGTTGTTTTACTTGCTTTCTAGGAATTTTATGTTGTGTTTTTTCACTATTTAAACCTTTCAAAAACCCTAATTGAGACTCATACACCCCTTTGGGTGATTTAGTCCCGTATCAGATCTATATCTGCATTTTACAACATTAAAAGCTATGTTTTTGTGCTTTTGTTTGTTGTTATTAGATCTATGTTTCAGTTTACTGAGTTTCTATCTTATTCATTTCATTGGACCTAGCTTGATTCTGTTCATTTTGTGCATTGATTAATTTCAAAATTGCATTTACAAATTTCATTTTTCAAATTTTTGTATAGTGTAATAAGTAAATTACCTTGTTTAGAATATAGAAATTGGATTACATTTCATCATGAATATGTGCTTTGGTAAGCTTTGGAAGTCCTTGAAATCATTTGTTGATGTTTCAAGCTATGCTTTTGGAAATGAACCTAATAAAATTAAACTCACTGATGCTCAATAAACTCCTAATACATATCCTCATGATGTTGACATTATTGGAAGAGATGATGACAACATGAACAACTTCATAAACGATTGTCTTAAAAAACTTGAGATTAATGCATCCTTTTATCCTTCTATGAAACAACCAACACAACTTGAGATGTTTGGTCTTTAATATCTTGAAATTGAGACACAAATTGAGCCTAAGATCCATACAATAGGTGATCCTATGACCTCTAATCAAGTAAACATTCAACCATCCTACATTAACAAAGTAACTAACACATCAATCAACCTAGAAGAGACATGTGGAAAAGGATTCATGATCTTAAGAAAACAAGTATGTGATATAAGTGAGCATGAAATTCCTCAACTCTTAGAGAAAATACCAACTAAAGATACCAAAGGGATAGGATATCAAGATCCTCCTCTAGATATGTGTCCTCCTTCCTAAAGAATAACCAAGGCCTCGTAACAATGATAAGGATGATAGGATCATCTTATGTCCTCCTCCTCAAGAAATTGGTGAATCTAGCAAGCAATGAAAACCTTATAAACTAAAGAAGCTAAAATTCCCTTGTCCATCATCTACAACTGAAAGAACCTTACACATACTTCTAATTCAAGGACTTATTACATTACCACCAATGAGAGAGAATTGAAAACCAAATCCTAATAACACAAACACATCGCATTTTCGATATCATAGGGTTCTTGGGCATAGTACTGATGAGTTTCATGCTTTGAAACAAATATTTAAAAAGTTTGATATCATAGACATAATCCCTTAAATCATTTCCTTTCACTCCTTGCCATGTAATAGTTGTAGGATCATAATATGCTTACTATTGCATGCTTTACATTCATTGCAAATCATTTCAAAATGCAAGGAGCTCTTTCTCATCACCTAACTTGACTCATTCTTGTCTTGCACATAGTGGGGGTGAGAATTAGATAGCCTTGTCCTAGTTTTGGAATTTGTTATTGTCCCTTTGGCTAGTTTTCCCCCTTCCATATATGATGGACAAGATTGGGATGCAAACAACCTGCTATAGGTTAAATCGTATGTGCCTTACTTGACTTGTCTTTTTTTTCTTTTCATGTTATGTGTGTGATTGCGTATGCGTAAAGTGATCCCTTGTGTAGTTTTGTTTGATGTACCTCTTCCTTTGTGACATTCCTCTATTTGTATCTACATTCTTCTCTATGTCATAAAATTTTATCATTTTCTTTATCTTGTGTTTTCCTTTTGCGGATGATGCAAGGCATCAAGACATTTAGGTATCTTCCATGTTGACCCAAAAGATTTTCCCTTATCTTTTTCTTTGTCTTATGTTTTTCTTTTGGGGATGACATAAGGCGTCAAGACATTTAGGTATCTTCCATGTTGACACAAAGGTTTTTCTTTGTTTTTGCTCTCTTTATGTCATTCTTCATGTTCCATGAGTATTTGTGGAACTATGATAGTTTCTATCTCTATAAAAATATTCTAGAAAAGGCATACTGACCCCAAATTCGTGGATCCCTTATGTGATTTTGGGATTTTATTTTGGGGGCAACCACTTTTCATGACATAGCTTCATTTCAAAACATATGGATTGGTATAGGGCTTTCCAAATAAACTCTCATGTCCTCTTTATTGTTAGCATTTATCATTTTCTACTTTAAAGTAATTTCTCATAGAATGGTGTTTAGCAATTTCTTTAAAGTGGGGGCATATATTGGAATTATTATTTTGCATTTTACAACTCATGTTTCATTGTGTAGCCTTCTTACTTCATGCCATGCATCTTTTTCTTTGTGGTGACATTGGGTGCGATTTCCTTCAAGAGTGTGATCTCTCTTAGCATATTATATTCCTCTTAGTGGCTTGATGCAACACATTGCATCCCCTAATTTGTGAATCTTCTATTCTTCGATTGGTCCTCTCTTGGAGAAATTAGGCACAATGTTCCCTAAGTTAAGACCTTACATGAACTAAGAAAAAATAATTTGAATGTACTTTACACTATTTTTCATTTACAATAGTTGTTATATGGCCACCTCGCATAACACACTTTTCTTGACTATGGAGCCATCATGTTTGTTCATGGGTGTCAAGCATACAATTTTTTTCTTGTCTCATGGATCCTATCATTCGTCTTGTGTGGCATCTTATGAAAGTTATTAGGAGGTATAGCTTTGGTAGGGTTATGCGTGGGAGCCAAACTTAGGCATGAATTTACCATAGCCACTTGCTTGTCTGTGTGAACACATACCAGCCGCATGTGTATGTGTCTCTAGGGGCTCACCTAGTGGACAACCTAAGCTTTCACTAGCCCTTGTGAGCCTGTGTTTAGTTTGAATAGTGGACATCATGTTCCACTTGTAAACATTTTTGGACAAATATCTTAGATCTAATCCACATCGCATTGGACAAATAGTCGAGGCTTGATCAACCCATTTTGTTTTCATTTTTCTTTCTTCTTATGTCTTTGGTAGTGTGTTCTTATATCTTGTTGTTTCATACATCGTTCGCATGTGTGTTATTTTTTTCCTATGTTTTTTTTCCATAGGATCCTAATCTTGGGGGCTTGCACAACCCTCATGATCGTTGTCATTCTATCTCACTAGCATTAGTACACTTTTACCCCTCTTGATGCGAATTTGTTTACTTTAGTTTGTTTAAAGCAAGTTCCTCCTCTCACTAAAGTGGTGGCTAAATGTAGTGTAGAAAAATGTATCCCTTTACATTTTCACATGTATTTGGGCCCTCCCTACTAAAATTGGGCTTATTTATGCCTTATTTGGTCCTATTTTGCATCTACAAGCCTTATTTAATGTATCTTTTTGAGGATAATCTCGACACTTATCTAATGACCAATAATAATTCATGATTCTGGGTTGTGTGTTCTAGATCTAGTGATCTAGGACTCATACACCATCTTGGGCATATGGATCCCACCTAGGTTTTGTGGACTGATCCTGAATGTGACATTGAACTTAACATTTCTTGAAATTTGTATCCCAAGCTTAGGCTATTGAGACTCATATGCACCAACTGACATATGAGTCTTGCTTTAGCTAGGACCTATTTTGAATTCAATTCTTAGTAGGATTTTATTCTCATAGATATGTTGTCAGCTTGTAGTGTTGTAATTTTGGGAAAATTGTCATAAACAAGTATAAATACAAGGTTATTTCACATAATTTCTTCCTACAAGTTTACAATTCATCAATTCATCATAAGAGCACTTTCAAGAGAGAATTTAAGATCTATTTATCAAGCATTTGGATCCACATTCAAGATTCAAGCATCATGTCAAATTCATCATGCATCATGTGTGTTTTTGAGCTAACATTTGTGATGTAGGTTTTGTGATTCAAGGAAGTACTCAAAGACATTATATCTCATATCAACAATGAAGAGTCAAGATCTATACTCAGTCTATCCATTTCACATAATATTGCAGCCTTTATATCAAGGGTTTTGTGAGTTGCAACATTCCATATTGTTCATTCATCATTCCTTCATTCTATTTCACTTTATTTCAAGGTTTGATTACCAAAACAAGTTTTAACCAAGGAAAACCCTTATCCACTAACAAATCAACATTTTTCTCTTCTTCATGTGTGATTTTAGATCTAGGTGTTTTGGAACTTGAAGATCCTTTGAAGAAAAAGTTGCAAGATTGAAGAAATTTTTCAAATTTGTCATCTTCATGGAAATTTACCTACATATCACAATTCAAACTTTCAAAATCAAAGATTAGAGAAGAGTGAAGCTACAAAAGATCACTAGAGGATACCAAAGTTTCAAAAAAACCCTAATAGTCTAAATCACTAGCTTGGGTGTATGAGTCCTGGTATACCACTTTTTATCGATTTTTTATAGATCTTGGTTTGCTAGTTGCAGATACTAGATTCAGCCAGAAACCCTAAACTAGGACTAAGTCACCCAGCCTAGTGTATGAGTCCTAGTTCAAATAAAAATTCATAATTTCAAGATTGTGAACCTTGTTTTGGGCATCTTCAGTACCCCTAGTACTTCTCTATTTAGCCTCAGTTTGTTATTATGATTTCAAGTTCATTTTCTAGGTCATATAGCTAGATTTGCATATTGCATTCATTTCCTTCTTTCTAAGTATTTTCTTAGTGGGGAACGCCCCCTTTAATCACACCTAAGGAGACCTTGTAGAAAACCCTTTTCATAATTTGATCATTAGGTTGAGATCTCCAGGGTTTCCTTTAATGAAATAAGAATGAAATAGGGAAGGACTCCACCTTATATGTCTTCCATCTCCTAAAAGGTGGAGCACCCTATTTCCTTCAATTCACTTATAATATAAAATAAATTATATTTATCTATATACCATTATTTTTTATTTGATTAAGTATATCAATTGTTTTAGTTTAGTTAAAATATTAATTTAGAAGATAAAATATTCAAAAATAAAATAATTAAAATCACGCTACAAACTAAAGAGTTTTAAATATTTTGTAATGAATATAAAATTATGATTTATACTTTAAGTTAGATGTCCATCCTTTATTTCCTTGAAAATAATTATTATTTAAAAAAGAATGTAAAAGGATGTAGATATTTGATATCAAAACTGTTTAATTTTTTAAATAGTGATTTTATCTCTTCATCACCCTACTGAAGTTATCATTTATATCTTGATCCTCTACATGTTCTTGCAAGATTTCATGGATTTTTTTTCCTCTATATTAAAATTTATGCTTTAGCAATAAATAAATAAATTTAACAATATTATTAAATTGAACAATTTATAATTAATACAGATAGAAGGTAGATATAATACCCATAATATATTTATTAATAATTAAAGATATACAATTACATTAATTCTAAAAAAAATTCAAATTATTCAATTGAATCAATACTACAAAATTTAAAGAATTTAAAATGCTTTGCAATGAAAGTAAAGTTATGATTTATATGAAATATTTTTTCGTTTTTTGTAACTTAAAAAGGAATGTATGAGTACTTATCTCCATATTTTTCTTATACTATGCATGTTCATGGGATTCCATGTATTTCCTTTCTACTAAATTTATGCATTAGCAATAGAAATAAAAAATTTAGAATAATTTCAAGTTGAATAATTTGTAATCAATCTAAATGGAAATTACATATAATAACCATAATATATCTATTAATAATTTTAAAAATATAATTACATTAAATTTAGAGCCATGAAATTCTTAAAAATTGAATTAATTAAAACAATTCTAATGATTTGTAATGAAAGTAAATGATGATTTATACAATACGCTATATGTTTATCCTTTGCTTCATTCGGAAAAATATAAATTAAAATAATGGCAGAATATGTAGAGATTTTATTTATAAAAAAATCATTGTCAAGAGCATTCAAGGGCAGATTTCTTCATCATTTGTTGCAACATTCAAGATCTATCCATCATGTCAAAGTTATCTTCAATCGTGCATGTTTTTGGAGCTCACATTGTGATGTAGGTTTCAAAATCTAATCCAAGCATTCAAGTCAACGATTCAAAGCAAGATTTAAGTATCAATATCTGCATCCATTGAAGCTATTTCATGCAAGATCAACATCAAGATTTTAGTCCTTCAAAGGTTCATCCAAGGGTTTGGTGAGTTGTGACATTGAAATATTCATTCATCATCACTTTCATTCTATTTTATTTCATTTCAAGGTTTAATTACCAAAATGGGGTTTGAACAAGGAAAACCCCCATTCACTAAAAAAAAACATTATTCCCCTCTTTTTTCATGTTGTAGATTTGTAGGTTGAAGAAAAGTTGAAGATCTCAAAGTTGTAAAATTGCAAAGTTGCATTTGTTTTCACCTTTGTTGTCATCTCACAGAAACTTAGATCCCAAATTTATATTCGACTATTCAACTATGAAAATTGAGAATTTGGAAGTGCAGACATAGGAGCAGAGGACCCAAAAATCATTTTTGAAAAGCCCTACAGAGGACCCATTTGCCATAGGGAAAATGAGTCCCAGGACAACTTTTGAAAATAGTGTTTTTTGAGAGGTACATAAGATTCTCCCTTGTCAAATATGTTAGAAGCTTTATTGTTTCTGATAGTATTATGTTTCATCTATAAAATCAACTTTTTAGGTGTCTTAAATGAATGTATTTGGTATTTTTAATCTTTCTCCCAAAACCTCAGCTTAGTCATTTCTGTCAAGACACTTTGCGCCAAAATAGGACATTTTACGACTATTTTTAAGATTAGTTTTAAGTGTACTCTGCTCATCTAATTTACATGAAATAAATGGTGTCTATTAGCTCTATGGTTAATCTACTCCTTGATTCGGTCTTTCATTTTAGTTTCGATTTGATTTGCTATTTTTAGTGTGTCTCTCAAAAGTGTTGTTTGACCTTGACCCCCATCCACACAAATAAAGGAAATTGCAAGATTCCCTAAAGAATTCACTCACCTAAGGGTTGAAAGTGGATATTAACTTGAGGGATCTCATCTTCTAAATGAATTAGAAGAATAGGTAGGTTCATTCACTCCATTTTTCCCTTTCTATTTATAGTAAGTTTGATGAAACATTCAAATTTAGTATAAAAAACCTATGGGTTTGAAGACTACCCTATTTTTCTATATTTCATGTACAATGGTAAGTTTCTTTTCAAATGTTTCAATTGTGGAAAGATAGGTCACTATACTTCAATATATACAAATTAATCTTTTAATAACTGTTACCTGATTTTCACCTGTGGGCTCAATCAGGGGAAATTATGTTTTAAATTCGGCACGTGGATTAAATGTGGCTCCCAAAAGGGTTGAGCCCAGCATGCAGGTGTTCAGTTTTCATTAGGAGGGTCGCCAAGACATTCTATTTCTCAAGGAAGCCTGTGAGAAAGCATACCTCAATCGGATCTGGCATAAAACTCCTCAAAGAAGAAAGTCGATGGCACCAGTTGAGTGTCTTGCTGATTGGCTATTGTGCTATATTCATTCAAAATCCTCAGGTCGTCAAGAAATTTTGGCCACCATGGATTTTTCTATCTCTCTTTGACCGAAAAGGTCCCGCCAATAGTTGTTCAGAAGGTTAGTGTCGGGGAGAGTGGTTTACCTTCACTGTAAACTCTGGTCGATAAATGGAACTCTCGCTGAAAGGTTTTGGGCTCAGGGAGATGCCTCTCTGACTGATAGAAGTCTCACCGAAAGGGATTTCCTTCAGCATGAAGTCTGGCTGAATGATCATAGTCTCGCCGATAGAAGGGGATTCGGTGTGATGTCTGGCCAACTCGTGGGCGTCTGGCTGAATGATAAACGACATCAATATGACTCTTCTCACCCGCTATGACCTCTTGCAGAATGGGGTAGTCTCATCGAAATGGAATGGTCTCAAGGAAAGGAGTTGGTGTCGGTGTAAGGTCTCACGACAGATGGTGGTCTCGCTGAAAAAAGGGGATTTCTATGATGTCTTGCTGACTTGTGGTGGTCTTTCCGATGGTTTTAACTCTTCAGTGTGAGCGATAGGAGCTCGCTGAGACCTTGTCCTGACTTGTTTTTCTTGCTGATGGGTGTGTTCATGCTAAGCATCGCCGAGACTCTTGCTGATGGTTTGGTTGGAATGCTATCTACTATCAGGTACTTTCAGAAAGACCTCTTACTGAAAGTGATATATCTTTCCATTAGTCTGGGCGATGATGAAGGGGATATTGGTATGACTCTTGTAGCTCGCTATGATGTCTTGTCGATAGTGGTAAGTTATGCCGATAGTTGTTGTGGTGCATTGTGGCATCGGGGAGACGCGGCTAGTGTCTCACCGACATGTGATTTTGTAGAAATAACCTTTGACCGTTTAGCGATCCCATGTGGTGTCTATTCAATCAATCAAAGGAGGCTAAAGGTGAACCGTGGCAGTTTGACCGGTGTGATGAAGATCAACAGGATGTATGCGGGATGGATCTACTCTATGATCAAAGATGATGATCGGCTTTGATGAAGCTCTCGAGGTTGGACATGGGAGCCATAAGTTAATCTGATGGTTTCAAAAGATCTGAAGGCCACTCTTGAGGGTGATCTTTTCACCGACATGGACAGAGCGAGCACATTGAATGCAGCATTAAATATATTCCAAAAAATATGAGAGCCGACGTGTTCAGCAGCCAATTCATTTTGTAAGCCCTAGGGCAGGGGCCAACACTTTTTAGTATATATGTTATTTTTTCCTCTTTGTAAAGCAGTTCAGATTATGCATTTGGGAGAGTTAGTGATTTTTCTCAAATCCTTTCTCAACTGATGTATGCTTTGTAACTCATTTGGAATTTGGAGCATGATATATAGAATTTACCTTGGTTACCATTGATGGTTCAATTTTCCTTTTAGTTCTTGTAAAATATTGCACATTTTCAGGTGATTGATCAAGCTACTTTGTGAAAATTTTCTGTTTCCTTACAGCTTTGTCTCATGTTAGCATGCCTCTCTTTGAAAATGTAGTATTATGTAGATTACAAATTGTGTTTACTGAATTGCACATGAGCTTTTAATTTGTGAAAAAATTATTTTCCTTCTTAAAAGTGTGTGCATGTCAAACCTGTTTGTGAAATACTTATGCATAATCTATAGAAACTTGTTGTGCAGTCCCATATCCATCATCAGTATTCAAGTGTAACCTAAGTGTCTCGTTGTTCTTGTCAATTTTGTGTATCACCATAGGGTTTAGTTTTCATTTTTATGCACTCCTTCTCCCTTTTCCTTACAAAGATCAGTAGTTAGGTGATAACACAAAGGAATTCGGCCTTCTCCGGAGGTTCTTTTCCATTTTTAGGTGAACCACAACTTGGAAAATTTCCCATGTTTCTCTGAAGTATGAAGTTCTTCAACTTGATAAGGGTGCAATTTCAGCAGATAACATTTTTTGGCATGCCTGGTGGGACTATCGAATAGATAGTTTGAAATTTACATGTCTATTATTGGTTTTTGATATGCAATGAGTAAGATTCAGGCCTTTCAGAGGTTAACATTAGCATATCATGGTGACACTATATACCAGTGTATCATTGAGGAATTTAAAATATTGAGAAATCTACTGTTTTCTCAATAATATCAGCGTTTAGAGGTAGTGTGGATAGCACCATGGCGACTCCAATTTAATATCAGCTAGTTTCAGCAACACAGGTACCTATAGTTAAGGAGGTTTTCTATCTAGACTTTCTTATGCTTCATATTTTACCTTGCAATGTCTAGTTATTAGCAATATAGTGGTTATTCTCTTCCATTTCATGAAAATTTAAGTTATGGGTCTCAGAATAGTCTTTCTCCTCATTGCAACTAGCATTATCAGCAATCCTATCATGCTTTACACCCTCCCACCCCTGTTCAATTCCCCTCGCAACATATTAATTCCACTTTGAGCCATCCTTGTAGCCTCCTAAGTCAGTCCCAAAGTTCTAACAATGTGAATACCGAGTTGGGTAGCGTCAAGGAGATGTTGCTGCAATTTCAAAGGTGGATGTTAGACATAGAAAGGGAAAATGAGTATAATATGCAGCAAGAGGAGCTTTCCTTTCAAGCTCACATTCATCAGCAGGAGTTGGAAGCGTGGATATATGAGAAGGAATTGTTGGCTAGACAAGTTGCAGGTAAGGATGAGTAGATGAAACAACAAGAGGGGGCCTCAAAGTACAAACTTCCAAGTTTTAGACAGGGTGAATCTAGCATGGACAACTACGATGAAATTGCTAAGTTGGAGGAGCACGTGTTTTCAATTCCAAGCTTCAAGTAGATTTCTTTTTCTCAAAGCTCAAAACTGACTGAAGATCTTCCTCAAGTGGAAGGCACTTGTGAGGTTGCAGTTTCAGAACAGCTAGAAGACATCAAACAATTTGGGCAGTTGTCGATTGATGACAGTCAGCAAGACAATGGAGCATTAGACTTGGAAGAAAAGCCTAAAGCTGGACTAGATACTTTTCTTCAAGGTATGGATTTTTATTTCTTTGAGCATGTTATGAATGAGAGAGCCAATGTCGATCTTTATGAAGAAGCATGCACAGTTATTATTGAACAATTTTGTTCAACATTGGATGGCAAATAACCAGATGAATTTGATAGTCATGATGATCTGGGGCAACAACTTGCAGAGTTGTCGAAACAATAGGAGGGGCCTCATAATCCTATTTTACAAGATCATGATTAGTTGAAAGAGCTTCCTTTTTGTTGTGCAGAAGAGCTTGAGACTGTTAAACTAGTTAAACCTTTTCCTTCTTTCATTGAGGCTACATTGTTATTTGAAATTTTTCCTTCTTTCATTGAAAAAGACAAGCCTGAATTGGAATGTAATTCTTCCAGTAATGATAAGAATTATAAGAAGCTTCCATTCTGGTGTATAAAGGAGCTAGAAGCTGATGTATTGATTGAAGGTGTGTTGGAGGAAGTTATTTCATTGTTCTCCATTGAAGACATGAGTGCTCATTTGTGAAAGCATGAGCATACTGAGGAGGTTTCCATTTTTTCACCAAGTTAGCCACAGGGATTAGGCTTTTCCAGCCAGCAAGATGATAAAGTGGTAGTCCATGAGCAAGTGATTGGAAAGGAATGCTCAATATTTTCCCTTACCAGAGGCTGTCCAATCAGATACCTAGCTCAGATGAAGTCCAATACAACACCAAGGACCAATCATGCACCCACACATGAAGGTACAACAGAAAATGATATCCAAGATGCACCAGGAGTTAAAAAGGAGTATGTTCAATTCACTTATCCTTCCTTGAATAACATTACATATGATTTATTTAAGGAGGGTAGTGAGTCTTTTTATCTTTTTCATAAGTTGCTGCATCAATTTATTAAACATTTCTCAGTGCATCGTCCTCTTTTAAATGCCATCATGCATGATAATTATTGCATATTGAGAAGAAAGGGCAGTTATTTCAGTCATCCTATGAATGGTTTTGTTTGACAAGTTTCTTACTAGTTAGTGTAGGGTAGGTTTAGCTACAAGTTTTCAATTCCCTAAGTGTTGTTCCAACATAGTTAGATAGTTTTCCCTTCTTCAGTTTTTCCTATTTTCAATAAGTTTTCAAGTGTCCTGACCTACTTTAATAGGTCACAAGTGAGTTTTGGCCATGTACAAAATTGCTCTAGGTCTATTTCTAAGTTTTTCCTACTGACTCCATGCCCAATGGAAAAGTTTATGCTACTGGTTTTCATGTTTAGCAAGCAAACATCCAGCTGAGGTCACCAGAAATGTTACATGATTTTCACCTATGGGCTCAATCAAGGGAAATTATGTTTTAAATTCTGCACATGGATTAAATGTGGCTCCCAAAAGGGTTGAGCCCAGTGTGCAGGTGTTCGGTTTTCATTAGGAGGGTTGCCAAGACATTCTATTCTCAAGGAAGCCTATGAGAAAGCATACCTCAATTGGATCTAGCATAAAACTCCTCAAAGAAGAAAGTCAGTGAGACCAGTTGAATGTCTTGCCGATTGGCTGTTGTGCTATATTCATTTGAAATCCTCAGGTTGCTGAGACATTTTGGTTGCCATGGAGTTTTCTATCTCTCTCTGACCAAAAAGGTCCTGTTGATAGTTGTTCACAAGGTTAGCATTGGGGAGAGTGGTTTACCTTCACTGTGACCTCTGGCTGATAAATGGAACTCTTGCTGAAAGGTTTTGGGCTCAGGGAGATGTCTCTCTGACTAATAGAAGTCTCACCGAAAGGGATTTCCTTTGGCATGAATTCTGGCCAAATGATCGTGGTCTCACCAAAAGAAGGGGATTCGGTGTGATGTCTGGCCGACTCATAGGAGTCTGGCTAAACAATAAACAACATCGGTATGACTCTTATCGCCCATTATGACCTCTTGCTGACTAGGGGAGTCTCACCAAAATAGAATGGTCTCGGGGAAAGAAGTTGGCATCAGTGTAACGTCTCACTGACAGAAACGGATCGCTATGATGTCTTGCCAACTTGTGGTTGTCTTGTCGATGGTTTTAACTCTTCGATGTGACCGATAGGAGCTCGCTGAGACCTTTTCCCAAATTTTTTGTCTTGCCAATGGGTGTATTCATACTGAGCATCACCAAGATGGTTGCCGATGGTCTAGTTGGAATGCTATCTACTGTCAGGTGCTTTCGGCAAGACCTCTTGCCAAAAGTGATATATCTTGTCGATAGTCTGGGTGATGACGAAGGGGATATCGGTATGACTCTTGCAGCTTGCTATGATGTCTCGTCAACAATGGTAAGTTATGTCGATAGCTATTGTGGTGCATTGTGGCATTAGGGAGACACGGCTAGTGTCTCACTAACATGCGATTCTGCAAGAATAACCTTTGACCATCTAGCGATCCCACGTGGTGTTTGTTCAACCAATCAAAGGAGGCTGAAGGCGAACCATGGTAGTTTGATTGGTGTGATGAAGATCAATAGGCTGTATGCGGGATGGATCTACTCTATGATCAAAGATGATGATCAACTCTGATGAAGCTCTCAAGGTTGGACACGGGGGCCAGAAGTTAATCTGATGGTTTCAAAAGATCAGAAGGCCACTCTTGAGGGTGATCTTTTCATCGACATGGACAGAGCGATGGACAATGAAATGCATCATTAACTATATTCCAAAAAAATATGAGGGTGACATGTTTAGCAACTGATTCATTTTTGTAAGCCCTAGGGCAGGGGCCGACTCTTTTTAGTATATATGGCATTTTTGCCTCTTTGTAAAGTAGTTTGGATTATGCATTCGAGAGAGTTAGTGATTTTTCTCAAATCCTTTCTCAGCTGATGTATGCTTTGTAACTCATTTGGAATTTGGAGCATGATATATAGAATTTACCTTGGTTACCATTGATGGTTCAATTTTCTTTCTAGTTCTTGTAAAATATTGTGCATTTTCAGGTGATTGATCAAGCTACTTTGTGAAAAATTTCTATTTCCTTACAACTTTGTCTCATGTTAGCATGCCTCTCCTTACAAAAGTAGTATTATGTAGATTACAAATTGTGTTTACTAAATTTCACATGAGCTTTTAATTTGTGAAAAAATTATTTTCCTTCTTAAAAGTGTGTGCATGTCAAACTTGCTTGTGAAATACTTATGCATAATCTATAGAAAATTGTTGTGCAGTCCCATATCCATTATCAGTATTCAAGTGTAACCTAAGTGTCTCATTGTTCTTGTCAATTTGGTGTATCACCATAGGGTTTAGTTTTCATTTTTATGCACTCCTTCTCCCTTTTCCTTACAAATATCAATAGTTAGGTGATAACACAAAGGAAGTCAGCGTTCTCTAGAGGTTCTTTTCCATTTTTAGGTGACCCACAACCTGGAAAAGTTCCCATGTTTCTCTGAAGTATCAAGTTCTGCAACTTGATAAGGGTGCAATTTCAGCAGATAACAATAACAAAAATAAGGAGATCAAAGGTAAAATGATTAATAATAGGTATTATGTTAGAGAAGATGAAAGTATTTCTGATGATGAATTCTTGTTCATGGCTTTAAAAGATGAAGCTCTTTCTACTAACTCTCAGAGATGTGTGAAGGAAAGCTCTTTGGAGAAAAAAAGGATAAGACTAAAGGTACTTTGGTATCCATTTTTCATACTAGACAGGAGAAGAACTATTGGATCATTGATATTGGATGCTCAAATCTATGATCGGTGACAAGAGTAATTTTTTTAAACTCAAAAAATATTATGGAGGATGTGTTAGAGTTGGTGATGATACATTAGATAAGGTATGTGGAAAAGTTTCTATTAGTTTTGATGGAAAGCACAATACTAATGATGTTTACTATGTTAAGGGTTTAAAGCATAACCTTTTGAGTGTTAGACAAATGTGTAGCAAAGGATACACTCTTATGTTTCAGGATGATGGATGCGAGATCAATAAAGGATATGGAACTATGGTTGCTACTGGAAGAAAGAAAGATGAAAATGCTTATCAACTTAACGGTGTTGATGGTCATTTCTTTCTGACTTAGATTAATGAAAGTTGGCTATGGAATTGAAGAACCTGTGTGACATCAAATTTGATAGCCTAGTGAGGATAAGTTTAGTTCAAACTATGAGAGATCTACCAAAGATTCTAAAGCCTATCAATGTTGTTTGAAAAGAATATCAAATTGGAAAGCAAGCAAGAAGAAGCTTGAAGGTGACAATTATTTCATGATTTTAATTGAGGATTATTCTAGAATGAAATGGGTTACTTTTCTCAAAGAAAAATCAAAAGCTCCAAATATAGGTTTAAAGCATTTAAAGTTATGGTTGAGAATGAAATGGATATGAAAATAATATTTTTGATCTTTGATAGAGGTGGAGAGTTAAAATCCAATGAGTTTAACATATTTTGTGAGAATCATGGCATAAATAGGAACTTTTCTACCCCTAGGACTCTTCAACCAAATGGAGTGGTTGAAAAAAAGAATATGATTGTTCAATAAGTTGGAAGAACAATTATGAAAGAGGAAAATCAACTAGAATTATATTAGAGATATGCAATTCATATTGTTGTTTATATACTTAACAAAGTTCAAGCAAGAGTGAATAGTACAAAGACTCCCTATGAGCTATGGTATGGGAGGATTCCTACTATGAAGCACTTTATTGTGTTTGGAAGCAAATGTTATATCAAAAGAGATGAAGATAACTTAGTAAAGTTTGATGAAAGGTATGATGAAGGTATCTTCCTTGGAATTCTAATAGAAGTGTAAGAGAGGGGGACCACCACGTGCAAGACCCCAAGTCACGGAGGGTCAAGATGTGAGAGGCTTCCCTAACATACCTCAGCCAAATGCGATGTTTAGGGTATGACGATGAGAATGATCAGGACTATGAAGTCCTACAACTAATCTACAATCTTAAGTTTCGAGGAGGGCTAGGTGAGCTAGTTTCAGGTTCGACTCTGTGCCTTAGGGGGGCTATTTTCCTGAAGACAGAAGTGCAGTCTTTGGACGACAACGCAATGTTCTAGTGTCTCTAAATTGCACTGACATTCGTATAGCCAAACAATAGCAAATACAAGGTCAAACCTATTAAAACAACTAATGGCCTGATTGACTAGCTAAAGGGCCAAAATGATATGATTAGATAAATTAAATATTCTCTAATGTTATAAAGAAAATATGAAAGAGTGATGAAAATGAGGAGAATCTCACCAAGGAACTTGTTCGCCAGCTGGTTCTCTGAAAGCACGTCCACCTACACACACATAGAGGGAAAATGTTGGGTGGTTGTATATTGACCTACCTTAGTCATATCCTTCTTTAGGTCTTTCCACTTCCATGTACAACCAAAGACATGAGATAAAGAAATAGTATAGTAAAGAGAAAATAACCACTACAAAATAGTGTTATGCTACTCAACCAAGTGATAGAGGAGAGGAGAGGGAAGCTTACCACCTCCACCAAGAGCACTCAAGGCTGCTTGGGGGAGAAATGAGAGTAGTCAAGCCTCTGCTACAATTGTGTGGTCCCAAAAATGCTCTACAGAAGTGATGTAGTGTTGCTTTGTTGCAATGGAATGCTTGAATGCTTGGAGTGAGTGAAAGTGAGTGCTTGAAAGTGAATGTGAGAGAACAAGAATGGAAACTTGATGTGGTGAAGAGTTGTGTAGAAGTTGGAACGCAAGTTGGAAGAATGAATTTGAAAGAAGGATGGAGAGAAACAACCATATTCAGGTCAGTTAGAAAAAGGGGGCATTACATCGTCACCTCCAATGAGAAGAGTAACACCTCTATAGGTTCAAGTGGAGGAATCTTCCAGGGATGTAAGCGTGTTGCGTGGACATCTGCGCTTTGCACAGGTGTCCCTGATAGAAACACCTCCACCAACACTCAAAATAGGCACCAAGTGGAATGCAAGCAGTGAGCTTAGGTAGAATTAAGCCTTCAAACTTGGTTTTCTAAGGTGGGTAAAGGAAAAAAGGGGAATTTGCATAAGTTGTGAAAATTTTCTCTTATACATTTTTCCCACACTTTAGTGAGCACAAATACTAATGAGTGCTCGGTAAAATAGATTAAGGAGAGTGTAAGGTTAGGAATGTATACTTGAACCATCGAGGAAGTAGTACTCGATCTGGTGTGCTTCAAGGTCAGAGCAAGCGAGGGGCTTCATAGTTGATCGAAACCATGAAGTTGAAGAAGAAAAGTGCCTTATAGGTTCTCGATCTTGTAAGGAAGGTGTCCCCCAAAAGCTCTAGCATGGAGGAGACCCAAAGGAAGCACCCTATAGGCTCTCAATCCCATAGGGAAGGTATTCTCCACAAACTCAAGCATGAAGAATACCAAAAGAAGTGCCCTATAGGCTCCCAATCCCATAGGGAAGGTACTCTTCATGAACTCAAGCATGAAGAATACCGAAAGAAGTGCCCTATAGGCTCTCAGTCCCATAGGGAAGGTACTCTTCATGAACTCAAGCATGAATAACATCCAAAGAAGTACCCTACATGCTTTCAGTCCTATAGGGAAGGTATTCTCCACAAACTCAAGCATGAAGAACACCCAAAGAAGCACTCCATAGGCTCTCAGTCCTATAGGGGAGCCACCCCCAAGATTTCTCACATGGAAGAAGCTCAAAGGAAAGCACCCTACAAGTTCTCTATCGTACAGGGAGGTATCCCCCAAGATCTATTGCATGGAGGAAACCTGAGAAAGTAGACTCTTCAAAGTCATAAATTGACCACGTGGGCGAGTAAATGGACAATTGTGTGGAATGTCGACAGTTTTGAAAATTTTCAAAGGGGGTCCCCTTTGGGGACCCATCGTGAATAGGGGGTCCACTCAAGGGGCACACAGTCCAAAAGTAAATATTCTTCTTCCTAATCAATCCTTCAATAAGGAATCCTTTTGAAAGATGTTCACTCCATCAAGCAATTCGAAAGGAAGAATATGCCCCCAAGCTTAGGGAAGGTCTTCAAGTCCTTTCTTTGCGAACCCATGATGAAGGAAACATGTTCCATTGGT
This sequence comes from Sequoia sempervirens, assembly GCA_007258455.2. NCBI lineage: Eukaryota > Viridiplantae > Streptophyta > Pinopsida > Cupressales > Cupressaceae > Sequoia > Sequoia sempervirens. The sequence continues at coordinate 507,018,837 of VDFB02047230.1, read as the reverse complement.
GTTCAAAGTTGAGAATTTGATTTCAAAGGAAGGCTTGCGCGGATTTTCAAGAAAAGATTCATTGTCAACGAATACATTTTTTGAAAAGCCAAAATGTTAAAGATAAGGCGTTGTCACACATGAAAGGGATAACTCAAGAAAAGAAGAGAGAAAGATAAAGAGAAAGCAAAAGAGAAATGAAAAATACAAACAAAGAGAACAGGGAGACTTGGTTAAGCGGGGTTAGATCTGTCTAAGCTCATATAATAATAGGTAACTATAATGCAAGGCGAAAGATCATCAATCCCCAACTAGATCAAGAAGAATGTATAGAAAAGAAAGTAAAAATATAAAAATTGGGTCAACATGGAAGGGAAGCCTAAATGCCCCCAACACTTTGCATCATCCCTAATTTATCAAAAGTCAAGCACAAACATGGAAGAATGATTATACAAATAGAAGAAGGTTTACGACACAAAAACCACACCTATATCCAAGAACCAATAAGGGTGACAAGGGTCATTGAGGCACACATAGCACGAGCATGGGGGAACACATCACAAAACACACACACACACAAGATCAAGAAAGTGGGCCTCCTCCTAGCATTGATCAGCCAAGATGTCATCCCCTTCCAAATCTAAATCCTCATAAGGGGAAGGAGGATGATCTTGCAATGGCGGGATGTTAAGAGGAGGAGCGTTCGTCCCTCCCACAACAAGGGCCAAGGAAGAGGGCCCCTCAAAGTCCTCTCCACCGAGCTTTTGTAGAGTCAAAGTAAGCGATTTCACAAAGATCATTAGCAGGGTTGAAACCTCATCCACACAATTAAACATGCACTCAGTAGGAGCATTATGCCTTACTTCAGCAGATGGGATGGGCCATGCCTGAGGTTCACTGCTAAACTCACCAAGTGACTTGGGAGTAGTGATGAACTCAGGGGAAGTCAGGGTTGGTTCCATCATTAGGACAAAACAAGTGAGCACAAGGCCACCTTGTGAAGAACATGGGGTACTCTTACCTCCTTCATTACTAGAAGGACCACCCTCTACCTCTTTCTACATTGGAGGAGTTGAACTCCCAATAGACAAAGCTAGGGGTGTAGAGGAAGAGGAAGAAAGAACTATAGTGGGAATAACCGAGGTATTAATCATGTCCACGGGTTTCAAGAAAGGTTGGATATCTAGAACAGACATCAACAGAGGTAGCTCCACCGAAGGAGAGAGGAATATTGTACCCATTTAGGATTAGGCACATGCATGCTCGCAATGGAAGCTGGGAGTGACACAAGACTAGCCTAAAGAGAATCATAAGGAAGGGAGGAAGAAGACACTGTAGGAGGTCCTGAAGCAAGGGCGAGCGTTTCTTCCTCCTTTCTTTGTGAGGTGGCCTGCTCAGCCAAGAGATCCTTTCACATGCGCTTGCATTCGTGCGCAAGGTATTTTCTATGGCTCTTGGAGTTAGAGGCTAGAGGTTGCGAGGGAGTAGAAGGTTCCTACTCAACCATAGGAATGTCCACCACGACCATTTTTGGTGAAGGGATAAGTTCATGTTTAGGAGCAGAAGGAATAGGCTGAGGAGTGACAGGAGGAGTTGACTCAAGAGCCTCGACAATGAGCCTCTTTCTGCTCAGTACCTTAGGAGTAGGAGTGGCAAGAGGCCAGGGATTGAATTCTCTATGAGAACCTTTCTTTATTCCATATAGATAATATCGCAGTCTAGGGTATTCATTAGGGAGGTCTGCAATCCTGATCTTGGGCTTATGCTAAGGAGGGATCATTGGACTGAGGAGCTAACCACCAAGCTGATTCATCCAATACTCTTCCCAAGAAGGGAGAGAGGATGGGGCAAACTGAGAGGAGGTATCCTTCTCTTTACCTTTAGGAGAAGGAGAGGGAGTTGGCGTGGACTTCTCCTTCCCTTTAGGGGAAAGGAGAGTAGTTGATATGGGCTTCTTCTTCTCTTCTCGGGAAGAGGAGATGATTGATTGTTCTGTCACAGGTAGGGTCAGCTTCAGCTCCCCTTTACCCTTAGTTTTATACTTGACATAATTCTTGTAAAGTAGGTCCATTCTTGGAGGGAGTAGACCGATCGGAGAGGGCCAAAAGTGATCCAACAAGTATCCACCATGGGACACCAAGGGTTGATATCCCATGTCATGTACTACATGCACCACACCTTCGTGGGAGAACTTTAAACACTTGTGGATAACGGAGGTGATCCCATTCATGAAAGATAGCCAAGGAATGCCCATCTTCACTCTAAATAGATCTAATTCTAGGATAACATCAAAATCCATGTCAACAACTATGGGTCCAACCAAAATTGATAAGGTTATTGAGCCATAGGGTTTGAGACTCATACCATTGTGTGTACGAATGTAGATTTTTTTTCTTCATATTTTTCCTTTTGCAATGAATTTATTGCTAATTTTTCTTTAGTAATAACATTCACACAGCTCATGAGGTCAATCAAGACTCCTATCACAATGTTACCATTGACACGAGCAAGAATGTGGAGAGGCGAAGGTTTGTTGTTTAAGGGAAAATCCTATGATGTGAATGTAATGTCTAGCAAACTAGGTACAGGTGGAATAGTGGAAGTTCCTATGACCATATTAACATAGGCCTCAGGTTGAGTGATAGAATTAGTGGGATCGATAATAATGTTGGTAGAATGTGACAGAAATGGGTCTGTGTATATCTGCAGTTCACTATTAGCTTTCACCACTAATTTTTTAGTGTTCTGTTTATCCCCATTGAGATGAATGGTATTGTCCTCAATGTAGTCCTATATCTCATGAGGAAGTTTGATATAGATTTTGAGATTATGTCTGTTAACATGATGGTACTGGAAATAAGTGCTCCCATCATACCAATTAGGGTAAGCTTCCTTAATAGGCTTAGGGGTCAGTAAAGTTATGACCTTGTCCTTCAACAACTTTTTCCAAATGGAAGTATAAGACTCTGGTAACTTCGTGAACTTCTAGTTACATTTGAGGCCATTGTCATCAACAACGGCTACTACATTCACAATGACTTTGGCTTTCCCAGAGATTGATATGATGAACTTTCCCATAGAATGGGAGCGTGAGGAGGAACCCCCGAATTGAACAACCATTTGTTGGTACTCTCATAAAGCTCCACTTAAATGCCCGAAAGAAGGCTATTTCATCAAGGAAAACTTCTCTTGCCAAGGCCTTTGTAAGTTTCCTATGAACACCGTATGTAGTTCGAATCAAGCAGCTGATATGAGATTTGTGAAAGGAGCACTTGGTATCACTCTATGAAATTAGTAATCTTTTCATTATTGCCTTTTTTACATCGAACAAGATTTGAAAAGGTCATCTTTCACCCAATGTTTGCTTGGAACTGTCTTAGGAACTAATTAACAAGTTGGTCAAATGAGAAAATACAATTTTCAGGCAAGGAACATTACCATTCAAATTGTTTTGTCATTGAGAGATCGGGGAAATAGTTTAGCCATCAACTCATCATGATGGAAGAAGTTGGTGCACAGGGTATTAAAGGTAGACACATGTGTCTATGGATCTCCTTTACCATCGTACTTCTCAAACTTAGGGATTTCCATTCCTTTAGGGAAGGGAGTGTTTAAGATTGCAACTGACAATAGACTATGTCAAAAGAAAGGTTGGAAGATAGGTTTGGTAGAGGCCTAGGAAAGGCTCGCTAACTAGCTCTGCATCTTACCTGTATTCTAAAGCAGATTGTTTAGAATGGGGTCGTTAGAAGATAGAGGGCTAGAGGAACCTCCTCCAAAACCATTGCCAAGCCCACCTCCAGAACTACCACCTGTATGACTTCCACTAGAGCCACTGCTACTAATAGGCCCTCTACCGGAACCACCGTCGTGACCTCCACTAAAGCCACTTCCACCAACACCACCTCTGTTGTTTAATCCACTACCACTACCAAAGCCTCCACCACCCAACCTGCCAAATCCTCCACCACTCAAGGTGAAAAAAGGGGTAAATCTAAAGCCCCAAGGGACCTTATTCACTTTGATAGTTTTAGGTTGCTTAGGGACAGAGGGGATATTGATAGAAGGGACCACGTCAACAATGTAAATAGAAGTGGGAGGCATCGATATCCCTAATTATCCCTCATGCTCTTCAAAAGTGATTCCTTGTGCAAAACTAGGGTTCCTAAAAGGATTACAAGCTTCAGCGAGACCAAGGAAACTGCTTAGAAGCTCTATGTATGTTTGATCTTTACCCATCATATGTTTTAATTCACTAACAACCCAAGTGGCTCTAGACATTTTCAGATTTCTTTCCAAGTGGTTTTGTAAGTCGCCCAATACTTTAGCAAGAGTGGCAACATATTCTGCAGGGATCTGAATGGCCTCATGCTCATCCACCACTGATGGTGTAAGAGATGTAGGAGGAGTGCGAATGTGATCAGTTTCATTAGTGAATCCCATCTCATTCCTCAATAAATGCTCCTACATAGCCAAACAAATGACAAGACCAAAGAAAAGTCCTATAGAGAGACCAAGCGAGACCTTCATTCTTTCCATCAAAAGCTTTTGTACACTTCTCCTAACAATATACCTGGAAGTTTTGGATTGGGTTGTGATGCTCATAAACCTTCACAATGCTCAAGAGCACAACAATCACGAAGTAGCCACAAAAATTTTCAACACCAATGGATGAACAAATGTTTGTTCACTTCAGGTTCACCAAAAATGTAAGAGAGGGGACCACCATGTACAAGATCCCAGGTCACGAAGGGTCAAGATGCAAGAGGTTTCCCTAACTTACATCAACAAAATGTGATGTTTAGGGTACGAGGATGAAAATGATGAGGGCTATAAAGTCTTACAACCACTCTACAATCCTGAGTTTTGAGGAGGGCTAGGTGAGCCGATTTTTAAGTTTGACTTTATGCCTCAAGGAGCTCTTTTCCCGAAGATAGAAGCACAGTCTTTGGATAATAGTGTGATGCACTAGCGTCTCTAAAGTGCTTTAACATCTATATGGCAAAAAAACATCAGAGACAAGGTCAAACCGGTTAAAACAACTAACGGCTCAACTGACTAACTAAAGGGATAGAATGATACGACTAGATAAATTAAATATTCTCTAATTTTATAAAGAAAATATGCAAGAGTGACGAAAATGAGGAGAATCTCACCAAGGAACTCGTTCACCAGCTGGTTCTTTAAAAGCACATCCACTTACACACAAAGAGAGGGAAAATTTTGGGTGGTTGTATAGGGACTTGCCTTAGTCAGACCCCTTTTTAGGTGTTTCCACCTCCATGGATAGCCAAAGAAATGAGATAAAGAAATATTATAGTAAAGAGAAAATAAGCACTATAAAATAGTGTTATGCTACTCAACCAAGTGATAGAGGAGAGGAGAGGGAAGCTTACCACCTCCACCAAGAGCACTCAAGGCTATTTGGGGGATAAATGAGAGTACTCGAGCCCAAACATGCTCTACCGAAGTGATGGAGTGTTGCTTTGCTGCAATGGAATGCTTGAATGCTTGGAGTGAGTGAAAGTGAGTGCTTGAAAGTGAATGTGAGTGCAAAAATGGAAGCTTGATGTGGTCAAGAGTTGTGTCAAAGCTAGAATGCAAGTTGGAAGAATGAATTTGAAAAATGGATGGAGAGAAACAACCATATTCAAGTTGGTCAGCTGAAGGAGGCATTACAACATCACCTCCAATGAGAAAATTAATGCCTCTGCAGGTTCAACCACAAGAATCTGCCATAGACGTAAGTGCACCAAATGGACATCAGCCCTCCACACGGGCATCCCCAATAGAAATTCCTCCACCGACACTCAAAATAGGCACCAAGTGGGATGCAAGTAGTGATCTTAGGTGGAATTAAGTCCCCGAACTTTGTTTTCTAAGATGGGTAAAGCCAAAAAGGGGAATTTTCATAAGGAGTGCAAATTCACTCTTATACAAGAAGAAAAGCTTATAGATGATACAATAAGAGATTTAGGAAGATTGTTGAGAGTGCAAGTGTCAAGGTTGATGATAATTTATAGAAGAATTCAATGGTGATAGATGGATATGAATTATATGAGTCTTGTTGCAAAGAAGATGAAAAAGATAAAGAAAGAGAAGTGTAGATTGAAGAGAAAGATGCTCTAGAAAAGACTTCTAAAACCCCTGAGTATGTGTAGAAGAATCATTCTAAAAATTATATAATTGGAGGCAAGGATAAGGATGTACTAAGAAGAAGGAAATCTATTAAAAATAGGTAAATATAAGTTTACTTTTTAAAGTTGAACCTAAAACAATGATTGAGACATGCAAGGATGAATATTGGATCATGGATATGAAAAAAGAACTATTGTAAATTGAGAAGAATCAGAATTGGGAACTTGTTCCAAGACCTCCTGAAAGGTGGAAAATTGTGTTTTTTCCTAGGGTTAGGACCTAGAATGAAAACCTTCTCTCTCTCTCTCTCATTCAAGAACAAACCCTTGAGATCTCAATGGAAAGGAGAAAGAGATCTTGCAAAAGGGTTGTCCTAGGGGCTAAATGTGAACTAATAAGGAGTTCACCACTAAGTAAGAACTTGGAAAGACAAATGCAATGCAATTTGTAATACTAAACCCTAATTAAATGCAAACATTCACTAAATGACCTAAAAATGCATATGAAACAAAATAGAAAATTATAGAATGGAATGTGTGCACTTGGAAATATGGAGATGGTTGAATGGTGCTCTGAAATGCTAGAAAATATGATTTTAATGCTGAGTGGGACTCATTCACCAAACTGGGTGAAACTGTCTAGAATCTGGGTTTTTGTGCAAAAATAGGAATCTGCCAAATGGGTTTTTGAATTTGCTAAAACCTAATTTTTGAAGAAAATTGGGACTCATTTGCTAGAAGTGGAAAATCAGTCTAGTTAGGGTTTTTGGAACTTCAAAGTCTGATTCTACTCTTCTCAGGCTACTCAATCTTCGTCCTAAGGTTTTTGGATCCAAATCTCTGTAAATCAACCTGTAGGTGCTTTCGAATGTTTTCAAGGGCTTGATGACAACTTTGACAACTTCTATGCACTTAGACAACTTTTTCCAACCATTCTATTCAATGTTTCTTTAATCTAAACCTACAAATCACACATTAAAGAGAGGGGAAAATGTTGTTTTGTTAGTGGATAGTCATTTTGGTAATCAAACCTTGAAGTAGAATGAAATAAGAATGGAGAATGATGAATGAACATAATATGATGTTGGAACTCACCAATCTCTAACAATAAGATGCTACAAACACATATGAGATGGCTCCAATGGATGTAGATCTTGAATCCTGCTTGAATTTGATAGATCTTGCATTAAACACTTTCTTGAATCATGAAACCCTACATCACAATTGTTAGCTCAAAAAAAAAAAACAATGCATGAAGTCCTTGACATGATGATTGATTCTTGAACAATGCTCTAGAATGCTTGATAATCTACCCTTGAAGACTCTTGAATAATCTTGTGAATACTTGAATGCTCTTGTGAACTCAAAATTTATATTAGGAATGCTCTCACAAAATTCTTAGGTGATGAATGAAATAGCCTTCTATTTATACTTAATTATGACAAAATTCTCGCAACTACAACACTACAAGCTGACACTAGATCTAGGAGGATAAAATCCCACCAAAAAATTGAATTAATTTTGATTTTGGGCCACATGGGACTCATTCTCCCAAGGTGGTGAATGAGTCCCACTAGGCATAATGTGTGGGACCAAATTAAAAAATGCTTAGAAATGTGTGAAATTAGGTTTGAGACCCAAAATCCTACATGGGACTCATTCAACCAAGGTGGTGAATGAGTCTCAAATCACTAAATCTGGGGCCATTCAACCTGAAACACCTTAATTATGATTGGATAATGATTTATGTCAGGATCATCCTTGAAAAAATGCATTATATGAGGCTTGTGGATGTAAAATCAGGCCAATTAAAGCATAAAGAAGCCCAATTATTAATGACAACCCTAGGAAAGTGCAAAATTGTGTTACAACACTTTACAACACTTTAAATAAGGAAGGATTAAGATTAAAAAGAGGTTTATTAGGTTTAGTTAATTAATTAAACCTTAAAAAAGTGTGAAAATGTGTTACAAAGCTTCACAACACTTTAGCAAGGTTCCATTTATATTCATAGTTCACAAGGGCCCAAGACCTAATGTGAATGTGTCAAACACATTACAACACTAAATCAAGTCATCATTAGGCTCAATTCGGCAAGGAGGGCCCAAACAAGTGTGAAAATGTCTCAAGAACTGGCATTTTTCAACACTACATTTAGCCCCCACTTTAGTGAGAGGATGAACCTGCTTCAAACTCACACTAAAGTAGACAAACTCACTTCAAGAGGGGTCCAAATGTACCACTGTCAGTAAGATGAGATGACAATGATTTAGATGGCTAATCAAGCCCCTAGGATCAAGATCCCATGGAAAAAGAACATAGGAATAGAATAACACACATGAAAATGATATAAAGAGCATCATAAAGGCACGAGAATGCACTACCAAAGACGAGAAGATAAAATAAAAGGGTCGGATCAAGCTTTGACCATTTTTCCGTCACGATGTGAATCAGATCTAGGCTGTTTGTTTGAAAAATGAAAGCTCACTCTGAGGCAATGGAACTTCAGGTTGTTCACTGGGTGAGGGTTTGAAAGAGATGAGACATATGCACACATGGTTGGCATGCACTCACACTCACATACTAGTGGTTAAGGGAAATTTATTCCTTGGTCGAGATTCCTATAAAAACCTTACCAAATTTATACCTCCTAATAACTTTAATAAGGTGCCATTCAAAAATGACCTTCGATCTTCATGAGACAAGAAAAACTTCATATGCTTGGAGCTTATGAACAGTGAAATTTGAGCTTCATGAGTCAAGAAAACTTTGTATACTTGGTACTCATGAACAAACAAGATGGCTCCACAGGCATGCAAGTTGTATTATGCAAGATGGCCATATAACAAAAATTGCAAATGCAACAATAGTGAATGTTCAAGGGAGTCTTGCTTAGTTGATGTGAGGTCTTTGGCCTAGGGAACATTGTGCCTAATGTCTCCAAGAGAGGATCAATTAGAGAATAGAAGATTCACAACTTAGGGGATGCAATGTGTTGCATCAAGCCACTAAGAGGAATATAATATGCTAAGAGAGATCATGCTATTGAAGGACATCATAGCCAATGTCATCCATAAAGCGAAAAATGCATTGTATAAAGTAAGAAGGTTGCACCATGAAACATGAGAAAAATATGAAAAAGAATAATGCAAATGAATTCCCCCACTTTAAAGAAATTGCTAAACACCATACTATGAGAAATTATTTTAAAGTAGCAAATGATAAATGCTAACAATAACTTGAAGACATGAAATCCAACTTGAAAAGCCCTATCCCAAGTCATATTTTTCCAAGTAGAGCTATGTCATGCAAAGGAAAAGGAAGGGTTTTCCCCAAAAATGAAAATCCAAACACATAAGGGATCTATGGATTTGGGGTCATTGTGTTCTTGCTACAATGTTTTTAGAGAGCTCAAAATTGTCATCATTCCCAAAATACACATAGAACTAGAAGAATACCACAAAGAGAGAAAAAAAAAGAAAAACTTTTCAATTCAACAAGGAAGAGACAGGAAGAGACATGAATGTATCAATGTCTTGCATCATCCCCAAAAGGAAAACATAATACAAATGAAAAGATAAAGAAAAAGAAAAGAAAAATCCTTTTGGGTCAACATGGAAGAGGCATGGATGTATCGACACCTTACGTCATCCCCAAAAGGAAAACACAAGACAAATTAAAAATATAAAATATTTACGACATAGAGAAGAATGAAGATACAAATAGAGGAATGTCACAAAGAGAGAAATCCATCAAACAAAATAGCATGGGGGATCACATCACGCACATGCAGTCACAGAAAAGAAAATGAAAAAGAAATATTGTGAAAGACTAGTAAGGTACATGTGAGTCAACCTATGAGTAGGTCATTTGCATCCCAATCATATTCATTGTATAGTGAAGGTAGAAAACTAGCCAAAGGGACAATAGCAAGTGCCAAACTAGGGCCATCACTAGGTTCAACACTCTTCTTAGGAGAATTATTGTTTAAGCTCATGGAAGAGGAAAACAATGTATTCAATTCATTATGCACCTCTTCTTAAATTTTAGCAACTTCCTCATCATCATCTAAATTAATCACAATAGGACGTTGAATGATAATGTATAAAGAAGTTTTGAACTCTTGTTGTGGTTGTTGTATTGGGTTTTTTTGTTTCGGGGTGAGGGTAGAGTCATCATGCATCGCTTCAGTAAAGTTTGGATTTTTATTTTCTTTGTTTATTTCATCATTTAACCTACGAGCAAGGGCACGACATCTATTCCTACTCTCTTTAGTATCTTTGTTTCTTTTAGTTTAGTTTTCAAGTTGCATTTGTGTAGGAGCGAGTTGATCAACCATAGGTTTCTTTTCTTCCCTAAGGGGAGGAACAGAAGGAACCACAAGAGGTTGTTCAACCAATTTATCTTTGACTTTGTAAACTTTTTTTATTCTAGGAGGCGTGATAGGATTTATTTCATTATCTCTTGTTCATTTTTAGGAAATAGGTGAAGGTTTTGTCTTAGGTTGGTCTTGGTTAGTGAGAGTTTCTTTAGGCTCAATCATGGTTTCATCTAGGATGGTAGGTTCGAATGGAGACATTTTTTGAAGGGATAATTCTACTATTTTCTTTTCCTTGAACTTTTGATAGGATAGGAAAAAGAAGTCTTCTCATGGTTTATAGGTTCTATAGGTTCAGGCCAAAATAAATATAAGGAAAATTTACCTTTGGAGGACAACAGGTTAAAACTACTATGATGGATGATGAAAAAATCATTATCAAAGGGAAACTTTAATCATTTATGCATAGCTGAAGGGACTACATTCATGGAGTGAAGCCATGGATATCCTAGCTTCACACAAAACTGGTCCAACTGTGGGGTACAAGTTCAAATTTGTGTCACACTTTTATAAAGGAAATAACCAACGCTGATCTAAATTTTAAACTTGAATCACTAGAAAGTGGCATATATGTTTTCAATTTTGAAATGATGTAAACTAATAAAATGTGTATTTTTTAGTATATTTTATGTTTGTATTTTTAAAAAAAAATTAAAAAAATATTTGAATATATTTTTTTATAAATTAACACGATAATTTAGTTGCTGATAAAATGTTGATAAATGACGTTACATGAGACGTCAAGCTTTATATAGTAATTTTTCTTTTTTTTCCTTCAAAGTTGTGTATATTTATTACTAAAAACTTTAGGGCATGAATATATTTTTTTGTAATTTTAATAAATACATATTTTTAAATAAATATTTCAATGTGCATGTATTAAAACATGGTTGTTTCCACTCGATGTCAACTTTTATACTAAATATTTATCTAAAATAGAAAACAAATTATACTCTCTTAATCTAGACTCTTTTACCTCAGGCATCATATTTTTTTAAATTTTTTTAATAAGTTTTAGTATTTTTGTTGACATGGTAATAACCTAATATTTTTCTACTAATATCCTACTTTTAGTAAAAAAATAAAAATAATAATTGAACTATTAAAATATATATAGATTTGAAAACTACACTTATGGATCTACAAAAGAGTATTTTTATTCTTATTTTTAAAAGTTTTTTATATGAGTAGGGGTATGTGCAAGATCATGATGGGCCAAAAAATGGTGATATGATAGGTATGTGTAGGGTATGTGGTTGATGATTTTTTTAAAACCCAAATTGATGAAACGAAAAGGGTTTTTAAAGGATATTCTTAGCTTTCCACCAATATAAATTACGTTTTACTTTAAATTTAATAAATTATTATTATTCATTTTCTATTTGAATTATGACTAAAATCCTAATTGATAGGCTGATTGAAAAATATCTATAGCTTTCAAATTGTATCATATTTTTTGAATCTAAAACATGCGTCACATTTTATGCTTTGCATATTATAGGATTAGAAAAAAAAGATTAAATTTCATGAAGTTTTGACCAAGTTAAGGTGGTCAGACATATGAGTATTTTATATGTTTTAAAATTTGTAATAAAAATTTCAAAATTAATTATTTACTTGGAAAAAAATTACAAAAAAATATGCATCACATCAGGACATGAGTCCTCTACTTATCTCTAAAATTTTATTAAAAAATATTATCATTTTATTGTGGTTAGGGTGGTCAGACAAACACCTACTTCTTATTATTTCCCTGAAATTTAAGTACTACTTAATTAAAATTTCAAAGTTTCACCAAATAGAATTTTTTTAAAATAAACTTAGTAGTTTAGAAACTACATTCAATTTTCTACAGATTCTATTCTTACATATTTTTGAAATAATATAGATAACTTATTCAAATTTTTACATAAAGTTTCCTAACTTTGATTTTTCTGAATTTTTCACCACTTAAGGGCCTATTTTTCCCATGATGATCTTGCACATACCCGTAGGAGTTGTTGAAACATCATTTTTTTCAAATAATTTCATTTTTTTAGTAAAATGGCCTCAAATTGGTTCTACATATGCATTTAGCCAACAATTTTAGTTGGAAAAGTTGTGGACATTTAATTTATCTAGAATGAATCTTACTAGATCATATGTTTGACTAAAATTCATTTTTAGTTATAAATACTAAAATTCACTTGAGCTGATAAGTTGGCTGAAAGTGTGACACAAATTTGTACTTTTACCCTATGGGATGATGGAGGACGAGATATCTAATTTTTTTGGTCCTATTTGCAATGGTAAGGTGATCGATCCTATCAAAGGGCAAGCAAAACAATTATGCATCTTAACCCATGCTTTCGATTTATCATATATATCTTGATAGAGTTCATGCAAAAGTAAGAATTCCTTGGTGATCACATTCTCTTCACAGATGAGATCTATTAATATCCCATTAGTCTGATTCTCATAGATATGACTGGCTATGTAAAGAGGACCATCAGGTGCATGTTTAACTATATCTTTAGAGGTGAAAGAAATGTCAAAAGGATTTTTAGTTTGGCCCTTACGATGTTGAGTTTCAACCAATACAACTAGAACATCAAAATTATTTTGTTCTTGTTGATCATTATCCATAAGACTTTTTTGAATTGTATCTATGTTCACATCATCCATGTCAACATTCATCACATTAGTCTTTGTATTTTCACTAGCTTTGACAAATGAAATGTTATTTTTCGGCATGGGGTTGGTAAATATTTTCAATTTTTGGTTAGGAGGTGTAATAGACTTATTTCCTTGATCATTAACACCTCTAATAGAAAGATAGAAAAAATCAATTAGGTCTTGCACAAGATGTTTAAGATGCTTACAATGTTCTGTATTGTGTCCATTTTTTTGATGATAATGGCAATAAGTGTTTGATCTGAAGTTTGGAGGTAAAGGCTTATTAGATTTTGGTGTTTTAATAGGAGGCAAGGTAATCATTTGTTGTTCTAAAAGTTGAGACATTGTGTTATGAAGGGTGTCTGGTAAGGGAGTGAATTATCTTTTTAGGGCCCCATAGCTAAAGGGTATCACAACTTTAACATCATCTACTTGGTTATTGACATTTTGAGTTGTTTGTTGAGGGGGATTAAATTGAAGGAAACCTTTATTCTTTTTTCTAAAAAATTGGGAATTGCTTTGATTTGTAGGCTTGGATTTCTCAGTATAGGCAAAGGTGGATTTTGTATCTTGACTACTAACCGAATTTTGATAATCATGGAGGGTGGTACACAAGTGCATAAAGGAGGAAAATTTCATCATGGCAAGCTTGCCTTGTGTCTTGCTTTGCAAATTTTCTATGAACATATTTTGAAGGTGAGGATCAAGAACCTTGACATCAATTTGGGAATAAAGCGATTGATAGCATGAGATAAATTCGGTTATCTTTTCTTCTTCTTTTTTCTTGCACCTCATCAAATCATCCATCTCATCAAATCATCCAAGGTCATCTTAGGAGTCATATGCACTTGGAAATGGTTCAAAAATGCCTCAACAAGTTCATTGAATGAACAAATTGAGTTGTTTGGTAAAGAAGAAAACCTTTCCAAGGTAGTATCTTTTAAGGACCTAGGGAAAAGTTTAGCCAAGAGTTTATCATCAAGGACAATGTCACTGCATAAGATGGTATAAGTATTATCATGGTTAGAAGGGTCTCCCTTTCCTCTATATTTCTTAAACCTAGGTACCTCTACACCTTGTGGCATTAGTGTTCACAATATCTCTAAGGACAATGGACTTCTTTTGACATAATATGTAGGTGGGCCATTTTTATTTTGATTGATGGTAGAAATTTGTTTTTGAAGGGATGAAACAGTTTAGAAGATTTTATTTATGAGAGGATCATTGGTTATGTTATGAGATGGAAGTGAAAAAGGTGAAGGGGTGTATGTGTTCAAAGTACAAGTGAATGGAATGTTTATAGGTGGTAAGGTATCAGGAGATATGATGTGCGATACCACAAAGGTACTAGGGATGCTAGTGGAAATACCTAAGGAAGGAATAACATTACTAGTTGGTTGCATCAGTTGTTGTGACTTAAGGGTTGGTATCGGAAGGTATTGAGGCAATTTGTGTGGGAGGAGAAATTTGAGTTCCTCCTTGGCTTGTGACATTTCTTGTAGGTAAAGGATAACTAGTGGTTGAGGTGAGGTGTTTTCCAAAGATTTGAACTATTTTTTTCACAAGGTCAATTCCATCTTCACTTTCAAGCATGTGATGAATGTTATCTATAGTAGGGATCATGTTGTCATTTTTCACTTGATGTTGTATGTTTGCTAGGTCTTCGTGGATTTTGATTATGTTTTATTGTGGGACATTATCATTCCTTGTTTCAATGTACATCACACTACTTCAAGGAAAGGAGTTGTTAAGGGTATGGGCCATACCTAGTGTACTAGTGTCAATACTAGGAGTGAAAGAGCTAGGCAACCCAAGATCCACAATGATTGTGCTATTGTGGGATGACATGAGTCTCGAAATTCATCTCACTACAGTATTAGCAATAGGACACCAAATACTCATACAAGGGCTATAAATGCAAGATGATTGCAAATATAATATAAGCTAAGAACAATGAAATGACTATAATAGAAATTTTGTGAAGGGTACGTGTAGGATCATGGTGGGCCAAAAAGTGGCGATATGATGGGTATGTGTAGGGTATGTGGCTGACGACTTTTTTTTACCCAAAATTGATGTAACGAAAAGGGTTTTTAAAGGATATTCTTACCTTTCCACCAGTATAAATTATGCTTTACATTGAATTTAATAAATAAGTATTATTAATTTTCTATTTTAATTACAACTAAAGTCGTGATTGATAGCCTAATTGAAAAAAATCTATAGCTTTCAAATGGTATAACATTTTTTGAATCTAAAACATGTGTAACATTCTATGCTTTGTATACTATAGGATTAAAAAAGTAAAAATTGAATTTTATGACGTTTTAACCAAGTTAAGGTGGTTAGACATACAATTTTTTATATTTTTTAAATGTTGTAATTAAAAAATCATAATCAATTATTTACTTGGAAAAAAATTACAAAAAAATAAGCATCACATCAAGACATAACTCCTCTACTTATATCTAAAATATTATAAAAAAATTATCATTTTATTGTGGTTAGGTTGGTTAGAGAGACACCTACTTATTTTTTCCCTGAAATTTTAAGTGCTACTGCATTGAAATTTCAAATTTTCACTATATATATATATATATATATATATTGTGACATAAATTTTAGGAACCCGAAATGCTAGGCTCTCTTCCTAAGATTTTTTACCTAGAAAGAAAGAGATTTGGGGTTCTAAAATGCTTATGCACATTCAAATTAGGATGTATGCAATGGGATATGATTTAAATGAACTAATCTAAATGCAATTGACTGATTAATATGATCTAAAATGAATGTTAAAGTGCAATTTAAGCTATGTTTGAAAAAACTTTGTGATATGGCTATGTGCGGGATCATCGAAAAAATAGGCCCTTAAGTGGCAAAAAAATTAGAAAAATCAGAGTTAGGAAAATTGATGTAAAAATTTGAATAAGTTATCTATATTATTTCAAAAATATGTATAAATAGAATCTGTAGAAAATTGAATGTAATTTCTAAACTACTAGGTTTGTTTAAACAAAAAAAAATCTATTTGGTGAAAATTTGAAATTTCAATGCAATAGTACTTAAATTTCAGGGAAAAAATAAGTAGGTGTCTGTTTGACCACCCTAACCAAAATAAAATGATAATAATTTTTATAATATTGTAGGTAAAATAGAGGACTCGTGTCCCAATGTGATGAATATTTTTTATAATTTTTTTCCAAGTAAATAATTAATTATGAATTTTTTATTACAACTGTTAAAAAATATAAAAAACTTGTATGTTTGACCACCTTAGCTTGGTCAAAACTTCATGAAATTCAATTTTGCTATTTTCAATCCTATATTATGTGAAGCATAGAATGTGATTCATGTTTTATATTCAAAATTTGTGATACCATTTGAAAGCTATAGATTTTTTTCAATCAACCTATCAATTCGGACTTTAGTTGTAATTCAAATAGAAAATGAAAGATAATTACTTATTAAATTCAAAGTAAAGAATACTTTATATTGGCAGAAATATGAGAATCTCCTTTAAAAACCCTTTTTGTTTCTTCAATTTTGGGTGAAAAAAAGGCCGTCAACTACATACCCATCATATTGCCACATTTTGGCCCATCATGATCTTGCACATACCCATATGCAAACAACTATGAAAGATGAAGAAATTGAAAGAAATATATAGAAAAAAAGGTATTGGGTCAAATTTGAGTGCACTTGGATGTTGTATGAGCTTTTTGGAGTTTCTGTGATGTTGATGAAATTTTTTGATTTTTCACAGAGGGACTCATTCACCAAGGGTGGCCAATCAGTCCTCCTACTGTTGAAAAAGTGTTGGGAACTAATTTCTGACAACTGGGAGTTGATTTTTGACAAAATGTAGATTTTTAGATTTCAAGTTTGACTCATTCACCAAGGGTGGTGAATCAGTACTCCCCAATATTTCTAGAAAATCAAGAGACAACACTACTACCCCAGATCTGGCAATGTTTGAATATTAGGTTGTTGGGGTCAATTCTATAGAAAATAGAAAAAAAATGCTCAAAACACTTGAAAAGATGATGAGTTGACTTGAAGAGCCTAGTTGACTGGAATTACACTTTTCAAAACCTTTAAACCTATTAAATTTGCAAAAAAAAGCTGCAAATACACATGTAAAAAACAGAAAAGTGTTGAGGGGTTAATGAATAGGGGTTTTCCTTGGTCAAACCCCACTTTGGTAATCAAACCCAATAGAAATGAATGAAATGTAAAGGAAATGATAAATGAATAACATGCAAGTATTAAAAACTTACCAAATCCTTGAAATTCAAATCTAAAGTGATGTCAATGGCTACTCCAAAGTGCTTGAAAAGTGCTTGAAGATTGCTTGAATTGTGTTAGGAGAGATGTAAAATGAGGTTAAAATCACATATTTATACAAATCTTGTGCCTTACTATCCATTCATACCTCATCATAGGCTAACATGAAGTGAATTTGAGTAAAATCCCAAAAGAAATTTTGAAATATTTTAAATTTGGGGCCAAGGGGGACTCCTTCACCACCCTTGGTGAATAAGTCCCACCTAGGACCAAAAACCAAGTGTCAGCAATAATGTTGTGTTTAATGTTGTTTGTCGGGATAGGACCCAAAAATACACTTAATATAAGTATATGATGGCATAAAGAGACAAAATAAAGCATGAGAAGAGTGTAAATAGTGAAAATATGCCTAGAAAAGTGTGAAATCTTGTCACAAGACTTTACAACACTTCAAAATAGGACTTGTTGATGAATAAAAAGGAAATTTTTAGGTGAATTGCATTAAATAGAGTCTAGAAGAATGTAGAAATATCTTACAACACTTCACAACACCATCACAAGACATCATTCTTGAGTTTTAGCACCAAAATAAGCATGTTCAAGCCAAGATACATCATGACATTAAAGAAACATAGTTCCAACAGTATGAAACAAGACCTAAAAGACCATGAAAATGACAAGGGTCCATTTTTCGATGGAACATTTAGCCCCCAATTTAGTGAGAAACTTGCTTCCTCACACTAAAGTAGCCATGAACATCGAGAAGAGGGTTTGAATGCACTTACATTAGCAAGATGGAATACAACAAACTAGAAGGATGATCAAGCCCTCATGATGAAGATCCCATGAAAAAATGAACATAAGGACAAAGGAACACACAAGTGTTAAGAGGAATTGAGTAAAGCTTCGATCATCAATTCAATTAGTTGTGAAAAGAGATCTAGGCTAATTGTTTGGAAAAGAAAGAATGTGTACTCACACTAGGGCCATAGAACTAGTTGTCCACGGGGTGAGAAAGCCCAAAAAGAAGTAAGATACATATGCTAGTTGGTATGGACTCAAAAACACACAAAAGTGGCTATGGGAAAAAGTCATGCCGCTAGTTGGGCTTCCCACTCAACCATGCCAAAGCTATACCCATTTGATAACTTTAACAAGGCACCACAAAGCCAAAGAAAATTCAAAGGTTGGTTTAAGTTTCATACAATAAGTAAAATAAGATGGAACCATAGGCATGCAAGTTGTGTTATGCAAGGTGGCTGAATAAGAATGTTATGTGTGTAAAAATGTTATGTGTATTATGTTCAAAGGAGTCTTGTTCAGTTTATGCAAGGTCAATCACTTAGGGAACATTGTGTCTAATGTCTCCAAAAGAGGATTAATCAAAGAATAGTATATTCATAACTTAGGGGATGTAGTGCATTGCATCAAACCACCAAGAGGAATGCAATATGCTAAGAAAGATCATGCTTATGGAGGACATCACACCTAATGTCATCCACAAAGTGAAAAACACATTGTGTAAATGACAAGGCTTCACTAAGAATGCAAATGAAATAATGGTAATGTATGCCCCCCACTTTAAAGGAATTGCTACAAATCATTTTGTGAGCAATTACTTGAAAGTAGAGAAGAAGAAAAAATGAAAAAAAAACAAGACATGAGAGCCAACCTTGAAAGCTCTATGCCAAGTCATATGTTTCGAGGGTAGGTTGCATCATGTCAACATGGAAGAGAAAAAAAATGAAAGAAGGGAGTTTCCCCCCAGAAAATAAAGTACACCAAACACATAAGGGATCTATGGATTTGGGGTCAATATGCTCATTGCTACAGTGTTTTGATTTAAAGAGCTTGGAACTGTCATCATTCCCCAAAGCACATAGAACTAGAAGAATGATACAAAGAGAGCAAAAACAAAGGAAAGAAAAGTCCATTTTGAGTCAACATGGAAGAGATGTTGCAGTATCAACACTTTGCATCATCCCCAAAAGGAAAAACACAAGCGAAAAGAAAAAAGTGAAAAGTGAAAAAGCCTTTGGGTCAACATGAAGGAGACATTTCAGTCTCAATGCCTTGCATCATCCCCAAAAGGAAAAACACAAGAAGAAACAAAGGAAAAAGGAAAAGAAAAAGGGGGTTTTTGGGTCAACATGGAAGAGACATAGGGCGTCTCAATGCTTTGCGTCATCCCCAAAAGGAAAAACATGAAACAAAAGAAAAAATTTCAAAGCACAACAAATAGAAGAATAGAGATACATATAGAAGAATTACACAAAGAGAAGGAAACATCAAACATACAATACATGAGAACACAATACACACATAAAAAGAAAGAAGAAAAAGGTAAAAGATAAGCTAGGAAAAGGAAAATCACTCAATTAACAATTCATCCGCCTCCCAATCATTTTCAGTGCAATGCGAAGGCAGTTGACTGTCTAAAGCAGGAATCACAAGTGTCGAACTAGGAGTTGTACCAGGTTCTTCACTTGGTGGAGAGGATTTATCATATAAGTTCATTGTAGATGAAAATAAAGAGTTTAAATCATTTTTTATTTCTCCATCTATTTTAGTAATTGTCCCATCATCATCATCATCATCATCAAGATTAATAATGGTGGGAGGACTAAGGGTGATTTCTAAGGATGGATGTATCAAAAGCATTGGTTGTTGAATATGTTGGTTTTGTTGTGATGGTGGTATAGGACTGTTGTGTGGTTGCTCAGGAGAGGGAAGGTGATTATCTATTACTTTTTAGAAGGGTATAGGTTTATTTGTTTTATTGTCTATTAGGCAAGATTGATGAGCAAGGAGATGATGATGACACCTTCATTCCCTAACACCACAGTTCCATTTAATTCAGTTTTGCAATTGTTGAGTTGTAAGAGAAGATTGAATCGGTATAGGTTTGTCTACTTCCAAAGGGGGAAGAATAGAGGAAACTAAAGAAGAGGGATCAACCACTTTCTCTTTTTCTTTATATAATTGTTTGATTTGAGGAGGTTGAGTAGGATTTGTGTCAGGTTCCCTTTGTCGTTTGAATGATGGTGGGGAAGGGTCTAGAGGGATTTGTTCTGAAGTTGTGTTGGTTAATTGAATGTCATGTTCAAGTGAGTGGAAGTGGACAAATATGTATTATGAAGAGATAATTCAACAATTTTGTTAGCTTTAAACTTTCGATAAGCAATGTAAAATAAGTCCTTTCAAAGGGTGATAGGTTCGATGGGTGTAGGCCAAAAGGCTTCTAAGGAAAAGTTACCTTTGGAAGATAAAGGATTAGATCCACTATGGTGTATGGTGACTACCTCATTGCCATGCAGAAATTTTAAGCACTTGTGCATGACTGATGGGACAACTTTCATTGAGGAAAGCCAAGGAAGGCCTAGCCGCAAACAAAACTAGTTAGATTGTGGAATAATAGAAAATGTTACCTCCAAAGTCTTTGGTCCTATGTGTAAAGGAAGTATGATCGATCCATGCAAAACCATGATGTGTTTTGATCCATGAAATCGGTGGATTATAGTTATCTTTATATAGATCATGTAATACTAGAAATTCTTATGTGATCACATTCTCACCACAAGCGAGATCTATTAATATCCCATTAGTAGGTTTATTATAGATTCTGCTAGCTATGTAGAGAGGACCATCAAGAAGCTTTTTTAGTATGTCTTTAGCAGAAAAATTAATATCAAGAGATTGAGTGGTTTGGCCCTTGCGAGGGATAATGTTTATCTTAGAGACAAGTTTATCCATAGGACTAGCTTGTGGAACAAAAGGAGATGTATTAGGTTGTTCGTTGTGTGTATCAATAGTCATCACGTTAGGCTTGGAAGGTTCACTAGCCTTGATGAATGAGGTAGTATGCTTAGGCATAGGGTTGGTGAAGATTTGGAGATTTTTTTTAGGGGATGCAATAGACTTATTGCCTTGATCATTAACACCCATAATTGTCAATTCACCTGAATCAATGAGGTCTTGAACTAGATGTTTAAGATGCTTGCAATGTTCAGTGTTGTGGCCATTTTGATGATGAAAATGACAATAAGTGTTAGGTTTGAAGGTAGGAGGTAGGGGTTGATTAGGATCAAGTGGTCGAACAAGTGGTAAGGTAAGCATGCATTTTTGGATGAGTTGGTTCATTGTCTGATGGAGGGTGTCAGGTAAAGGGGCGAAATGTCTGTTTGGATCACCATAATGATAAGGCATGACTGTTTTAGAAGTGGCCATTAAGTTTTGAACTTGTGGGGTTGGTTGTGGTTGGGGTGAAGGAGGTGAACTAAATTGTAAGAAACCTCAAGTAGGTTTGCAGAAATTTTCTGAGTTATTTTGGTTTGGATTGTTATGTTCAAGTTTTTCAACTCGATTAGAAGTGGATTTTGACTCATGACTTGAAACCAAATTTTGATACTCACATAAGCTTGTGCACAAATGCATGAATGAAGGGAATTTCATCATGGTAAGTTTATCTTGGAGGTTGGTGTGAAAACTCTCAATAAACATCTTCTGTAAATGTGCACTTGGAATTTGGACATCAACTTGAGCATATAAGGATTGATGACAGGAGATGAAATCTATCACTTTTTCATCAGTGTTTCAAATGTCTACATTGCATAAGGTCAAAAATTTTATTTTTAGGGGTCATGTGCACTTTAAAGTGATTAATGAAAGCTTCTTCCAATTCATTAAATGAATGGATGGAATGATTAGAAAAGTTGGAAAACCATTCTAAGGCAATATCTTTCAAGGTCCTTGAAAATAGTTTTGCTAAAAGTTTATCATCAAGGACAAAATCACAACACAAGGTAGTAAAAGCATTGACATGGTTAATAGGATCTCCTTTTCCTCCATATTTCTCAAACCTCGACATTTCTATTCCTTGTGTCATCGGGGTACGTAAGATTTCTAATGATAAGGGGCTACTATGAACAAGATATGTGGGTGGAGAGGTTTGAGCTTGATTGATGGTGGAAAGTTTGGGTTGCATGGATGAAACAATGTTAAGGAGTCATGTCATAAAAGGATCAGGATAAGTAGATTGAGGTGGAAGGGAAAATGGTGATGTAGTGTAGGTGATGTTAGGGGAAGTGGAAGGAATAGTGAGGGGTGGGAAAGTGGTGGAAGGAGGTTGTGATGCCACAAAATAACTAGGAATGCTAGTGGAAATTGGGAAAGAAGTAGTGACATAATTGGATTGATGTAAAGTTGTATGGACTTGCGGATTGGTATAAGTTGGTATGGAAGCTATGGTTGAAGGAGGAACCTGAGATGCTCCTTGGGTGACATAAGTGTTTGTTGATGGAGTATTGGAAGAGGCATGTTTATTGTAAATCTCAACTATTTCTTTTAGCACTTGCAAGCCATCATCACTTTGAATTAAGCGATGAAGGTTCTTAATAGCAAGTATAGCAGTGGTGGAAATGTTTTCAAGGGACAAGTCTTGTTGTAAATGTGGAAAGTCCTCATGAATTTTAATAACCCTTTCTTGTGGGAGAGACTTGTTTTGATTGTCAAAATGCATAGGATGGAAAGGAGAAGGCATGGAAGTGGTATTGTCAAGGTCTAATACACTAAATTTTCCATACTAGGAGTAGGAGCTCGTGAGATCCCAAGGTCCACAACGAAAGTACTATAGTAGGATTCCATGAGTCTAGAACTTCTTATCACTAAAGTATTATCAATGGGGTACCAAACACTCATGTGAGTACCACAATGGAAGGGTGAATGGGAATGCAAGCTAATCTAAGAATGCAAAATGCCAATAATAGAAAATCTGCTAACTGTAATAGAGGTACAAATACAGAAAACAAAAATGTAGGAAAATGCTAGAAACAATGCAAAATTAATGTCTAAAATATGGAGAGGGATTCATTCACCCTAGGTAGCGAATGAGTCCCAAGATGCAATTTTTTTGTATTTTTCAGAATTGTAAGAATGATTTAAATGTTTTTCAAAATGCAAATATAGACATAGAATGCAAAGTTTTAGTTTTTTCAATGAAATTGAATGAAAGCATGAAAACTAAATGAGTTTTTCACTAATGCAAAATGAAAGATCCTAGAATGCAATAACCATTCAATGTCAATGCAAATGAAACTAGGATGTAAGATATGAATGCAATCAAAATTTTAAAAATGTTCATGACTTGGGTTCACCAAAATGTGACAGATTCTAGGAACCTGAAATGCTAGGCTCTCTTCCTAAGATTTTTCACCTAGAAAGAGAGAGATTTAGGGTTCTAAAATGCTTATGCAAATTCAAATTGGGATGTATGCAATTAGATATGATGTAAATGAACTAATATAAATGCAATTGACTAATTAATATGATCTAAAATGAATGTTAAAGTGCAATTTAAGTTATGTTTGAAAACACATTGTGATATGCAAACAACTATGAAAGATGAAACTAAAAGAAATATGCAGGAAAGAAGGTATTGGGTCAAATCTGAGTGCGCTTAGATGTTTTATGAGCTTTCTAGAGTGTTTGGGATGCTGATGAAAATTTTTTATTTTTCATAGTGGGACTTATTCACCAAGGGTGGCGAATCAATCCTCCTATTGTTGAAAAAGTGTTGGGAACTGATTTCTGACATCCTGGAGTTGATTTCTAACAAAATGCATATTTTTAGATTTCAAGTGGGACTCATTTTCGAAGGGAGGTGAATCAATCCTCCCCAATATTTCTAGAAAATCAAGAGACAACACTGCTACCCCAGATCTGGCAATGTTTGAATATTAGGTTGTCGGGTTCAATTATGTAAAAAATGGACAAAAAATGCTCAAAATGATTGAAAAGATGATGAGTTGAATTGGAGAGCCTAGTTGACTTGAATTTCACTTTTCAACACCTTTAAACCTATTAAATTTGCAAAACAAAGTTGCAAATACACATGCACAAAGGGGGAAAATGTTGAGGGGTTAGTGAATAGGGGTTTGCCTTGGTCAAACCCCACTTTGGTAATCAATCCCAATAGAAATGAATGACATGTAAAGGAAATGATAAATGAATAACATGCAAGTATTACAAACTTTCCAAATCCTTGAAATTCAAATCTAAAGTGATGTCAATGGCTGCTCAAAAGTGCTTGAATTGATTATGTAGAATGCTTAAGTGCTTGAAGATTGCTTGAATTGTGTTAGGAGAGATGTAAAATGAGGTTAAAATCACATATTTATAAAAATATTGTGCCTTACTATCCATTCATACCTCATCATAGGCCGACATGAAGTGAACTTGAGTAAAATCCGAAAAGAAAACTTGAAATATTTTGAATTTGGGGCCAAGGGGGACTCCTTCACCACCCTTGGCAAATGAGTCCCACCTGAGACCCAAAACCAAGTGTCTGGAATAATGTTGTGTTTAATGTTGTTTATTGGGATAGGACCCAAAAATACACTTAATATAAGCATATGAGGGCATAAAGAGAAAAAATAAAGCATGAGAAGGGTGTAAATAGTGAAAATATGCCTAGAAAAGTGTGAAATCTTGTTACAAGACTTTACAACATTTCAAAATAGGATTTGTTGATGAATAAAAAGGTGATTTTTAGGTGAATTGCATTAAATAGAGTCTAGAAGAATGTAGAAATGTCTTACAACACTTCACAACACCTTCACAAGACGTCATTCTTTGAGTTTTAGCACCAAAATAAACATGTTGAAGCCAAGATACATCATGAAATTAAAGCAACATAGTTCCAATAGTATGAAACAAGACCTAAAAGACCATGAAAATGACAAGGGTCATTTTTTTGATGACACATATATTTGTATATATATATATATATTTAAAATAAACCTAGTAGTTTAGAAACTACATTCAATTTTCTACAGATTATATTCTTACATATTTTTGAAATAATATAGATAACCTTTTCAAATTTTTACATTAAGTTGCCTAACTCTTATTTTTCCGAATTTCATCGCCACTTAAAGGCTAGTTTTTTCCATGATGATCATGTGCACATACCCATATGATTATACAAAAAATTCATATTATTCCTTCAAATCCCTCTTTCAATGCTATGGAGAATGTTTCAATAGGCACAAATCCAGGTATGTCTTCAAATCCACATTTTAGTGAAATAGAAAATTTGTTTGTAGAAGTTTTACAAGATGTAGGACTTAATGATGTTGACATTGATAATATTCAGAGAGATGAATTTTTTATAGAATTTGTTGAAAATAAATTAGAAAATGAAAATGAAAATTGTGTAAATGTTGTTGAAAATGAAAATTAAAAATATTTTGTTGAAAATGAAAATGAGAATGATCCTTTTGTTGAAAATAAAAATGAAAACCATTTTGTTGATGAAAATGAAAATGAAAACCATTTTGTTGATGAAAATGAAGATGAAAATGTAAATCATTTTGAAGTTGAAAATGAAAATCTAGAATGTGATGTTGAATTTAATGAAAATACTTTTTTGAAAATTGAAAGCGATGTTTTGGATAATCTTCTTGGTAAGATTTATTGAGGAAAATAAGAACACATGAATAGAATATACAAAAAAATTATTTTATCGTAAAAAAATTGCATTTCAATGTCAACTAATGATGCAATTGATGAGAATGCAAAAAATGAGGAAAATAATGAAAATTTTAGGCTTTTTTGTTAGACCAAGAATAAAGGACCAATCATTAAAACATGCTATGTCTATTGTTGCTAGTGCCATTCAATCTATTGGGAAAAATAGTCAATTTAAAGATAAAAATGCAACAAGAAGAGCTATAACAACTACTATAGTTAATAAAGAAACTTTGAATAAAAAAATGGTAATTAATATTAGTGAAGTTCTACAAATACATCCTAGAACATTGCTAAGAGTGGAAAAAAGAAGAGAAAGTATAGAAAATGATCCAATTAACCAATGTTGGAGTTTTAGTGGTCGATTCCTGAGGTTTGACATGAAATCAAATGTTCAAATCAAATCTTTGAGTGAAAAATATTGGCATGATAATACTAGGGTATCATCTAATGCTAGAGATGTTTTAAAACTAAGAGTGTGATCCAAATTTCAAGATCCTCATCTGAAACACCTATTAGTGTATGTGTAGGATCATGATGGGCCAAAGAGTGGTTATATGATGGATATGTGTAGCGTATGTGGCTTTAACCCAAAATTGATGAAACGAAAAGGGTTTTTAAAGGATATTCTTAGCTTTCCACCAATAGAAATTACACTTTACTTTAAATTTAATAAATAATTATTATTCATTTTCTATTTGAATTACAAATAAAATCCTAATTGATAGGTTGATTGAAAAATATCTATAGCTTTCAAATGTTATCATATTTTTTGAATCTGAAACATGCGTCATATTCTATGCTTTTCATACTATAGGATTAAAAAAAAGATTGAATTTCATGAATTTTTGACCAAGTTAAGTTGGTCAAACATATGAGTTTTTATATATTTTTTAATTTGTAATAAAAAAATCATAATTAATTATTTACTTGGAAAAAAATTACAAAAAAATATGCATCACATCAAGACATGAGTCCTCTACTTATATCTAAAATTGTATAAAAAAATATTATGATTTTTTTTGGTTAGGGTGGTCAAACAGACACCTACTTCTTATTTTTTCCCTGGAATTTAAGTACTACTACATTGAAATTTCAAATTTTCACCAAATAGATCTTTCTTTTAAATAAACCTAGTAGTTTAGAAACTAAATTCAATTTTCTACAAATTCTATTGTTACATATTTTTGAAATAATATAGATAACTTATTCAAATTTTTACGTCAAGTTGCCTAACTCTAATTTTTCTAAATTTTTCGCCACTTAAGGGCCTATTTTTTCCATGATGATCCTACACATACCTATTAGATACAACAAAAACTGAATTTTATAGAAAATTTTGTGGTGATTTATTGTTACCTGGTAATATGAAAATAATTCAAAGGTCCTTTTGTAGAAGTTGAGAAAACACAACTTCATAGGAGCCCAGTGATCTCTGCAAGCTAAGAATACCTGTTATAGGGAGAAGCAAAGAGAAGAAACACATAAAACATTAAAAATGCTCAAAGATGTGGAGCTCTATATTTACCAATGTGTTAAAGAATAATGCAAAAGAAAAAATTTAACCACATATAGGTCAAAAAACCCCAAAAAGGAAAACCCTAGGCTTGCACATTAATAATTAATAAAATAATTAATTATTAGGCACCTAATGTTAGCTTAAGTGTAAAAGAGATAAAAAGGAACTGTAATTAATTAAACAAATATTGTTTAATTAATCAAGTAAATAACCAATTACTCTAACACCCCCCCTTAAGCTAGACTTAGGGAGAAGCTAAAACCTAGAAGCAGCTATTGAAAGCAAAAAACAATGGGTCCTAGCAACAAGGCCAGATCAGGTACCCAAGTACAAGGAAATCTCTATGAAATGGAGAAAAGGAGAAAACTCAGTGGGAAAAAAACTCCTCTCCAAAAAGAGATAGAAGAAAATGTTGAAAGAAACATGAAGGCCTCATAAAGACCCCCCAAGGACAACTTCCTTCACCCCAAGCATAGAGCGCAACTAAAGATAGTACGGCGATGCAAAAGGCTTCATGAAGATGTCTACAACCTGCTCAGCAGTGGGAATATACTCCAAGATGAGAGAACCATCCTGAATCAACTATCTAATGAACTGCATATGAAGCTCAATGTGCTTCATCCATTGATGTTCCACTGGGTTGTGAGAAATGTGTATAGCACTCTGATTGTCACACCAAAGAATAGTGGGACTATCAGGAGGAAAACCAAAATCAGTCATCAACTGTCAAAGCCATAAAATCTCCTTACTAACGAGCACATCAACTCAGTACTCAGCCTCTGTAGATGATAATGCATGAGCAGTCTGCTTCTTGCAAGACCATGTGATAGGACCAGAGCCAAGACAGAAAACAAAGCCAGAAGTAGACTTTCGATCATTGACATCACCAGTCCAATATGAGTCAGTGTAGCCAACAATGTGAGGATCCCCTGATGTGCAGTGAATGCCATAAGAAATGGTGCCCTAAATGTACCTCAAAATACATTTGGCAGCTTTCTAGTGACTCTCATGAGGATCATGGGAGAATTGAGAGACAAGGCCAACCACAAAGGAAAGATTAGGATGAGTGTGAGTCAGGTACAACAAACTGACAACCAACTGCCTGTAAAGTGTAGAATATACTGAAGGAGTGGGGAAAGTAGTAGTCAAAACAACCCCTGATTGAAAAGGTGTGGGGGTAGGCTTGTAATCAAGCATTCCAAAGCGCTAAATCATATCAAGAGCATACTTTTGTTGGTAAATGGAGATCCCATCAGAAGATTGAATCACCTGAAGACCAAGAAAATAGTGCATAAGACCGAGATCTGTCATCTCAAACTACTCCATCAAAGCTCACTGAGCATGTTGAATTATAGAGGATGAGCTACCTGTGATGAGGAGATCATCAACATATAGCACAAAAATTAGGATCTCACCCTCAAGATTCTAAATATAGACTGTGGGATCAGAATGACAGCGTGTGAAACTAGTGGAGAGCAAAAAAGAGTCCATCTTCTCATACCAAGCCTGAGGGGCTTGTTTGAGACCATATAATGAATGTCGAAGTCTACAAACCAAAGAAGCATCCTACACAGATCCCTAAGGCTGCTCCATATAGATCTCCTCCTATAGGTCACTATGCAAGAATGCACTCTTCACATCCATCTGAAAAATGGGCCATCCCCTAAAAGCTGCAAGTGATTGTACAAAGAGAATAGAATTCATCTTGGCTACAAGGGAAAATGTCTTAGAGTAATCAATACCCTCAACCTGTGAGAAACCCTTTGCAACAAGATGTGCTTTATACTTATCAATAGAACCATCAATAGCATACTTGGTGTGATATAACCATCTGCACTGAACCATCTTTCTACCCTTAGGAAGAGGACAGAGATCCCAAGTACTATTCCTCATCAAAGAAGAATACTCCTCCATAGCACTATCCCACTCAGGGTGACTTGTTGCCTCTGAAAACTTCTGAGGATCCTCTGAAAAAGCATGACTCAAAAGAGTAGAACCCATAGTATGAGAATGGGTGCGACAAGTGTCTGAAGGATCACCTACCATAGATCTTGCTGCCTTAATAGTAAAGTGAGCCCATTTGGGCATCTGAGGTGGAGCAAGTGGAGGTGGAGATGGGGGATCATCATCATCCTCATCAGAATCATCCTCAACATAATCTTGAAGAGCTGCAATGGGAGGAGTAGGTAATGAAGTAGACACTGGAGACAGGGTATCCACTGTGGGAAGGCGTTCATCAAACAGGACATCCCGTCAAAATAAGACCTCTTTGGAATCAGGATCATAAAACCTATACACCTTAACATCCTCATAGTAGCCAACAAAAATGAGGGGTTGACTCTTATGCTCCATGGCTCTCCTCTGAGCATCAGCAATAAATGCCCATGCCTCACTACCAAATACTCGAAATGATGAAACATCAGGCTTGTCATGAGACCAAGCCTCCTCAGGAGTCATATGTCGAATCACCTTGTGAGGCATCTGATTCTAAATATAGTTGGCACAATTAACTACCTTAGCCTAAAAGGATGGATCCATGGACCTGGATTGAATCATACAATTTTCCATCTCCCGTAAAGTCATGTTCTTTCTCTCAGTGAGACCCTTCTGCTGAGGGGTGTAGGGAATAGTAAGCTAATGCTACAAACCATGCTCAGTGCAAAAATATCTAAAAGCCTAATTCACATACTCCCCCCATTATCTGTACGTATCCGCCAAATAGAAAGGCCAGACTACTTCTCTAAAAATGTCTTGAAGATTCGAAAGGAATCAAAGACATCAGACTTGTACTTAAGAAAGTACACCCATGTGTGTCAGGAGAAGTCATCAATGAATGTGAGTACAAACTTGGCCCCAGAAAAAGGAGTGGGAAATGACATGAGGTCACTATGAATCAACTCCAAGGATGCCAAAGAATGAGTGGATTTTCCCTTCGAAAAGGGATCCCTGTGATTCTTTCCAAGCACACAACCATGACAAACATCGTCAGTGTAGGAAATTTGTGGAAGACCAAGAACAAGTGCTTGTGTACTCATCTATTAAAGATATCTATAATTGACATGGCCCAAACGCTCATGCCAAAGCTTACTCACTAAATTTTCATGTGCTATAAGAGATGAACTTGTACCCTCAGAAGGCTCAAATCCATCAAATCTATAAAGATGAGATGCAGTATCAACATACCCAGTAGCCACAACCAAATCAGAGTCATGGAGGTCCTGAATAACCACATCATGTGTTGACAAATCAACTGTATTACCAGAGCCAAAATGGAAATTCTGATAAATGGATAGGAGGTTCATCGAGATGTCAGGAACAACCAGAACATCCTGTAGAGTACACCCATCCAAAGAGATAGAACCTAAACCCAAGACTAAAAGTTGTGTAGAGTCACCCACTGCAATCTATGAAGTACCACAAGAGGCAAGAGAAGGGACCAACTACTGAGTGTGAGTCATATGGTGAGAAGCACCAGAATCTAAAATCCAAGTGGACCCATAGGTCTCGAGCAATGAGAGCATTGCCTTTCCCTGTGGAAGGAGAAAATGACTGAGGTGAGGAGATGTGATGTTGTTGCATGGCTTCCCCTAAAGTTCTAATTGTTTCCAACACATGGAAACTGGATGTCCTTCCTTGCCACAGAAGCTGCAAGTGTCTCCTAATTTCATCTTAGTCTTGGAAGAAGACTCACCAGACTTCGATGATTTCCCCTGTTTCGGATTGAGTGATGGTTTGGAATCAGACTTAGGAGGTGATTTGGAGGAATTCTCATTGCCTGCAAAATCTTTCTTGGGCTTCAGTTTCTACTTTTTTTTCTCCTTAGATGATTGAGCAACTAATGCTTTGTTCTTTGATCCTAAGAGCATATCAATCTAAGAAAGGTGTGACTGCTCATGAGAAAAATGCTCACAAAACACATCAAGGATAGGCATGGTAAAATGAGCACCCAGGCCATCCATTGTGGAATAGAAGGAAGAAGAAAATATCTGAAATGGACCATGAAGCTTTGAAAGGATCAAGTAAATGCACTCTGTGTCTGACTTATCCTTGCCACAATCCTGTAAAATAGTGTGGATAGTTTTAAATTTGTTCAAAAAGTCCTCAATAGTGGGAAATGATTCAAGTAACAGTGAAATCAGCTCTGCCTCAATCTGTAATGCTTGGAACTCATTAATGGTCCCAAAAAGTGTCTCAAACTTCAACCACATGGCTCGAGGAGTGAGTGAAGCATCAATGTGAAACAAAAGACTGTCTAAAATGTGCATGGATAGCAAACCCATAGCTTCATCCATCTTGTTCCTGTGATGAACAATCTCAAAAGGATGTTGAAACTAAGGCTGAACCTCATCAAAAAACCCCAAAAAGGAAAACCCTAGGCTTGTACATTAATAATTAATAAAATAATTAATTATTATGCACCTAATGTTATCTTAAGTGTAAAAGAGATAAAAAAGAACTTTAATTAATTAAACAAATATTGTTTAATTAATCAAGTAAATAACCAATTACTCTAACACTTTTGAAAAATTTAAACCCTAGTATGTAAAAATTAATAAGCAACGAATATCTTGTTGTAAAACGCATGTTCAATTTCATTATATTTATGATGTTTCTCGATATATATGTTGTACTTTGCATACTAACATGAATATATAGGAATGTGGGATTAGTATGCTACCTAAAACAATAAGGGAGTTTATATTAGGTTTGTTTTTTGAAAGATCTAATGGTAAATTGTTTTAAATTTATTTTCTTGTATTTCTTGACAATGCATTAGCTGTGGAAATATTTCATTCTTAAGAATTTGTATGCATGAAAGTGTTGATAATGATTTTGGACAATAATTAGTAGATGTTAAATGATTTAAGAATGTTGACTATTCTTTAAAAGATGGAAAAATAGGACATCATTGTGATTTAGTTACATAAAAAGTTAGTGTACATGCATTCATGAGTGAATTTAAGAATAAGATTGTACCAAAATATGTCACGCACTTTCAACATTCTTGATGGTTTGATGGCCAATTTCACGCATGTAGAAACACATTTCCAATTGGTACTATAGTTTCAATTGTTGATTTTGTAGAAAATTATGCTCTAGCTTCACAAGAGGAAATTCAATCATAGTATTATAATTCAGTGCAAGTAGCTATGTTTTTCCATATTGTTTATAGACATGTAGATGATAGCAGAGAGGATGATAGAAATTTTTTAAGGGAGTATCATTTTTGTTTGAGTGATAATTTTTTACACTTGTCAGAGTTTGTTTAATATTGTTTCAATATATTTTATAGAAATTTAAGAGAAAGAGGAATCTAGATGATAGAATACCTCATATGGTCAGATAATTGTACAGGGCAGTTCAAGAATGCTTGAATGTTGTATTTGTTAAGTAGGGTTGATAAGGAACTTCATGTCCAACATATATGAAGTTTTTTTGAAGCTGGGCATGGTAAAGGAGAACATGATGGAGCTGGTGCATGTGTCAAAAGAATTCTTGCTAGAGAACATTTGAAATTTGAAGATGCAGTAAGATTTAAAGATGAGCATGGGATTGTTGATTGGTGCAATACAAGATTATTTGCACCTAGTTGGAGTGAGTACTCTACAGTTCATCGATTCTTTTGGTTGGTTGAAGAAGAGAACATTCTACCTAGAGTTGATTGTGAAACAATTAGTTGGTCTACTAAATGTCATTCATTTAGGAGTTCGACATCAAGCACACGGAATATCTGGACAAGGGAGGTTTCATTTTTTTGTTAGTTTGTATCTCAAGAGATTGGGAAGCATGTGAAAA
This sequence comes from Sequoia sempervirens, assembly GCA_007258455.2. Classification (NCBI taxonomy): domain Eukaryota; kingdom Viridiplantae; phylum Streptophyta; class Pinopsida; order Cupressales; family Cupressaceae; genus Sequoia; species Sequoia sempervirens. The sequence continues at coordinate 506,985,563 of VDFB02047230.1, read as the reverse complement.
TATAGAATGGGTTGAACAACGGGAGCGAAGATTGTTGAAACCTACACAAGCACATGATCAATATGAAAGAACTATTAAAGAAAATAATTAAGTGTTTGGATCTGAAGACTATGACTATGTTTTAGACCTTGTAAAAGAATGTAATTTAATTCAATTTATTTGATTTTATTTCACTTTATTAAGTTATTTTGTAATACTAAATTATTTTTATGGATATGCAAAAGTTATTAAATAAAATTTTGTTTGCATAACATGTGTATGCTATTGTTGCACCTAAGAGGAATGAAGAGGAAACAAAAATTTGGTTGGCTCATTGTGTGGAGACTAAACATAAGTTAATAGCACCTCGAGAAGATGATGATGGCTATCATTATCCAACAGGTATGGTGATCCTCTTAAGACATCCCCTTACGAAAATTTTGATAACAAGTTTTTGATCCCCTTAAGCAATTTTTTAAAATAAGTCTTTGATCCCCTTAAGAAAATTTTGAGAACTTATTTGATGATGGTTTTCATGTTTCCAATAGGATCGGTGGTGGTTGTTGGCACTTGGCTATGCAAATACCTAACAAGGAAGAGTGGTCTACCTACATTCAAAGATTATGAAATGCATAAAAATATTATACACTATTCATATTTGGTGGTGGCAACAAATATAAAACTAGATCTGTATCGTGGACGACCTACAAATAAAGTGCTATGGAAAATTTCTATGGAAGAGCATGAGACAATCATAGATGCATTGCAAAAAAGATAGGACGTAGATGGTAAAATGAAATAAGTAAATATAGGCAAATATAGATTTACTTTTATATTTTCCTTTTAAATAGATTAGCGTATGTGGAGGATCATCATGGAAAAAATAGGGCCTTAAGTGGTGATAAAATTTAGAAAGATCAGAGTTAGGCAATTTGACACAAAAATTTGAATAAGTTATCTATATTATTTCAAAAAAATGTAAGAATAGAATCTATAGAAAATTGAATGTAGTTTCTAAACTACCAGGTTTATTTTAAAAAAATAAAAAATCTATTTGGTGAAAATTTGAAATTTCAATGCAGTAGCACTTACATTTCAATGAAAAAATAAGAAGTGGGTGTTTGTTTGACCACCCTAATCACAATAAAATGATAATATTTTTTTATAAGATTTATTGATATAGGTATGTGCAAGATCATCATGGAAAAAATAGGCCCTTAAGTGGCAAAAATTTTAGAAAAGTCAGGGTTAGGCAACTTGACGTAAAAATTTGAATAATTTATCTATATTATTTCAAAAATATTTAAACATAGAATCTATAGCTAATTGAATGTAATTTCTAAACTACTAGATATATTTTAAAAAATAAAAAATCTATTTGGTGAAAATTTGAAATTTCAATGCAGTAGTACTTAAATTTCAGTGAAAAAATAAGAAGTAGGTGTCTGTCTAACCACCCTAACCACTATAAAATGATAATATTTTTTAATAATATTTTTTATATAGGTAGAGGATTCATGTCCCGATGTGATGCATATTTTTTGTAATTTTTTTCCATGTAAATAATTAATTGTGAATTTTTTATTACAACTTTTAAAAAGTATAAAAACTTGTATGTCTGACCACCTTAACTTGGTCAAAACTTCAAGAAATTCATTTTTTTTTTAATCCTATAATATGTGAAGCATAGAATGTGACATGTTTTGGATTCAAAAATGTGATACCGTTTGAAAGCTATAGATGTTTTCAATCAACCTATCAATCAGGACTTTAGTTGTAATTCAAATAGAAAATGAATAATAATTATTTATTAAATTCAAATTAAATCATAATTTATATTGGTGGAAAGCTGAGAATCTCCTTTAAAAACCCTTTTTGTTTCATCAATCTTGGGTTTAAAAAAAAGTCATCAGCCACATGGGCCATCATATCACTTACATATCGCCAATTTTTGTCCCATCGTGATCTTGCAATGTATACCCATATAAGTAGAGGAATCATGTCTCGATGTGATGCATATTTTTTTGTAATTTTTTTCCAAGTAAATAATTAATTATGAATTTTTTATTACAACTTTTAAAAAATATTAAAAACTCATATGTCTAACAACTTTAACTTGGTCAAAACTTCATGAGATTCAATTTTTTTTTAATCCTATAGCATGTGAAGCATAGAATGTGACTCATGTTTTGAATTCAAAAAATGTGACACCGTTTGAAAGATATAGATGTTTTTCAATCAAACTATCAATGAGGACTTTAGTCGTAGTTCAAATATAAAATGAATAATAATTATTTATTAAATTCAAAGTAAAGCATAATTTATATTGGTGGAAATTTTAGAATCTCCTTTAAAAACCCTTTTCATTTTATCAATTTTGGGTGTAAAAAAAGTCATTCGCCACATACCCATCATATCACCACTTTATGGCCCATCATTATCCTACAGATACTCATTAAATACATGTTTTGATATTGGTCAAGTGTGTTATTAGTTGAAATTGATTTAAATTGTCCTTTTATAGATTCTTAAGCCATAATAACAAAAATGATCTAATCCATGTAGATTCAACCTAGACAACATGGAATACTTGGTAAAAACAAGTAATTATTAGTTAAATTATATTTAACTACATGTTATGGTTATATATTGATATTGCTTGTACATTAATAGTTAAAATTGATTTATTATCCTTTTTTGTATCCTTAAGCCATCATCGCATTGATCTCATACTTTGAAACAAAAAGGAGAGGATGTCTGGATTCAACCTACACACATGTGTGGAATACTTTTAAATACAAGTACTTGAGTTGTGTACATATAGATAGTTTTATATAAATTAAAATATGTATGTTGTGATAATTTCATTGATATTGCTTGTACCTTTTTGATATCAGGTGGCGTGAATACCTACTACATTTTGGGCACGAGTTTGAGATGTTCTTGAGATGGCATAGCCAAATTTTGTAAACATTGTTTTGAGATGACATATATGTACATACATACACAATTAAACATTTTTTACAAATTACAAATACATGTGCATACACAATTATGTACTCTATGTACTTCTATGCATCAAAATCAATATTCTATATATTTTGTTTGTTAAATGTGCATGTATTCCTACTTTGAAACTTCATATTTGATTGTATAATCACTAAATATCATGTATAAATTATTGTTAAATCAATTATATCCTTAACACATCATATTAAGACCCCTTAAGACATCCCCTTAAGATGTGTCATATTAACACATATCCTAAATATTATACTTAATTATATCATTTGTTATGATGAGTCACCCTAAAATTTATAATACTTGTTTATATCACTTAATATTTATACTTGATTATACTCTTCATTGATCCCCTCAATACATCATATTAGGACCCCTTAATACATCCCCTTTAGACGTGTCGTATTAGCACATATCCTAAATATTATACTTAATTATATCATTTTTTATGATGACTCACCCTAAAACTTATAATACTTGTTTATATCACTTAATATTTATACTTAATTATACTCTTCTTTGATCCCCTTAAGACATCCCCTTAAGACGTGTCGTATTAGCACATATCCTAAATATTATACTTAATTATATCATTTGTTATCATGACTCACCCTAAAGTATAATACTTGTTAAATATATCACTTAATATTTATACTTAATTATACTCTCCTTTGATCCCCTTAAGACATCGTATTAGGACCCCTTAAGACATCCCCTTAAGACAACCTATAAATTAGTGTTTTTTGTCGAACATGAGGTCAACAAGACTGCTATGTTCTTAAGTTTTCTCTAAGAATTTGCATGATTTGTAAATATGGGACTACATGATTTAATTTCAAAACTTTAGCCTATTTTTGGATAATTAAGTTCTTTAATTTAATGTTGTAAAAGAACTAGGAAATATGGTGTTTACTTATAGAACAACTTTTTTGGCAAAACTCATTGCATTTTGATTGGTATTTATGTTTAGTTTATATAATTTATTAATTTTTTTGTTCTCTAATCTTGTATGGTATTTTTTATTTCTTAAAATTTCATCCTTTTGGGTATATAAGCGGATTGATTTTGTTTGTAAATTATGATTTATTGACTAATTATTGATTGATGTGAATTGAATAAGTTCATTGATGAATTATCATTAATTATTGAATGTACATATCATGTATATCATCTTTGAGATCACTAAATTTGTAAAGTACAAATATTAAAATGTCCTATTAATTTCAACTTTAATTTCATATTTATATTTAATTTCACATTAATGTCCTATATTAATGTCTTGACTATGAACATAAAATGCATAAATGTACAAGTGTACATTAAAATTGAACAATAATGAAGTCCATAATATTTACAATATATTAAGTGCATGAAACTAATAAAATAAGCACATGAAATAAAGTCTATCAGAGTACAATCCATGAACTAAAGTCTAACAAAGTACTTGACTGATGAAATATAAAGTCCAATAGAGTACATGAGAAACCAAATATGTAGTCCATGAAATAGTCAAATATAATCCATAAAATCATGATTAGCTCATATATTGTCTCTATGATCAAGAGACCTCTTCACACCATGCAGACTATGTGGATGACCTGAAACACTCTATACAAGAGAAAGATGAAATCAGATGTAAGACGATAAAAAATGGTTTAATGATAATTTAATTTAAATAATTCATCATAAAATTAAAGTATCGTCATATCTAGGTCTAGATCCTATGGTGGACCTAGACCAACCTCTAAATTCTCTGAATCAATCTACATAAACAAGACAAAGAAATTTGAAATTAGATGTAAGTCTCCAATTAAAAATTATTTAATTCAATTTAATTTATAATTTATCATATTTAAATTGTATTGTATTTTGAGGTTGTGCACCCTCTACTCCAGGACATGTTTATACATGCTCAACTACAAGATGTGCCTCATGCTATAAAAGAAAAAGAATTTAAAACATGTATTAGCTTATATTATATATACATATATATACATTCAATTTTAAATTTATAATTATAGCTATTCAGAATATATAATTTGTAATTGACTTTAAATAAATAAAAAATTAAATTACCATGATATATGGAGCTTGCTCTTGCATCCTCCTGGAGGTGTAACTATGACTGAGTCATGGCAGAAATTTGCACTAACAAATTCCTATAAGATTGAATTTAAAGCATGTATACTTGAATTAGGTTAAAATATATATATTCAAGTTTGCACATTTGTGTAGAAATTTTTTAAGCAACCTAAAATTTAGAGGCCTCACAAGTAGCCACAACATCTAATATTTTTCCAATTAACATTCTCATTGTCGTATCAACCTAGACATATATATAAACATTTAACACTTATAATATTTACAAGTGTACATGCACATTTGATATATAGTGAATTCAAAATTCATAATTGTAACTATACTAATGTAAGTTAAACAATTTACAACATAAATGTACCTACCCCTGATCTTCAATGCTTGGCAATGGAGGAGTGCTAGACAACCCCTCATGTGGAATCGACGTGGAAATTGATTGAATAGCCTAAACCAACATAAATATTTAAAACATATGTTCATGATTCAATTATAAATTTAAAACTCAAGTTAAAATTTATTTCATATATAATTTAAAAATTTGAAACCAAAATACCCCATAAGGGTTGCTGACTAGGATTGGTGTCGATGTATGTTTTCATGGAGTGGACGATTGCCCCATGGTTAGTGTCATATGTACACCAAACAATTTGACTATTAAAATGTATTGAATATTTTTCTTTGATGTATGTACATTCATTAAAATTCTTATAAATTAAACATGTAGATATATATTTATACTTGTGTCATAGTGTCCTTAGGGTGATGGCCTACTATAAGAAATTCTACAAATGAACCGAGGTGACTAGATGAACCACCAAAATCTCCACATCCACCTAAACTACATGTGACCTGATCGGGTCCATAGCATAGTTGATGGAAACTAGTACATACATGTGGTCTCGACACTCCTGGAGTGGGACCCAACTCCATAAAATACTCCTTCGTTATCATCATCTCTATGCTCCCTATCTACTATCACAAAATCATGTTGATCAAGGTCTCCTACGAGCGTACTAAGGGATCCTAATGTTGATACCACCACACGTTGATGCAAATGTGTGCAAATGACAAGACCAATAGGAGAAACAAGGAGTTGTGCATGCACAAGGTGTTGGTGATCAACCCTTTCCCCTAACCTTTGTTGTGGAATGCTACCACCAACACCTTGAATTGAAATCAAAATAATTGGGCTTTTCCCCCATAATAAACCAACACCTTGAATTGAAATCAAAATAATTGGGCTTTTCCCCCATAATAAACTCTACATATATAGTTTCTTCAAAAAATACAATGGAACCTCTATATTAGCATGTGGTGGACCCTCAAATACCATATACCATCAATCTAAAAAGTGTGCACTCATCTGTGGATGTATACACCACCTCATGGATATTCTAGATTTATTGGGAGGAATGGGCTGCCGAGTAACAGGGTCGATAAAATAAGCGGCTAGATGTGATTTTGTTATTTTAACATCTAATTTTTTTTTATAGTAGAGATCATCTGTGTAAAATTATCTCATTTGCTCTCTTTCTCATTGATGCCTATCTAGATCAAAATCAATAGTCCTAGTGGAATCCACAACGTTTTGCATCACAGTTACAAAATGTCTCATGTGTGGTGGAATCAATGCTTGATTTTCAATAGAATTTATTTGATTTTGAATGGATTCCACTTGATCATTTATACGTGCTCACAAGCAAGCCTCATTAGATATAGTGGGTGGTGGAGGTGGGATAGGGGGTGGAGGGGGTGGAGGGGGAGGTGGAGCCTGGGGTGGAGGTGTAGGTGGGTCAGGTGTTCGATTGATGATATCATCAATGTTAAATTGATCCATGATATCAGATATAAATTCACTTACATTAAATTATATAAAATTAACATACAAACTTACAAAATTACAAGAAATAGTTAAATTTGAAATGTACATGCAAATTTGTTTACAGAGGATGTGGATACATATACATACACATACATACATTGATTTAAATTGAGCATGTGCATACAAATTTCAAAATTTAATATGTACATACATTTAAAATAAAAAATATGATGCCTAATTTGCATGCATACATCATTCAACTAAACTATGTACATACATACAAATTTCAAAATTTAAGATCTAGAACTATGCAATTTTAATACATGTGCATACTAAAAAATAAACTTGAAACATTCACAAAAATATCATTTTATGTCTAACACATATATACATATTACATTTTTCCAATATGAGAAATCACGATCTAGTAGATAGTCATAAAATATATAGTATTATAAATTCATCATTATAAGTTCATGAATTCAACCAAATTCATAAATTCATGTCACTAAAAATATCCATCGAATGAAAATCATAAATTCATGTCACTAAAAATATACATCCAACCAAATTCATAAATTCATCACACAAAATATCCATCAAATCAAATTCATAAATTAATAACTATAATATCATTGTCTTAATTTATAAACTGTTGTGGCTCTCTACTACATCTCTTCATTTCTTTATGTTTTCCTATTCAAAATCAGAAGTTCTCCTGTCCTCTAGCCATTGTTGATGCGCATCTAAGATCCCATCCATAGCCCTAACAACATCAACATCTTTTTGCATCCTAGATGCAAACATCCTCAAAGGTGGTGCGCTACATTCTTCATTTGGAATAATATTGATTTGATCTTGAATGGTTCTAACATTGGCATTGATTCCTATTTGTAAGTGAGCACCATCGATTTCAGGTGGTGGAGGTGGGGGCTTATGAGGTAGAGTGGGTGGAGGTGGAGGTGAAGGTGGTGGAGATGGATGGTGTGGAGGTGGATTATGAATATTATTGAATTGATCTATGTGATCTCTAAGATATATGTGAACTTGCATTAGATTTGTAATTTCAAAATGTAAGATACATGTTTAGGAAATACCCTTAAACCATTCAATATAAATTTCCTAATTGAATACAAATGATAAAATGTGTAAGCCTCATTTATGTCTAAGGCATGTCACTTGAATGAAAAAGGTAATTGACTATTAATATAGGACAATTTATGAATGATTTAGGGTTTATGGTTTAGAGTTTAGGATTTAGGTTTTAGGGTAATAGGATGGCTTAAGGGGATCTATGTAGTAAGGTCTTAGTACAAAGTGGCATAGCTTAAGTGAATAAAATTTGTTGAAGATTCCCAAGGCAACCAAATTTCATTAAGGTCCTAGGCAACTTCACCAAATTTTATTCACTTGAGCAATATCAGTTTTTCCTAGGACCTTACTAGACATAGATCCCCTTAAGCCATCCTATCACCCTAAACCATAAATCGATCAATATAGATAATGAAATATCATTCATATTATAATATTGCACAATATTATTATTGTTAAATTTGGTTTCCTTGGGAAACTTCACCAAATTTTGAGAACTTATTTGATCCCCTTAAGACATCCTAAAGTATGGCTTAAGGGGATCTATGTAGTAAGTTCCTAGTACAAAATGACATGGCTTAAGTGAATAAAATTTGGTGAAGATGCCCAAGGCAACCAAATTTCATTAAGGTCCTAGGCAACTTCACCAAATTTTATTCACTTAAGCCATGTCATTTTTTCCTAGGACCTTACTAGACATAGATCCCCTTAAGCCATCCTATCACCCTAAACCATAAATCAATCCACCTAGATCATGAAATATCATTCATATTATAACCTTGCATGATCTTATTATTGTTAAATTTGGTTTCCTTGGGCAACTTCAAATTTGTATATCTTATTTGACCCCCTTAAGTAATGTCATATTAGGACCCCTTAAGGCATTGATTTACGGTTTAGGGTGATAGGATGGCTTAAGGGGATCTATGTCTAGTGAGGTCCTAGGAAAAAATGACATGGATCAAGTGAATAAACTTTGGTGAAGTTGCCAAGGCAACCAAATTTCATTAAGGTCCTAGGAAAAAATGATGGATTTAGGGTTTAGGGTTTAGGGTTTAGAGTTTAGAGTTTAGGGTTTAGGGTAATAGGATGGCTTAAGGGGATTTATGTAGTAAGGTCCTCGGAAAAAATGGCATGGCTTAAGGGAATAAAATTTGGTGGAGTTGCCTAATGCAACCAAATTTCATTTTAAGGTCATAGGACAAAATGAATGATTTAATGTTTAGGGTTTAGGGAACTTAGGGTGAAGTTTGAGTGGCCCTTGGAATAATGGACTTGAAAGTTAGTGAACAAAATTTCTTATGGAATAGTTGATTGAGATAGCTCTTATTTCAACTGACCAACCTAGATCATGAAATCTCATTCATATTATAATCTTGCATGATCTTATTATTATTAAATTTGGTTGCCTTGGGAAATTTCATCAAATTTTGAGAAATTCTTTGACCCCCTTAAGAAATGTCATATTAGGATCCCTTAAGACATCGGTTTATGGTTTAGGGTAATAGACTGACTAGTTTATGAATATTTTTTTATTTTATGAATAGATTGACTATTTTTGTGATAGAAACACATAATTATCTATTATTAAGATTGATTTTGGTGTATATTTTAACTTGATATTTTTTAATTGAATATAAGATTATTTTATTTAACATTTTTTCATTAATATTTCCCACTTAAATGAATTTTATGATATAAAATGTATAATAAAATTAGTTAATGTTGAATCTTATTTTATTTTGGATTGTTTGGAATTGAAAGATCCTGAAAGAAAGAAAAGAAAAATATTTAGATTCTTTTAGTGTATGGGTAACTAGTGCAAATTGAGAATTTAGACTAAACTAGAAGCCTAATTAACAATTGATTGACTAGAATGAGAATTAAGATTCTTGAAAGACAAGAGATAACACATGCAAACAAGAAATGGAAACAAGGCATGACTAAGAGAGATCAAAACATAAAATACCAATGAATGCAAATATTATCTAATTAAGTGACAATTGGAAATGGATTGTACAAGGATTTAGGAATTTTCTAACTAAATTTGAAAACAAACATTGATAATTTATGAATTGTAACTATTCTTTAACATATTGTTTTTCCCATACAATGCAAATGAAATTTAAAAAAAATTAAGCAATGCAAATGAATTTTTTCCATTATCAAATATTCTTAAGCTTGAAATAAGGTTTTTCAAATGCAAAATGATTTGTTTGATTTCAATTTAGGGTTTTAGCAATTTTTTTTGTTTGAATTCAATTTAGGGTTTCAATCTAAGCAATTAGGGTTTTTAATGCAATTTTTTTGTTTCATTTCAAACTAGGGCTTTCAAATCCAATTTCTTTTGTTTGATTTGAATTTATGGTTTCAAAAGGCAATTAGCGTTTTCAAATGCAATTTTTTTTGTTTCCTTTCAATTAGGGTTTTCAAATTCAATTTTTTTGGTTTGATTGAACAATTTATGTTTCAAAAGCTAAATTTTGTTCTTAAGATATAATTTAATGTTGATGCTTTCCTTTATATTCAATATCTTTAGGGTTTCATTGCATTTTTTCTTCTACTTCTACAAATAATCATTTCTACTATTACAGGTAAATAAAATGCATAAAACACTAAATAAATTTAAAAAAACACGCTAAAATTTATTATTCTATTAAAAACTTCAAGAAAACATGAAAAAAAAATTGGGGGTGGAGGCGCACCTAAAGGTCGTTATAATGTTGCGTTTGTGCTTGCCCATTTGAGATCCTGTGTTGTTTGAATGAACTGAGTTCCATTTGTTTTTTAAAAATAAATACCACCTTAAAAAAGGATCCAATTTGGAATATAGACTCGAGATCCCGAAGCTAAACAGGATCCCATTTTTTAAAAATTGGGATCTCATTTATGAAAATTAGGATCCCATTTATGAAAATTGGGAACCTATTTTTGCAATGCTAAATTCTTATTTTTGGCTGAGGTAAAAAATTACACATTTCAAGGACTCAACTTCTTGCACTTACCCATAGGGTATTTCTAAGTACTATACCACATAATGATAGATATTTTATGAGGGTGGGAATGGAATCACATTTCCAATGCAACAAATGGTGTAAAAAATGGAGCTCTCTAGCTCCCATTACATTGATTTGAATGAAAGACACTTTTTAACCCTAATATAGTAAAAACCCTAATTTTTAACATATATTTAAGAGTAAAAGGTGAAGTAAATTCAAACTATTTTATCATTTACCTTCTTGTACCTTGAGTGTGGTGAAGAGTGATTGAAGATTATGAGCTAATGAGACTACGATCCTATGAGACTAGATGTCCTACGAGATCATGTCGCCCACGATGAGCATTAATATCAGGTGAGTTGATTTTTTTGCCTTAGCTTTGTCCTTATGCATTTATTTTATAATTTATACATATTTCTAGGTTAATTTAGGGCCTTCAAAAAACTTTTGCAAAGAATCATTTTTTTTACAAAGTTTACTATTTTTTTGCAAAGTGTCCCTTTTGTTTGCGAAGTGTTCCACTTTTTTGCAAAGTATCTCATTTCTTTGCGAAGTGTACCAAAAGGGGTCCAAAGTGTCTAGGACCCTTAGGAGAGTACACTAGAACAAATTTAGTACAATTTTTTATTGTTGATGTATATATTTAAGATTGTGGAATGCTTATAGGACATATTTTTGCTTTTTTGTTAGATTCCTACCTGTTCACAACAGCGTTTGGGTGGTAGATAGATCAACCATCTCCAAGACCTAGCCCCCACTCTTTTAGTAGAGGAGATAGAGATCTTTTAGACTACAATATTATATTTGACATGCCTCATGCCCCCGATGAGGTACCATGATCCTATGTTGATGGCATTAGAAGAGCAATGGAACACAGATATTGTAATGCCCGTCGTGCAAACCCCAAAGGACAAACATTGCACACTTTTTTTTTTAATAATACAAATTAACATGCAACTAAACATTAAAACATATTTACATTGCACATTAACATCCTAATGTCAAGTCCTCTGGGGAAAGCGAGGTCACATCGCATAACAAACTCATAACGAAAAGATAAAAGATAAAGCTAAATAACTTATCTAAATGGACATCCATCATAACATTACACTAACCATTTACAGAAGTACATCCATGTAATCATAAGTAAAAGAATAATACATCGTATGATACAACCATAATGAATCTCATACAATAATGTTTACAAAGGTTCATATACAATACATCAGTGTTTAATACATTACATGATCAATAATGAATACAATGAAATATCCCATACATGTGGGATAAATACATAGTACAAATAATATCTAAATTAAAAAATGAAAAACTAGTACAAGCTCCAACTAAAGAATGCTGAGAAGAATGAACGTTGATGGGAACCCAATAGGTGCGGAGAACATTCCACCAAACCACATGGGTTATAAATAACCCACCCCCCATGCTCAGAGGTGACAAGGAAGTAACCACAACCATGAATTCCATAAGACAACTCCAATAAAGGACAACATAGTACAATATTTCCAAAAATAGCATCAAGGATCACAAAGGACATAAACGACAACATCCATGAGCCAACATAATCAAAATAAAGCCATAAGCCTCATCAAAAACAAACCAAGGCAATAACCATTAACCAAGTAACCAAGGAAACAATCATAAAACATTTCCAAATGAATTTGAAACAACAATCAAAACACAATTCCAGAGGTAACCAAGAAACAAGGCATAAGGGCATCTAGTGGAGAGTGTCATCGCATAGCCTACATGGGTTATCCTGGCCCTTCCTCCAACCTAAGGCACCGGCCCCATCTATGGTTATCTTGGCCCTTACTCCTACTTGAGGCATCAGCCCCATAGGGTAGCTCATGCGGAGCCAATAACCTCTCATGAGGACGAGGTTATGACTTTTCCAACCATGGCTTTCTCAGCCTACCATTAGTCTGCGATAGAAATAATGCATAGACGAGGTATCCAATTTTATCTTATGTGTTTTTACTACCCATCCCCCCTAAGTTCTATTATTAGGTTTTCACTTGTTGATCTACTCTTACATGGGTTATCTTGAGCCCTTCCTCCTTTTGAGGCGTCGGCCCCCACAAAGAGCCACTCTCCCAAAAGACCCCAAAACATAACAAAATCAAGCAAGGGTTATACCATAAAAAACAAAGCATATATCTCAACCAAGGACATTCGAGGCATTACCAATCTCGTTAAAACGCATAACCAAAATCTCAACAAACTCGTACAACCCTTTCAAAATAATAAGGCTAAAATCATGCAACAACAAGGGTACATTAATCGAGAATAAATATCCAATGATAAGAACACACCTCTGGAAAACTAAGGATTACAACAACCATAATTGGGTTCATAAATACAACAGGGTTCCCACATCAAAAAAAAAATTAAAACAATAATCTAATGGTACAAGAAAGTCCAAAAAATTCATAGGGTTTCACATTCAATCAACATAATCATCTTTCCGCCAAGATAAACAATCCATTTTATTCTGTTACATACTCTCTATTCCATAATGAAATTTTTGCAATAAATATTCAATGATAAAAAAGAATCTCACCTTTTTTTTTTAAATAATCCATATAACCATAAAATTCCATTTTTCAAAATAAAACAATATATCACCATTCTTATTAGATATATATCTATATATATATAATATATATATTTAATATATATATAATATATATATATATAATATTATTTTTATAAAAGAAATATAATATGAATAATTATATATATACGATTTAAAACATACAAAAATAAAATAAAAATGAAATGAAAACCTTTATTGAGTCGTCGCGGACTGTTGTGTGCAGTCCGTAGTTCACAGCCCCATAGGGAGAGGGGTGGGTACGGCCCAGTCATCCCCCCTAACCCCCAAATAATATATATAATTTAATATATATATATATATATAAACCCTCAACATTAAAACCAAAATGCCGACTTAATTTTGTTCGGCTCAGAAATTCATAAAGTTCAAACACAGTAACATTTATCTATATAAAAATATGGATATATATATATATATATATTTTTTCATCAAAACATTTTCTGTAAGGAAGATCGGTAATAATTTCAAGGTATCTACCTATATATATATATATATATATTCAAATAAACTCATTTGTTTAAGAGGGGAAGAAATTTTCATATCATATCACAGAAGTATTGAACATTTTTAGAGGATAAATTTCTCTTATCTATTTTCTATCCAGAATTTTTTTCTAAAACTCCATAAGAAATTTGCATTCACAGAAAACATATTCATTTATTGGTATTTTTTTTTTTTAAATTTATTTTTCTATTGAATCAGAAAACTAAAGAATACGAAAAAATGGAACCTAGAGTCCTGCGCTATTGGAAATCTGATGAAGCTTTCCTTGATCCAAATAGCCTTTCGAATAACTCTCATTCCTTCCTTCAAAATTTCTTCTCCTGATTTCCTGGCTTAGATTTCTAATCTAATATTCAATTCAAAAGAACCTCCCCAGTACAATGAAAGAAAATGAAAAAATTCCCCAGAAAACTCCAAAAGATCCAATATTTCAAAACTATTATTTTTGTGCAACTTCTGTCAAAATTTTCTCCGTTTATGAAAAACTCCCAAGATTGCAATTAAATAACAATATATCTCTTATTTTTTGAAAGCTTCTAAAAATCCAATTTAAAAGAAATTTTCTAATTTAATTCCAGCTTTTCAGCCAAGCTCAATACTCATTGGTCCTTTTTATCTTTTCTTTTCTTTTATTGATCTTTTTCCCATTTAACAATACTTTCTATTTTAATTTTGATTTTGCAAGCTTTACTCGCAATTCACACAATTTCATTTATTTAAATAATTTATTTCATAATTATCCTCAACAAGCTTATTTAATTAAATTAACAAAATACTAAATTAAATAATTTAATTTACACTTTTAAATAAATCACATGACTTTTGAAATAAAACTTTTATATTTTAATACAAATTATCCCAACACTATTATAAACATTAATAACATCATTTAATTATATAACAACATCATACAAAACATCAACATAAAATAAATACTGAAATACACTCACACAAATTACTATAATAAATTGTAAAAATAACAAAAGTCAAAGACACACAATACTACTAGACAAGATGGTTTGACAAACATGGGACGGGGTGACTTCCTTGTCATCTTTGTTTCAACATCATGCCCATTGGGTTATTTGATGCTCGCCCTGTCTTGCCGAAGCAGGTGGAATCGAGACTCTATACCTACAATTCCTACATACAAATGAGATCATGTACATGTATATATATATAATCAAATCATCACATTGTGAGAAGGAATTGTAGCATAGCAGGGCACTCGTAAATGAGTGGTGCTACACTGTCCTCTCACCAAAACTATACTAACAATTATAATATCAATTATGAAATAACATTTCTAACTAACTGATCGCATCATAAAATAATTATTAAACCACTGCATTACAATGTATTACTGAAATCAAATTAACATCACCAAACCATAATGTCATATCAATTATCCATGTAATCAACTGTAGTAGCATAATCATCAATCAATCTAAACTGACCAATCCACCAAACCAACCAATAAATAGTACTATCACAATCTCAAAGTATCAAACAAAAGCATAGAAAAATAACAAGTCCAAACAACAACATGAGGGGTATTACAAATACATGCACATTTCATCTTCCTATGAATGAGATGACCATTATGCTAGATGACATACATCGTATACTCTGAGTTCCAATTTGGGGTGAGAGAGTATGTTTCCTAGTGGAGCGGTCATTCCAAGAGATGAAATATGAAATGCAATACTACCTTGGAGGTCCAATACATGATGGTATGGTGAGGCCACAGATCGATCTAGCAATGTTGTTATACTCATGGGCCCCACTGGTTGCATGGATTATGATGTTCATAGTATCACTAGTACTCGTACCTGATGGTTGAGGAGAACACATAGAGGGAGAACTAGTACACATGATCAAATACACCTTGGGGTGCAACATTCTAGTGCATTTGCATTATTATCTTGGACATTTTTCATTTTTAGATATCGACACTATGCTACATTATACGCTATTGTAGGTGTGGTGCTTGGATCATATCACATGCACCAGACCGACAAAATTTCCATACACAATAGCCCTAGGGTATCCTCAAGCTTTCAACTATCCATTGTGGAAGCTATAAAAGTATGGTGAATTACATTTTTGGAGACTTCAATTTGGTTGATTGGAGGAGGATGAGATCCTATGGGGACCTTACCAGCTTGTTCTACAGTGGGTAGATGAGACTCGACAAATGAGGAGATTGTAGATGGAAAGTTTTTTGATAGGAAGACAGGATTACATAGTAAGACCTTTCTATAATGATTGCATCATGTGACATTTTGGACAGGTTTAGATAGCACCTAGGGCATGACCCTTTTTCAGGAGATTAGTACAGAGTGCCTAAGGACCAGATGATTCTAGATGGTTCATTACTGAGGATGTTGTCTATAGTGATTCAAAGTACTCAGATCATGATATTCCTCTAGTCTCTGATATTGATGATGTTGGTTCTACAAATTCCTACAAGGAGTGTTGGGTAGTATCATGGTTGGCTCCCATATTCCTGATGGATGAGTTGATAGGTGATGTAGGACCACTCATAAATTAGGTAGATGGGGAGGATGGTAGGGAAAAGGAGACATGGTATAGGGCTAGATACATATTTATGGATGTTATAGATGAGGAGTATGATGAGGCTATAGATCCTAACTATGATGGTCATGAGGAGGAGGGTGAAGAGGAGGAGTAGCTTATGAGTGAGAATGGTGAGGCAAAATATGAGGATCTAGTGAGCCATGGGTGGGGAGAGCCATCTCCCATTCATATTACTAGATCATGATCAACAACTATAGCATGCACCATCACCCATAACCATGGAGAGTCTAGCACATCCTCCATGCCTCTTGCACAAAATGAGGTTGTCTTTACATAGCCTACCAGAGAGCTAGGTGATGGTATTTTATTTACTACCATGCTTTAAGCTGATGCTTTTGGTTTTATGCTTTAATTTTATGTATACATATATATTATGATGTGTACTAATTATATTTATGGTTTCTATCTTACAAGAGTTGTGAAATATCCTAAGCCAAATTTTTTCAATTTTCAAATTACAATCAGAAATGCAACACACCCATTAGGGTTAGATAAATCAAACCAGCAGTTACAATATGACTCTTTTCCAAGAATGCGCACTCAATATCAACAAGAGAGAGGCTTTCATATGGCAAGAGGATCATCAGTACATTAATTAGAACTGCAACTGGAAGTAACTCTAACCAAGAATGGCACCAAGTGATCTGGCGAGCATATGGTCAAAGGGTCTTAATTGAAATTCTTATACAAAAACTCTAACCAAGAATGCGCTGGCAAATGATGAGCATATGGTCAAAGGATCCCTACCATCTAATATACTAAAATCAAACTCAACATCAAGTATGTGCTACCCAATTCCAGAATGGAAATGAGGCGACCAAATGGCAGAGCAATTACATGAAATACAATATTGGAAATGGAGCTCAATGCCAAGTATGTGCACTCCTATCCAAGATGAATAGGCGCTATCATATGACGGAGCAACTGAAAAGTAAATACAATAGACTGAGCAATGATCAGTCTCTTCCATAAAATGTGGGAAATATAATAAAGAGCTTACAAATGTGAATATTGGCTGGTTAGTACTACTAATAGCCTTACAATATAATATATCTCCTGCAAGAATGATGGATTATAGTGATAATCAAATTGTTCAAATGTAGAGCTACTCCAGAATGATTAATATGACTAAGACGAACAATCCCAGCCCTATTAATAATTTTACTAAGTCTGATATAATAGATTTGCAGTTAAAATGGTGAAATCAGCAACTCTAGAACTCACATAAATGCTCATATCTCTCTCAATACTCACTCATTTAACTTGAAATTAGTTGAAAAACATTCTAATGATGATGAAAATGAAGATGGATCACAAAAACTTCTCACAAAGACCCCTATTTATTTTGCACGACTTCCAAAGCACTTACAAAATGAAATTTCCTACAAGCAAGGGCGATTTACTTTAGATAATTCATAGACATCAAATAAAATTCTGGAAACTTGCACATATGGTCACCCTACATAGGAAAATAGATTGGAACAGTACACAGAACAATATTATTTCTATTTCTTGAGTTGTGAGTAAAAACAACCTACAACCATACAAATCAGCAACTCTAAAATTGACAGAAAATACAATAACTCAACTACGGAATGTGAGAAGAACCAACTACAACTAAACCTCTCAACTAGTTGTTGTCTTTCAAGCAAGAAGTCGAGCCAAGGCTAGGAGGCATTCATTCCTCGAAGCAATCCCAAAGCCAATCTAGCAGCATAACTTTGCAAATTCATCAGATAAACAAAATGAGGACCCCGAGCTCCAATTTATAACTTTAGAAGAGCTTTCTAGAAACCTCCAAGAAGGGTGCCACCTCAAAGATTCTTTTAGGTCATTGACTTGTCTTTTGCCTTCACCCTCAAGATGGCGTACTTGCTTAAGAAGATAAATTTCACTTTTTAAATAAAATATTTGGCTCACCCAAAGTTGGCGTCCAAACTCCTTGAGCAATATTTGACTTTAGAAATATTAAAATATTTCCTCCATATGAAAATACCCTTCAATGTCCCTCTTTTAAAGACAATATTAATTCATGATGCTAGAACAAGGAATTATAATGTTAAATTATAACATTATAATATAAAATATCTTATATCACTATGGAAATGCATCATAAACAGAATTCAACCATACTGTCTGAATAGACTGCCAAAGTGGAGCCAATTGATTAGGAGTCAACAAGTCAACTACTAAAAATAGAATTTACTAAAAATAGTAAATTCATGTAATTGCTCATAATGCCGAACTGAAACCACCAACACGAAGCTCTCAGAAAACCCAGAAGGAATCCACAATCCAAGTTCAACAATTCCAAAAGAAGACTCCGCAAAAAGATGAAAACATCCTCCAAGAAGTTTGGAAACCCTGATTCAAGCTTCTACTTAGCCTATGAGTTTCCAGAAATATGCTAAATCCAAATGCAGAGCATAGGGCTAAATTGGGGATATTACAGTCTGCCCTTCCCAAAATTGCTTGTCCTCAAGCAATGCCACCACAACTCTAGAAAAACTCAAACTGCACCAAACCAAACCAAGTACAATCCTAGGGTCCCATATCCATCTGATAGAGGACCCACTGTGTTGATGTTGCACTACTCTGATCACAATAGTGGAACCATAATGGCCAAAACGCTCTAAGTCAGCAAAATCAACAATGCCACTGTCTATCACAAACCTAGGCATTGGAAAAGATAGTCTACTCAACTCAAAATTGTAATCCTCAACATGCCTCCATAAGGTATCTAACACAACCATGATTGCAGATGTGACCTCTCCAAAACTTCTTGCAAAGAGGGAAGCAATCCTTTGCAAGAGTTCATCAAACTCTAACTCATGACTCCACATGAGTCTACTATGCCTCCCCTGCATTATTCTGATGCAACCATGAAGATTACTAAAAACTCTTACAATTCCCACTCCAAGAGCCTCAGAATGGTGAACCAAAGCATGTGAGAGTCCGCTGTCCTGAACCAACACTGAGAGTAAACTGTCAAAGTTTCCATCACAAACCATCATAAGATGAATTTGGAGAGTAGGAAAGGTGTGAAGGAACAAATAATTGCTGCTGATCAAGGCTGGGATCAACATAGTGCAATCTGATACTAGAGTCCTACACGAAGGAAAACAACAACACCACTCAAATTCCCAAGTGTGAGCATGTGAGATGACCATCGAGCTACAAGGTGACACCTCCAAAGTGGCAGGAAAACAAACTAGAGCAATGTCCAACTGAAAACTACCACCTCTTTGACAAGTAGTGATGGAAAAACTCTCCCAAACGAGAGTAACTCCACAAGTAAGGTGGCTGGTCTGCCTCCAATCAGCAAACTCGTGTCTCAAAATCTGCCCTTGTCTTAGCCGAGGATCACTGCCAAAAGCAACCAACTGTTTATTTCTCCAACCCATACTCAAAATTATTCTCCAATCCATTTGTTGATGAACAAACGAACCCATCAAGTGGCAAACAAAGAAACGGACAACATCAACAAATCTGGAAATTTGATCCTTATTCCTCCAATAGTCCTTTCCAAATGTAATAAGCTCTATCAAGCCAAATTGAGGATCCCAAGCACGGATACCCAACCAAAAATGATTTTCAACCCATAGCAAGGTAATCTCAATGCATCCCCAAGTGCCAGTAAGGATCAAGTGCATACAGAAGAGATTGATGCCTCCTCTAGTGAACCCTTGAAGCCTATCCATGAAAGTTTCAACAACATTGGAGCATGAAATATTAAATGACCTCAAATCCAACTCCAACAATGGTCTAATAAGTGCCAAAACATCATTCAACCAAAGGGATGGATTGACAGGCATACAAACACCAAGTTCAGGTCCATCTTTCTTCCCTATTTCATGAGTAACAAAACTGAAATCTTTGCTCCTTGCTGCTGTAATGAAGTTACCAGCAGCTACCAAGTCTTGCTTTGTTAACACCTTGGTGTCGGAGATGTTGAAATCTCCTCGAATCATCATTTCCCATGTAGAGACTCCATCCTCAAACCCACTTATGCATTCATTACTAACCAACAAACGTGGCACATCCTCATGGAGTGATATCAAAGCATCCAAGCATTGGAAACTATACTTAGTCTCATTCTCCGTTTCATCCTCCATCTCATAGAGAGGATTATCATAACTTTCCTCATCATCCTCTTCAAAGAGAGGATTGTCAAAAACTTGAAAGTTATTCCTTCCATCTTGCTGATCCAAATCTGCACTTGCAACTTCAGTCCTTCTTGTGAGACCTTCTAGGTCAAACTCCTCTCGAAGACTATCAAGCTCACCAATTACTTGCTTGATTTCTTCGGCTCTATGTGCATTCTCTTGCTTCGTGAAAAATTTGAAATCAGCAAACTGATTTCCTACCTCCATTAATGCCATTTGAGTTTCTTCTAATGTAGCCTTTGTTGATTCAAGCTCCAAAGAAAGTTCATCGAACTTCCTCTCTCTATCTTGAGAAGCACAAATGGTCTTCTTTGCAACTTCAATGGCGTGATCACGATCTTCAATCAAGTGCATGTACTCGGACTTCAAGGTTACCAAAGAGTTTCTGATAAGTTGCAAATTGGAAAGAGCAACTTCATCTTTCACTCCTCTTTGTCTCACTTCAAGTTGGGCCTTCCAGTAAAGCTCTTCAACCAAGCTAAGTGTGTGATCAAACAAGGATAGAGTTTGCACTTCCTTGTCAACGGACACCTTGAATTGTCTTTCCCACTCATAAGAATGCGAAGATGGTGAACTGCTGATAGGCTGCAACTGAAAAGCAGACCCCTGTCCCTTGTCTTTGCTGCCCTCAATGCTGCTCCAACATTCTTGTACTTCACCATCGACTAGTGGAGAATGCTCATTGTCATAAAAAGCATCATACTTCACAAATTCTTCAACACAATGCTTGCAATCAGCTTCACGCATTGAAAAATCAGATTTGTGTTTAGTAACACCTTCAAACTCTACATCTTCAAGAGCCATATGGTCTTCTAGCTCTTCTTCTTCATTAACGTCTCCTTGGTCAAACATTATCGCAGCATCAAACTTGATCAATGGATCATAATTGTCCGCTGTTCGGAAAGTTTCTGTAGCAACATAATCTTCTTCTTCAAAGACAACTTCTCCTCCAAGGGCTACCTCATAGTTTTCCATGCAATTTGGTTCTTGTTCTTCATCAGGATCAAAGGGAAACTTATCCCACACAGGTTCTTTAACATAACTTGATGCCAACACACCCGGATCCCAAATGCCAAGGGGTTGACTGAGATGATCAACAAGAAGAGGTTTTTCATGCTTCACTGGAAGTATTAACTCAATGAATAAGTCAGCTTCTGAATCTCTTAAGCTGATATCTTCAAAAACATTTTCCTCCAATGGTTCGGTTTGCTGGTCAAACCCAAGTCCGACAATGTCACCACCGAAAGGGAGTGAAGAATCTTCGATGCTTGTTGTTTCAAAAACTTCACCTTCATTATCTTTTATGGAACCATCATGAGAAAGTATGTCGCTGATTTCTTCAGGTGGAACTTCTTGGGAAGTTGAGACAGCAACAAGAGTAAAATCTTTCATCATCAAATCTTCAATATGATCTTGCATGAACTCCGTAGAGTCATCACCAACATCATCACTACAGTCTTGGTCATAAGCTGGTTCTACGACATCACTAGCATTTTTTCCATCTTGTACTCCTTCAACGAACTCATCCCACACAACAGTACTACTAAAATTTTCTGTGAAGTCATTTCTCTCAGGACCTCCATGGGCTGAATCCAAATTAGGATTCAAGACTGCTGCTATGTTCTGATCTTCATCACTTGCTATCACATGCAAGTCTCGGAAAGTATTGTGGGGCTCTTCCACACATTCTTCAACTGACAAAGTTTCATCAACATGCTTGTTTGTGGGCTGCAATTCACAAATAGACACTTCATCTTCTTCCTTCTTTGATCCTTCAACCAAAACTTGTTCTGCTTCCCTTTTTATCATTTTCCTGATGTGGTCCACCATCTCCGACTTTTCGGGCTTCAGAAACGCCACACAATTCAAATGGGTATCAAATGAAACATTGTTCCTATAATCATCTGGCATGTTTTGATATTGCTCACGGATTATGGTCAGCACTCATTGTTCATATCATTGTCCTTTTGATATCTATTCTGATGATCATGACTCTGAAAACTGAAATCTCTTTGATGGCCAAACTATACCTTTCCAATTTTTGCCGAGTACACAACAATCGAGAAGGGTTAGATAATTCAAACCAGCATTACAAATCTCGTTGCCAAGAATCGCACTCAATCTCAGCAAAGAGAGGCTGTCATATAATAGAGAGGATCGTCATTTATTAAAACAAGCTGCAGGAGGCAACCTAACCAAGAGTCGGTTTGGAGGCGGCCGGGCATATGGTGGGAGGATCCACCACCAATAATAAGCTGAAGCTACGACATCAAGAATGTGTGCTTTCCAATGAGATGGAATGAGACTACCATATAAATGAGATTGCTAAAATTACATTTTAGCATTAAAGAAATGGCGAGAATAACGAAGTAAAACAAGCACCAGATGTCTTCCAAACTGGGAGATGGAATGGAGCTACCATAGGGCGGAGATATAAAGAATTACAAAGCACTTCAGAATGTAAAGTAATCGTTACAAAACATGATAAGCAAGATTAGAGAACTGCTGACAGTACTACTGTCTAGCTTACAATATGAAGAGAAATCGCCTGCCAATAGCATAGAATTAGAACAATACAGCGTACATCAATTAAGAGGATTCTCCTTGCTTAACAAGAATGCGAAGACCCTTTACTTCACTCAAACACCAAACTGAATATTCAGTTTAAGACAGATCTGCACTTTAAAAAGGTAAACCAGCAACCTAGCACCACACAAAAATGATCATATCTCACTCATTTCTAACCCTATTGACGTGAAATCAAATGCAAAACATTCTAATGGTGATGACAATGAAGATGGATCACAAAAACTTCTCACAAAGACCCCTATTTATTTTGCGACTTCCAAAGCACTTTAAAGGTGAAATTGCACGAAGCAAGGTGATTTACTTTAAGATGAATTCATGAACTTCAAATAAAATTTTTGACTTGCACATATGAATTGGCCCTACATAGGAAAATGGGTTAAGGCGATTGCCAGACAATATTGGCTGCGACGGGTTGTGAGTATAAAGAAACAACCTCACGACCATACAAACCAACAGCTCCACAAAATTGACAGAGAAATACAATATCAACTTCTGAATGTGGGAAGACCAACTACAATGAAGGAAACCAACTACAACTAGACCGCCACTCAATAGTTTAACGTCTTTTTCAAGCAAGAAGAAGAGCCAAGAAGCTGGGAGGCTTACGTTTCCTCGAAGCAGTAAAGGCGAATCCGGCATAACTTTGCAAATTCATCAAAATGAACAAAATGAGGGACCCGAATCAATTGCTTTAGAGAAACTTTCTAGGAAACCTCAAGAGAGAGCCACCTCAAAAGATTCTTTTTAGGTCATTGACTTGTCTTTTGTCTTCACCCTTAGGATAGTGCTGCCAAGAGATAAATTTCACTTTTAAATAAAATGTTGAAGCTCACCCAAGTTAGCTTCCATCCTTGAGACAATATTTGGCTTTAGAAATATTAAAATATTTCCTCCATGTGAAAATACCCTTCAATGTCCCCCTTTTAAAGACAATATTAATTCATGATGCTAGAACAAGGAATTATAATGTTAAATTATAACATTATAATATAAAGATATCTTATATCACCATGGAAATCGCCAAATTCAACCATACCGTCTGAACAGTGAAAGTGGAGCCAACTGATTAGGAGTCAACAAGTCAGCTGCTAAAAATAGAATTTACTAAAAATAGTAAATTCATGTAATTGCTCAGAATGCCGAACTGAAACCACCAACGCGAAGCTCTCAAAAAACCCAGAAGGAATCCGCAATCCAAGTTCAACAATTCCAAAAGAAGACTCCGCAAAAAGACGAAAACATCCTCCAAGAAGTTTGGAAATCTTGATTCGAGCTTCTGCTTAGCCTACGAGTTTCCAAAAATAGGCTAAATCCAAATGAAGAGCGTAGGGCTAAATTGGGGACATTACAGTCATTGTAAAATGGTCGTGCGGGGGACCGCATTATAAGTCCGTGGTTGGCAGAAAAACGCCCGAGTGATGTTTCTCCTCCTCAACAATCGGTCGATGATCCAAGATTTGACAGGACGGACTCCTGGACCACCTTACTGCTATTGGTGCCAAAAGCCTTCGGGCTATGTATGTATTTCATTCTTCTTTACTTTGTTGTTTCTTTTAAGAATGAAATAGTTAAAATTGCAAATTGATATATCATGTTTATGTATTTGAAAGGAAAATTTTTATCATCATGGCATTGTTCTTATTTATTGTGGTTGAAATTGAAAGTAAAAATTTTATCATCATGGCATTGTTCTTATTTATTGTGGTTGAAATTGAAAGTTTTAAATTTGACGTACAAGTTTGGTTGTTACATACGTTTCCGGATCTTTCTTGTCGAAATGTTCAACCAATCGATCCATGAACTCCTAGTAAGAGGTGATGCGGTTATGCTGCAACGTGACCATCTCATGATACCACCAATCATTAGCTACTCCCTCCAAGTGTAAGGTGGCATACTTAATTGCATCTATCTCTGCCATAGGTCGGAGGCTCAAGAAAGTGTCCAACTTATGAACCAAGACTGAGCTGTAACCGTCCCACTGCCATCAAATGTAGGTAACATGAGTTTGTTGGTGGCATGCTTAAGGTCACTTTGTTGATCTCTATTTTGTCCTCGTAGTCTCTGGGGCAGTCTTTCTCTATAATTCTCTCTTCTTTGACTCAGAAATCTGTCAAAGCTTATGCGTTCTCTCACCTGAGGTGTTAGCAATTCCCATTCGTCATTAGTGGCCATGAGAGTATCTGCAAATATTTCCTCTCTCTTCTTTTGCATTACCCTCTTCTGATTCATCCCTCAAAAAGGTAGGACGTGTTGGTCTATCTGCAGTTCGTGAAGGGGCACAATATGCCCTAGGTGCCCCATCCACACTCCTGTTATCCTCTGCAACCTTGTTCTGCTGTATCTGCGGAACAAATTGTTGCATTGTTGATGTGAACCCTTCAAAAGCCCGAGTCATCCGCTCAAAAAGCTCTCTACCATCTCTGTCTTCATTGTTTCCCTCATTTCTTCTTTCGTTTCTTGGTGGACCTTCTTCTTCCCTGTCACCCATTTCTGCTACTGGTATATCTTCAAACAGGTTATCCTCTTGCCAATTGTCTACTTGCTCCGCCCTTCTGTGAGTGTAGTACCTAGTATGACCTCTCATGTGAAACTGTGACCCTCCAGGATGGCAAGATCAAGGCTCTAATACCACTGTAGTGTTCCACCACTCAACTGATTCGTTTTCACTGAGTTTGTAGGTCTGATTTTTTGTTTTAGGTTTGTATTTCTTCTTTTTTTCTGTTTTTGAGTTTGATGCCAATAATGCTAAAAGTTCCAACAAGCATATACATGAAAACTTCAAATACTAAACTACTAAAACAACTTGAATTACATTGCCCAATTTAGTGGCCAAATATGATTTCTTCATTACATAAGAAGATGCATTCAACATACAACTTACATCTGATTTATAGCTACATATATCTTAAACCAAACTTTAACTTACAGCCATGTAACACTGTGAATAGTGATTTGCTACATTACCAAACCCCAATGAAGTGCACACTGTAAATTTTAATGATCAGATTATATGCACAGAAAATTTAATTCAAAATCAGACACAGTACACAGCAGATACCTTGGGGAAACCCTCCTCTTGAGGGAGAAAAACCCAGCAACAATATATCTCTTATATATTGAATGATAACAATAATTGTCTTCTTTACAATGGACCAATATGAAGGTCAGATATATATGCGCCACAGTCTAATTTAACACAGATATAGAATAACACAGTCTGTTGATAAAGATCTCAGCCTTCTACCAAGAACAACGAACTTCACATGAGACAACTCGAACTTGAGAACTACGAACTTGATGAAATGAATGAATGATAGAACAATGAAACATATTGAATATTTATACAAGTGGAAAGGTCGTCACACTTCAAGATAAGTCATCCTTCATTGAAGAAAGCACGCCTTCAATAAATCGCATCCAATGAACAAGAAGACATCCTCATAAGAAATCGCGTCACTTCATTAAAGGAGTCAGCATACATAAAAATCATGCCTCTTCATTAAAGTTGATTGTCTTAACAAATATATATGACTCTTAATGATTGCGCCTCTTTGAGTCTTAATAAATTAAATAGCATAATGCTATCATTTAATTTATCAAGAGAAAATCACTGGAATATTATTTCGACGCTGCATGTTATCATTAACACTCCCTCTCAACTAGAGAGAATACTTCCAGCTACTCAAGACAAATCACCTCATCGTGATGTCTACCACTATGGCTACAACCATAAGTGAACAAGAAGAATATCACCTCATTGTGATATTAGATATCGCCTCAACACGATATCAACCATAATGGCTACAACCATACTATGGTAAGTACAAGTGTTCATCACTTGCGTGATGTTGTCACCTCAACGTAACTTTCACCATGACTCTCTCAGAGGGTGAAACACAAGTACAACATATGTCATGGAGTTACACACATGACATCCACCATGACTCAACTCAGAGGGTGGAAACAAGGGCTTTCACCTCAAATCTCAAGGAGAAATGCATTAACAAGGGCTTGCACCTCAAATTCCTCCGTCTCAGAGAAAAATGCATAAACAAGGGATTTCACCTCGAACTTCTCTCACAGAGAAGAACTCATTAAACAGGCTCACTGATGAGACTCTCGGTCAAGGCTGAATTCTCCACCATACCAAGCTTGTCTCAAAGTACACAAACTTTATTCTGGAGAGAGGCTTGGTGAGAATATTTGACTCTGCTCATCAATGTTGATGTACCTCAACTGTATAGCCTTCCGCAGTACCATATCTCAATATAGTGGTACTTGATCTCAACATGCTTGGTTCTGTCATGGAACACAGGATTGACGCAAAGCTTCACACAACTTCGATTATCACAATGAATGTAGCGGGCTCATTGGTTGTCCAAACAATCCCGCAGGGGCTTAGAGCCTGCTTCTTGAGTTGCCATACAAGCTGCAATATACTCTGCCTCTTGTACTCAATGCTACGGATGTACGCTTCTGCTGCGGAAATCATACAGAACCCAAATTGAAGCAACAACCGAGGTGCTCTTCCGATCTGTGACACACCACCTTTAATCAGAATGGAGTATAACCATGTAACTCCAAGTTTGCATCGAAGAATACCTCAACCCATATCCAAGCGTGCGGCGCAAGTATCTCCGGGATATGTTTAGCTGCAACAAGATGTATCTGTCTCGGATCACACATAAACTGGCTAAGTGCACTCACTGCATAGCAAATATCAGGTCTAGTGTTAACTAGATACATCAAGGATCCAATCAGCTGTCTGTACAATGTAGGATCCACCAAGTCTAAACGACTTCTCCCACCCAAATCCAGCATGGGAAGCCTTCTAGGACAAGGGCGCCCCCTTTAAGAATGATAGCAGCCACATAAGAGAGGCGTTTCTTTTCTTTGTGCTGATATAAACTCTCAAGAAAAGGCGGCTAGCTATAGCTCTTCCAAAACTCCTCAAAAAGTAAGCAGCTCTTGTGCTGACGTGATTGAAGTCTATGGCAGCCAAAACCACTCAAAAAGATGCTCGAAATAACTTGCAAACAGCAACGTAAGTCTCCAAATGAAGCAACAAAAACTGACCAGCAACCTTAAGGTGGTGTATCACACCCTCAAGCAGCTCAAAAACGAAGAACAAAACCCCCCCAGGTTTACCCACTGCAAGAAATCAAGAAACCCTAGCCTCCTTCCTCCAAAGCCACACTCCCAAGTTCATTAAGCAAAAATCATCAACACATGAAGAGGGTCGAACTTCTTCTCTTCATATTTATAATTTTACATTGAAAAACACTATTCATAAAGTGAGCACTATTCACTTAATTTATAACTTTTTCACTTTAGGAATGAATAGTAACTGAAAAATACAAAGTGACCCCTTCATTTTAAAGACACATGGTCCCTAGGCCAAGGATGGTGAAATAAAAGGTGAATATCATTAATTTAAGCACACGTATCATGCCAAACACAACAATTCACCCTGCCACCATACTCCGGAGATCAACACTGCCATTTGACGACCAAGTGCCCGTCCAAGTGACCCTCTATCCATAACCATTAGCCTACAAGGGTTGACATGATAGGCTAATCTACCGACGTACAGGTGTCTAATTAGAAGGGGACATCACAACACTTGAATAAAAGAAATCATGATTGCATACAACATGTTTGATGTAATGCCAATGAAATAGCATTCATTTCCAGCTCTTATAGTGTTGCATACCAACTGTTTGATGAAATACCAGTTGGCTATAGGTGCATATTATGCATGTAGAAATCATATATGAGCATTGTAGAGGGTGAAATTAAGTTATTGATGCATCTGGAATGTAGTTCATACATTGTAGTTTTGATTTCCACGCATTTAAAGTACTTTGATATCATCTTCAAGCACATACATCAGACTAAAACTTCAGACTAGCAAGCAAAAAGGTTGGGTGCAAAGTGTTTGACAATATTCCTTGAGCATATCTTCTACATTTTGTGGCTAGATTTGGCAAGGGATATTACAATAGCTTATAATACAGTGAGGCAGAATCATTTAAGTTCAGAATGGTGAAGGATATCGGAGAAGCGCAGTCTCGAGGAGTTAAGGAGTCTAAAAGTTAATTGATTCAATTCAAATGGTGCTGCTTCTTGGTTGAGGAAGGACGGAATAATTCAGAAGGTGAGTGGTATACTAAATGGTCAAGAAAATAATACATAAGAAGTTATATTTCAAGCAACCGATATTTAATCATAGCCGCAAATACAAAGACACGAAAACATTAAAGTGTTATAAAATCGCACAGTGGGGTGATGGGTTGCTCATGAAGATTATGTGTTGGAATCGAAACTTTATGTAGAAGCAAGAAAGAAAACGTGTTTGTTGTTACTGACACCTGGAGCAGTAATCATGGCATATAATCTAATAGGAAATTTAAACGGCAAGTTGAAAGGAGTGTCAGGTTAGTGGCAAGATGAATATTGAATAATATCGGGCCAGCTAGTGCTTTGAAACTGGAAATGTTTTTATGTATCAGCCGAGTCGACACGAGCATTGCCGTGTGTGATCATTGGTGTGGTATTGGCATAGTCTGCCTTGTGAGTTAAATGACTACAATATATATTATTTCCTGTGCAAGTGATCAATGTCCGAAATCATATTGGGTCACAACCGTGAGACTTCTGGAATGAGGAAGTTTATGAAGTCTATCCCTGATCATTGAGCATCCTGAGCGACGGAGTGATGTATGTTGTATCTTTACATGTTGCCATCCTTGATATCTGATTTTTGAAGACAACAGTGAAGAACAAATCTGGGTGTATCTGGAGATCTAAATCTTTAAGTGCAAAGATCAGGAAAGAGCAATTGGTGGATTGCGAGGAAGATTAATTAATAAAGAGATAAGTATTCCATACCCTTGAATAATGTTCATGAATTTCTTATGTAGTTATTAATTCATACAATAACATTGGTATTTCTCTTCGAAATAGTTTAATTCTATTGTAACGACCTATCCCTTGCGTAAATTAAAATTTTCCAAATCTCACTTTAAACATGTAAAGGTAACAAGTAACAAAGACAATACAATAAATTTTTTCCTTTCTTTATTGATAAATATATACAAGTTACAATATATTTCCACATGAATTTCATTTTCATTGCAAATATAAATCAGAGTTCAAAAGTAATACAGTTACATACATAGCTCGTAAGCTTTTGCACAAATAGAAGTAAGAAGGTCCAGGAGTCCGTGCTTTCAAATCTTGGTACATCGGCCGCTTGCTATGGAGGAGAAACATCACTCGAGCGCTTTTCCGCCAACCATGGACTTATAATGTAGTCCCCCGCACACCTATCATTAGATAGATGGCCCTCCCTTTGAAGAAGAGATTGGTAGGGTATCCTTTAACGATTACCAATTGAGCACAGTGTTGTGTCCTAAACAACTAGAACCTTGCTATTTCACAATCTCGAACTAGTACTCGGATCACAATGAACTGACAGTGTAGTCTCAACTTTCTCACACCTAAGTGGATGTCGTACCTGTCACTACTTTGGCCAAAGTATTCTCATTTAGTACTGTTGACGTGGTTTTTGCGACTACACCAACACAGAATAAAGTCGCCAACGGCTACTCTATCCTCTCTTGAACAAAGTTTCCTGCATGCTAAGATTGCGAGATAGATCATACATTTAACTCCAAGGTTCCTTCAGTGCGAATAGTCTCAGTTGCCTTGATGTGATATTGCTAGTATTTCAAGGGGACTTACACAATTGTTCGACAGTTGACAGCAGACAGCGGACTAAGGGCTTTCGTGTAATTAAAATGATTTAGCAAGTGAGCACAAGTTTCCTAATTCTAACCAGAAATGAACTGAAATTAAATGAGTGAAGGGCCTAAGAAGCTTATGTTCTATTCTAAATGCAAGATATGTGGAGCTCAACTTCAGCAGATTTCAACCAAATTTCACTTAGCCTCGCATCGGACAGCTTCAGCGAAATAGGTGCAATCTTCAAAGGAGTAACAAAAGGTATTCAGATTATAGTTCGACATACATATACCATCATAAGGATGCATACAAGCATAAGAACCACAATCGAAGTTAAGTTTGAGGTATTTTCCAATTGACCACGCAAGGCAGACTTACCATCAGTAAGTTGCTAGTGGTATGGATAAAGAGAAGCTACTTCGATCAAACACCACAAATCCAAAGTAAACTACTTGCATGAAAATTAAATCCTACTTGAAATTGAAGGAAGAAGAAACCTCACAAACTATTCATGACAAAAGTGTAGTTCACCATCAATGAAATTCTTTTATTATGACTAGCTTTCGTGACAATTTCTTACAAAAATTCTCAAAGGGAGAATTCCCCTTCTTCAAACAATGCAATGAAACTAAACTATTGTAACTCCAAAAATGTCTACTCTCTGCTCTGCTCTGATAGCCAAATGATTAACTACTAGTGTACAAATGAGGGGAATCCCCTTTATATAGCTGGCCAAGTCCAACGGACGGCTCAAATTACAATTGGTTGGATGGCCCAGATTGTGCCACCTCAGCCCTAAACAAGATTCGCCCTAAAAACCGCCATAATGGAGAGTGGGGCAATAAATGAGCAATTAATGGCCACCATCTTCTAGAAGATTCCCGCTTGTAGATGTGTTCACACTATTCTCGATCTTCTTCTTGACGTTGTTCTTCAACTTTTTTCTTTGTCACTTGAGCTGGGTACATACGAAGTCTCAACACTTAGCCACTTTTTGCAATTTTTCTTCCTTCGAGGTTGAGATGTCATCTTGAATTACTTGCTTCATCACTTTAAGTCACCACCGCTTGGTCTCGATGTTCCTCCTGCAAAACAAGCAAAGAGAAGAGCATTAGAACACTTCATAATATAAATTCACTTTACTTACCTGATTTTCTCGCTTTAACTTCCAAGCGTTCATCGTCTTCACTAGCCAACTTTGCGTTCAAATTCTTCATGATCTGTAGGCTGGGGCATATAACACCTGTGCATCAAATTTCAATGCCTTGGACAAAATTTCAACTCCCTCAGGGGCGCATTTAAGAGATGCACTTTTAAAATCATCTTTCGAGAGTGTTAGCTTCAACTGCATCATCTTCAAGGAATTTACCTCACCAGCTGGAGCTCTGATACTCAATTTCGTTCATCTCTGACTCTGGAAGATTAGTCCCACGAAGAATTCAATCTAATTCACCTAGGCAATCGACTTAAAATTCATCCGCCAAGGCATTTTATCTTCAAAAACATCATTTATTCCCTGCCTTAGAAAATTTCTCAAATTTTCCCTAGGAAATTCATCAACCTGGTGCCCATCAAAATATTCACCTTGAAGGCCTCGGCAAAGTGTGGAAGACTTTAAAATCCATTCCTCATCGATAATCTTCAATACCCAGAAGAAAATTTCTTTCAGAATTTGTCGAATTCATGGGTATACAACGAACGGGTTCATTTAATTTTTCTTGAATTTTGAACCTTAGAAAATTAATTTTCAACAAAATTTAATCCATTTCTTCATCTCTGTGAGTGATTCGTTGCTCTGACTTGAAGACTTTTAATTATCCTTGCGAAGCTGACACCTTCTCAATGTATCCACTGCCAATTTTATTGATATCTTGGCACATTTTAATACTCCTTCAAGTTGGGCGTATTTCTTTAAGGTGATATTTAAATATCAATACTTAGAAAAATAAAATAAAAAATTTCATCAACTTGCATGGGCGCTTATTCCTCTTCCAACATCTTTGGGCGTATACATGTTAAGGTGGACCCACTTCCAAGGCGTTGGGATCCTTTTTTGTCTTTGTATGGCGCATTCAAAGGGTCTTAATGCCTGTTGGTTGAAAATTTTGTATACCTTGAGGATATGCAAAATTGTGGTTTCAGCCACAGTGTGTGAGTTAAACTCTCCTATTTAAGGGAAGGCTCCCCCTTTTCTGTCTATTTTAACAATTCGGAAATACACTCTAACTATAAATCTATTCTAAATCTGGGTGAAACTCTATCTTTTTCTCTTTTTCCAGAAAGACACTTATTCTTTTCTCTTGTTTCAGAAAAGAATCACGGCTGAAAATATAAATGATTTATGAAGGAAACAAATAAAGAAGCAAAGTCCTTCGTTACTCCTCCAGGACGAGAAAACAAATTGAAAGCACAAAGTCTTTGACAATTTACTCTCCTATCAACCTTTTTAGATGATTTTCTGGTAACCAAGTACAGTATGTAGCAGCTCAAAATAGAAAATAAAAGCAACACAAAGTCTGCAAGTTACCCCCTTTGTTTGAGCGTTCTATAATAGCTTCAAACGTGACAAACAGCTCAAAGTCTGTAGTATCAAATCTGAAAACCAATCTAAAACTTTAAACACAATAAGCAGCTCAAAGTCTGCAAGATTGAGTTTAAATCTCTCTTGTATAACACCACAAAACCCACAATCGATTCTAGATAATGTCGTCACATCACAATTTGTACCAACACAAAGTTTGGAAGCAATTTGTTTTCTTTATTGATTGCAATCTGATTTACATCTAAACTCAAAGTCTTAGAATGCATCCACAAATTGGCAGAATTTTGTTGCATTGCCAAATGATAAAAGATTACAATAGACCCTCTCAAGTATTTATAGGAGAGAGGTCTGGAGAAAAAGGTGGGAGGATCTCAACAAACTTGAGAAAATCTCTCAACCGATAACTAACTGCAATTGACTTATTCAAAATTACAATCCAAATTGTGATTTGGTTTGTAAGAACTTACATGTAATTACATTTTCCAAAACTGCAAGCAAAGAACACTTGCAATTGCAAAACTTGTTTTTACATATACTTTGTCGAAAGTGAAAATACATAAAACAACCTAATATTTTAATTTGTCTCATTCCTATCTTTGAAAGACAAGAACTTGCTGATGATCATCTGCAACTCATTAGGATCAGGACCAAGTGTATTTCTAGCAACAACCACGGTCTTAATGATAACATCATGATCTCCGACTGTGACCTCTCTGTGTTCTTCAAAAGCAGCTTGCATCTTATCAAGGATTGTTTGATGATTGACGAACTTGTGGATTGAATCCATGAAGAACCGATCTGAATCGAACTCCTGGTGAAGATTTGCAGTAATTTGAGAAACAACATCATCGGTTGCAAACAATTCTCTTTCATAACTTAACACTGTGCAAGGGATTTTCTCAAAGCTAGAAAGGATATCCTGTTGTACTTCATCTTTTTGTTTGTTAGAGAAGAAGGTTCCTCCGTCATCGAACAGGAATCTGTAAGGCTAATGAAAAATGGTGGAGAATGAACGGTGAAGACGAATTCAGGTCTTGATGGAGTGATTACAACTAAAAGCAACGCTTTGTCTTCTTGAAACAGCAAGACATAAAGATTTTTAGCTTGGATTTGGAGTCATGTCTAAAAAAAAGGTCAACTTTTGAGCCTTTTTTAAGTATTTCGGGTTTTTCAATGACTTCAGCAATTTTACAAAAGGCAGTTGGAATTTCTGGGGCATTTAGCAATTTTTATTTTTTGCAATTTTTATAATTGCAATTCTGGCCACAAACCCCGACTTGTAATGGATAAACAAAAATCTGAATTACTTTGAAAGAGCATTACTTTGTGTTTTTGTTCATCTTTTCAAAGAAATGGGAATGGCATTATGAAAGGTTATCAAAGACATGTAAACGGAATGAAGGATGTGAACGAAAGATGAAGGCGAGTGAAAGGTGAAGGGATATTACGGATGGACGAGAGGATAAAAATGAATGGTATATGAAGAAAAACGCATTTTGGAATGAAAGACGTTTTATAAAAACATTTTTTTTTTGAAATGCAAGACAAATGAAAACACGTTTTGCTGTGACAGACGCATTAATAAAGAAATCAACGCCCCAAAATAGAAGAAGTGTTACCTTCTAAAGAAGATGACATTTCTTAGGAATATAAAAATGCGAATGAAATGGCATGACAAGGGCAAACATAAATACGAAAAATGAAAGAGGCATTTTAAAAACAAAATCACGTTTTTGGCATAAGAGCCACATTCATGAGTGAAGATATATCAAAGATGGAAGGCGTATAGGATGAATAATGCGTTTTTCAGAAAAGCGAATAATGGTAGATACATATATACAAACGATTTCAACAATGGAGGCAATGACAAATAAAATGCAGAGAAAAAGAAGAAAACGCGTTTTTAGAAAGGCATAATGAATAGAAAATGGACGAGTAAAAGAAATGCGTTCAATACAAGACATAAACAAAAAACGTTGGAAGAAAACCCTAGGCGCAGGAATGACATCGGACTTTCTGGAATTCTTTGCAACTTAAAATGTCATTCAAAACTGAAATCGGGGTTTTAAAATGTAAACGCAAGTTCTTTAAAGAGAAATCGGGGTTTTTAAGATGCTATTGCAAGTATTTCAAGAGAAAATCGGGCCTTTTTGATCTAATTGCAAGTGCTTTTGCAAAATCGGGTTTTAAAAATGACTTTGCAAGCTTTTAAAACAAATTCGAAGCTTTTCAATCACTTTGCAATTTAACTTAAAGTAAATCGGGTTTTTTA
Source organism: Sequoia sempervirens (assembly GCA_007258455.2). Taxonomy (NCBI): domain Eukaryota; kingdom Viridiplantae; phylum Streptophyta; class Pinopsida; order Cupressales; family Cupressaceae; genus Sequoia; species Sequoia sempervirens. The sequence goes on along the minus strand of VDFB02047230.1, from coordinate 506,949,495 downwards.
TAACCATTCAACAATTTTATTTTTTGACAAAAATGAGTATTCTTAACAAATTCGGACTTTTTGACTCACTTAAGCAATTTCGGAATTTTTTGAATCTTTAGCAATTTTGCTTTTAAGCCAAAATTTTCCTACTTGCTGAGTTGCCCAAAAAACCCGAAATGAACCAAAAATACACTAAAAATGACTCAGAATTTCATGAAAACGGAGAAGAATGCGTAAAAAGTGGTAACCCAAAGGACTATAGACATAAAATTGAGATTTGCTGATCTTTGCACCTCGAAATGTGTGCCCTAGAAGAGAAAATCTTCAAATTTTATCAAAATTTTGATTAGTTGTCTTGATTTTTAACAAGTCAAAAATCTGGGACAACAATGCCACTTGTCCTCTTCTTCATGCACACGCCTTGCATGGACATCTTTTGTCTTTATTCTCCTTTGCATGTATTCAACGCCTTGAATATTCTTCTCTGCATGGATGTGCTTTGTCCTTACATGCCTACATTTGGGCGCATATAGAGGAGTCTTCTTCAAATTTAGAATACTTTTCAACTCTTCTAGTCAAAGGCGCATTTCACCCTATAGGCTTTCACTTTGCTCACTGAAATGTGCCCTGCTAATTATAACTGAATTTTTTCTGATTTCATACCTTGTGTTTCTATCAAGCATCTGCCTGGATGTTTTGCTTTGACTGATATAATTTCCTGTTTATACCCTTTCCTTAAACTGAAGTGTTTTAGTGTCTGATTTGTTTGGTTTGAAGGAAGCTCTTATGCAAATCAGTTTAGATAAACCCCATGGAATATTTGCAGGTACCAGATAAACAGTACACTAATAGAGTTTAACAATAGTCTAAGCAATTTTCTCAAATAAACTCAGCTTGTTTAATGATAGAAATAAACATTAATTTAAAGAAAAGTCTGAGTGACAGTACTTAGAGCTGGTTACAAAGCATAGAACAGATTCTCTAGACTAAAACATATTTCTGAGTGATAATATTGATGAGAATATGTGAACAGCATTATAGCATTTGACCTGTTTCATTCTTCAGTCATTATAGAAAGGTTTCTTGACACAACCAGATTATTTCTATAATAAAGTATTTACAACACCCTTCCACCTACAGGACATCCACCTACAGGTTGACAGAATTTAAAGGTGGGACTGCACGTACAATAACAGAAAATGCAAAGAGAAGAACCTGGAAGCAGTGTCTTGGAACCCACACTGAAATCTCGATCTGCAAGCAGTTGACAGCAGATGGTGTATGAAGAAAGAAGTCGGCCCAGCTTGGAAACAATGCAGATAACACAGCCAAAGCGAGCAAAATAGAAACCCGAGTTAAGAGCTTCTTTTGGCACTTGTTCTTCAATAAAATGGGACGCCTAACCCACCACCAAATGGAAACGCCTTTTCCAGATCTCCAACAGCCGCTACAGCCTCATGGACAGCTGATACAAAGGTCGCCCTTCCTCAAAAAAACGCACCTCACTGTTTCACATTCGCTTTCCTCAAAAACGAACCAGAAATGGAAGTTTATAACTGAAACATTGCGCCTGGGCTTTCATTGCAGCAAGGCGCCATAAAAAAAAACATATATACTGATTTTATATCGACCCAAATTGCTGGCAAAATACTGGCGAATGATAATCACGGAAATGATGAAGCAAACCCGTGGGCTGTAATCTCAACACTATGGTGACTTCGATTTGCAAATTAGAGTCCTTCCTCTTCTCCAAGACGCGATTCCACCAGCTAGGGGTGCTATCTCACACCCGAACCTGGAGCATAAGGGTCTTCAAACCCTAGCAAAGTGCCGACCTGTTCTTCACGGGAATGATGTTCTCAATAATCAAAGGGTGCGAATGAATGCATTTTGCTTCTCTTTTGTATTCCTTCATTCAACACTTACAAGTGACTTTTTTTTCTAAAGTAATGTTTTAAATATTTACCAAAGTCACTTTTACACCACAAAGAAAGTGACTTTATAAAGTCCTCATAAAAATAAATATTTCAATGTATCACTTTGCTTATTTGTAAAGTCACTTAATCAAAATATTTAATTAATTAATTTGCATCACCTCATAAGCAGAGCATGAAATTAGGCGATACACAACTAATTAAATAAATGGTTCCCTTCATTCCAACGTTAGCCTCGGGAACAAAAGGCTAAGTGGCCTCTTGATGTGCTATCGTGAAGGGGACATTACAGTCCTCCCTTCCCGAGATTGCTTGTCCTCAAGCAATTGCAAGCTCGGGTGCTGTAGAATCTGCTCATGCTCCCATGTGGCATCTTCAGCTGGCAAATCTTTCCACCGCACCAAATACTCCTTCACCACCCTATTCCTTAATCTCCTCTCTCGGGTGTCAACAATCTCTTCAGGGACTAGAACTAAATGTCCCTCCTCATCCAATGGTGGAAGCTCTGAAGAAGAAGTAACCTGCTGACCTAGTGCCTTTTTAAGGCACGAAACATGAAATACATTGTGAATCTTGCTGCTTTCTGGCAGCTCTAACTCGTATGCTACTTCTCCAACTCTCCTGATAATCCTATATGGTCCATAGAATCTGGGCTTGAGCTTCTCGGCTCCGCTTTTTTTGAGAGAGGACTGTCTATAAGGCTGCAAGCGAAGGTATACCAAATCACCAACCTCAAAACTACGCTCAGTCCTGTGTCTATCAGCATATGTCTTTTGCTGATTTTGTGCCACCTGTAGGTTATCCTTGAGTGCCCTCAAGATATCTTGACTCTCCTGAATCCAATCCTTGGCTTTGGGAGCCCTGCTCTCACCAAAAGCTATCTCCGTGAATGAAGGTGCATCATAACCGTACAAGGCTCTGAAAGGACTCATCCCAATGGACATATGATGAGTGGTATTATAACAATACTCCCCCAAGTGCAACCACTTAATCCACGCCCGCTGCTGTCCTGCAATGTAGTTGCGCAAGTACCCCTCAATCCACTTGTTAACAATTTTTGTCTGTCCATCTGTCTGAGGGTGATAACTTGTGCTCGGAGTCAACTCAGTACCTGCCAACCTAAACAACTCCTGCCAAAATGCACTCATGAATCTACTATCCCTATCACTGACTATGTTCCGGGGCAGCCCATGCAATCGAAAGATCTCCCTGAAAAATAACTCAGCCACCTGTGGTGCCCTGTACTCAGTCGGAATAGCAAAGAAGTGAGCGTACTTCGTCAACCGATCCACCACCACAAAGATACTATCTCTCCCGTGCACCTTAGGTAGACCTGTGATGAAGTCCATAGAAATGCTCTCCCATTTCTGATCTGGGATAGGTAATGGCTGAAGTAATCCTGCCGGATGTGTATGCTCTGACTTGTTCTGCTGACAAGTCACACACTCCCTAACGTGTCTCAATACATCATCTTTGAGGCCCTTCCATGTGAACCTCTCTCTGACCTGTCTGTAAGTTTTGAAATAGCCCTGATGGCCTGCTAAGGGGGTGTCATGAGAAGCCAACAATATTTTCTCCTTCAATCTAGACTCTGGCACCAAGTAAATTCTATCCTTGTAGTAGATCACATCATCCACTACTCTGTACCTGTCATCCTGAATCAACCCCTCCAACAACTCACAAGCAAACTTATTCTTGGAGTACTCTACCAGCAAGAGGGATTTCCAATCTGCAGAAATCTCTGAAAGTGAGCAAGCTGAAGGTCTCCTAGAGAGGGCATCTGCCACAACATTCTTCTTTCCCTTCACATACTCTATATCAAAATCATAGGCCTGAATCCTGCTAACCCACTTCTGCTGCCTCTCATTCAAATCCTTCTGCTCCAAGAAGTATCTGAGACTGTTGTGGTCGGTCCTCACCACAAACTTCCCTCCAACTAAATACTGTCTGAATTTCGCCAAGGCATGCATAATGGCGAGCATCTCCTTATCATAGATGGAGTATAGTCGCTCTGGTCCCCTCAACTTACGGCTCTCAAAAGCTATGGGGTGTCTGTTTTGCATCAACACTGCTCCTATACCCTCACCTGACGCATCACACTCCAAAACAAACGGCTGTGTGAAATCTGGAAGCGCCAATACTGGACAACTACTCATCACCTCCTTGAGCTTATCAAAAGCTCGTTGAGCCTCCTCGGACCAACTGAATGCACCTTTCTTTGTCAAATCTGTCAAAGGTGCCCCCAACTGTGAAAATCCCCTCACAAACCGCCTATAGTAACTGCACAATCCAAAGAAGCCTCGTAACTCTGTGAGTGTCCTGGGTGGTGGCCAATCAAGTATCTCCCGTATCTTCTCCTGATGGACCTGTACTCCCTCTGCACTGATAACATGCCCCAAATATAATATCTCTCTAAGGCCAAATTCGCATTTTGAAGCCTTAGCGTAAAGTGACTGCTCCTCCATAATACTCAAGACCTCGTCAAGATGTCTCAAGTGCTCCTCCCAAGTCCGACTGTAAATGAGCAAGTCATCAAAGAACACCAATAAGAATTTACGCAACTGCTTATTGAATATATGATTCATGTAGGACTGAAATGTGGCAGGTGCGTTTGTCAAACCAAATGGCATGACCAAGAACTCATAGTGCCCATAATGACATCGAAATGCTGTTTTGTGTATGTCCTGGTCTCTGACCCTTATCTGATGATACCCTGAACGAAGATCAATCTTCGAAAAATACACTGCCCCATGAAGCTCATCCAACAACTCATCTATCCTGGGTATAGGGTACCTGTTCTTGATGGTTTTCTTATTAAGAGCTCGGTAATCAATGCACATCCGCATGGTCCCATCCTTCTTCTTCACCAAGACCACAGAAGAGGCGAATGGACTGGAGCTCGGTCTAATGTGTCCCATCTCAAGCAATTCTTTGATTGCTTTCTCGATCTCATCCTTGAATTTCTTAGGATGACGATAGGGGGTAGTTATCACCGGTTTGGCCCCCTCCTCTAGCTCAATGGTATGCTCAAAACCACGATCAGGTGGTCTCCCTGGGGGAATCTCTCCAAAAACCCTATTATGTTTGCCCAACAGCTCCTGAATGTCAACATGATATGGCTGCCCTGAATTTGCCGACTCTTTGGTGGTGATCAGACATTCTGCTGCCCAAGCTATGTCATCATGCCGAAAAATGCTCTCCATGCATCTAGCAGACACAACCTTGGCTGATCCATTAGTCATGCCTCTAAGCACCACACGCTGTCCCTCTGTTGTCCTGAACTTGAGTTCCATGGTTTGAAAGTTCTGAGAATATTTCCCTAATGAATGTAACCACTGAATCCCAAGTATAGCATGAGTGTCACCCAAATCCACCACATAAAAGTCATCTGTAGCTGTGTAATTGCCCAAGGTAATAGGCAACTGTGAAATCCTCCGAGTGCATCTCAATTTATAGCCATCTGCCACCATCACATTAAATCCTTCAAAGTCCTCAGCGGGTAGCATCTGTTTCTCAACTAGGGCTGCATCAATAAAGTTGTGGGTTGCCCCACTATCAATCAACACACATATGCGATGTCCCTGTAAAACTCCTCTAACTCTAAAAGAATTGAATCTAGGAGTGCCTGATAAGGTAGCAATGATACCACTCTTACCCTCTCCCTGAGGCTGCTCCTCATTTGAACTGCTGTCATCACTATCTTGAGAAGGCTCGTCATCACTGCTATCATCCTCCGACACAATCTCAATAAGGTGAGCTTTGCCTTTCCCTAGGCAGCGGTGTCCTGGTTCCCAACGTTCCTTGCAATGGTAACAAATTCCCTTAATTCTGCATTCCTTGCGGTACTCCTCATCTGGATCGCTTTTCTTGTTCCCCTTTTTCTGAAAAGGCTTCTTGCCCTTGTTCTTCTGAGGAATAAAAGGTTTAGAAGAGAATTTGTTATCAGGTGTGGAGAGCTCCATGTCTCTCGCCCTAGTGATCGCGTTCTGTAGTGAATCGGATTTGAAAGCCTTAATCCAACCCCGAAGTGGTTCGGATAGACCCTCAATAAAGAGCATAACCAACCTCTGCTCTGAAATATCTGTCACCAAACTGCCAATCGCTGAAACTCTGAGATATATGTGTCTACTGATCCGCTCTGTTTAAGCTGTGCTAACTCCCGGAAATGAAGCTCTGGATCCCTCTGATCAAACCTGTCTATAATTTTCTGTGTGAACTCCAAGTAGGAGGTGATATTGGCATGCCCTAAAGTGACAAGCCCATGGTACCACCACTCATGCGCCTCACCATCCAAGTGTAGCGTAGCATACTTAATAGCCTCTATCTCCAACATGGGGTTTAGTTGGAAATAAGTGTCCAACTTTTGGACCCACGCTCTGGCTGTACATTTACTAGACCCGTCGAAGGAAGGGATTGTGAGTTTCCCAACCTTGCGTTGGAGATCCTGGTTCTGCTGCCCTCTATTGTTATTCCAAGGTCTATTCCTGTACTTGATAGTGCAAAAATCTGCCAATGACATGGCAGCATGAAATTCATCTCCCAACGATTGATATTCTCTTAAGTAATCTATAAATCCCTCTCCTTGTGCTTGCTGCTCTTGATTTCCAGCAGGCTGTCCTCCCAAGAATTGAGGCATGAGAGGCCTCGGAGTAACCCTACTAGCTGTCCTAGCATGGTTATGTGCTGGTATATTGGTGTTGCTGGCCTCTACATTGTTATCATGACCGTTTGTCCCATTGTTACCATTATTCCTTTCACCCAAGAGCTGGGTTAGGAGCTGAGCTATCTGTTGTTGACCTCTAGCTAGGTCATTAAGAATCTGTTGAGTGCTGCCCTCGGGTATGTCATGCCTATCTCCCATAATATCCTCTTCGGATGATGAGTCAGTGTCAAAAGGACCAACACCTCTCCTCCTTTCTCTTCTGTATGTTATAAACTCACGGTTATCTGGATTCATAACATCCCACTACCACACAGGCAGGCAAGAAGCAAGCTCTGATACCACTGAAATGTGCCCTGCTAATTATAACTGAATTTTTTCTGATTTCATACCTTGTGTTTCTATCAAGCATCTGCCTGGATGTTTTGCTTTGACTGATATAATTTCCTGTTTATACCCTTTCCTTAAACTGAAGTGTTTTAGTGTCTGATTTGTTTGGTTTGAAGGAAGCTCTTATGCAAATCAGTTTAGATAAACCCCATGGAATATTTGCAGGTACCAGATAAACAGTACACTAATAGAGTTTAACAATAGTCTAAGCAATTTTCTCAAATAAACTCAGCTTGTTTAATGATAGAAATAAACATTAATTTAAAGAAAAGTCTGAGTGACAGTACTTAGAGCTGGTTACAAAGCATAGAACAGATTCTCTAGACTAAAACATATTTCTGAGTGATAATATTGATGAGAATATGTGAACAGCATTATAGCATTTGACCTGTTTCATTCTTCAGTCATTATAGAAAGGTTTCTTGACACAACCAGATTATTTCTATAATAAAGTATTTACAACACCCTTCCACCTACAGGACATCCACCTACAGGTTGACAGAATTTAAAGGTGGGACTGCACGTACAATAACAGAAAATGCAAAGAGAAGAACCTGGAAGCAGTGTCTTGGAACCCACACTGAAATCTCGATCTGCAAGCAGTTGACAGCAGATGGTGTATGAAGAAAGAAGTCGGCCCAGCTTGGAAACAATGCAGATAACACAGCCAAAGCGAGCAAAATAGAAACCCGAGTTAAGAGCTTCTTTTGGCACTTGTTCTTCAATAAAATGGGACGCCTAACCCACCACCAAATGGAAACGCCTTTTCCAGATCTCCAACAGCCGCTACAGCCTCATGGACAGCTGATACAAAGGTCGCCCTTCCTCAAAAAAACGCGCCTCACTGTTTCACATTCTCTTCTCCTCAAAAACGAACCAGAAATGGAAGTTTATAACTGAAACATTGCGCCTGGGCTTTCATTGCAGCAAGGCGCCATCAAAAAAAACATATATACTGATTTTATATCGACCCAAATTGCTGGCAAAATACTGGCGAATGATAATCACGGAAATGATGAAGCAAACCCGTGGGCTGTAATCTCAACACTATGGTGACTTCGATTTGCAAATTAGAGTCCTTCCTCTTCTCCAAGATGCGATTCCACCAGCTAGGGGTGCTATCTCACACCCGAACCTGGAGCATAAGGGTCTTCAAACCCTAGCAAAGTGCCGACCTGTTCTTCACGGGAATGTTCTCAATAATCAAAGGGTGCGAATGAATGCATTTTGCTTCTCTTTTGTATTCCTTCATTCAACACTTACAAGTGACTTTTTTTTCTAAAGTAATGTTTTAAATATTTACCAAAGTCACTTTTACACCACAAAGAAAGTGACTTTATAAAGTCCTCATAAAAATAAATATTTCAATGTATCACTTTTCTTATTTGTAAAGTCACTTAATCAAAATATTTAATTAATTAATTTGCATCACCTCATAAGCAGAGCATGAAATTAGGCGATACACAACTAATTAAATAACGGTTCCCTTCATTCCAACGTTAGCCTCGGGAACAAAAGGCTAAGTGGCCTCCTGATGTGCTATCGTGAAGGGGACATTACACTCACACCTTTGAATATTCTTCAAGTACTCTTCCTCTTCTAGGCGCATTTGGGGTGTTGGACTTTCATTTTTAAGTACTTTGAGTATTTTCAATCACTTCTTCCATGATGGCGCAAATCATACCCTGAGCTTTCAATTTTCAACACTAGAAGAATCTTATCCTCTCCACTTAGCTTGGGGCGCATTTTGACCTGTGAGCTTCAAGTTTACTTGCCTTGGGAAATTTTTAATGCTCTTTCCAAGTCTAGGCGCATATCAAATGGTAAGCTTTCATTTTATACCTTGGGCGCATATAGAAGAGTCTTCTTCAAATTCAAAGACTTAGAATATTTTCAAGTCCCATATCTTGAAGTTAAGGCGCAAATGAGGCCCTGAGCTTCTATTTTTAATACTTAGAAAAACTTCACATGCCTCTCTTTCAAAGCTGGGCGCATTTCAGCCTTCATCTTGCAATTTTCATGCCTTAAATCTGGGCACATATGCCATGAGTAACCCTGAGTTTGTACGCCTTAGAATATTTTTCAAAACCTCCTCTCTTAGCTGGGCGCATTTTACCCTTGAGGTTTCATTTTTCAAACTTAGTTAGATTTCCCAACCTCAACTTCCCCTTGCTAAGGCGCATATGGAACCATGAACTTCTAGTTCCAATGCCTTAGAAACATTTTTGACTTCATCCTCCAACCTGGGCGCAAATAAGCCCTTCTACTTCCAATTTTCAACACTTTAGAACACTTTAGCTAGCATACTACCTTGGCAAGGTGGGGCGCACTTCATCCCCTATACTTTCATTTTCAACCACTTAGAGAATTTTCATCTCTTCCTTGAAGCTGGGGAGCAAATGAGAGGTCATGCTTTCAATTTTGAACACTTAGAAGAATCCCAATGTACATTTCCATGAAGGGCGCATTTAGGGGTGGGGACCTCAAGCTTAAATGCCTTGGAAAATTTTCAATCACCCTCTCTTCTCCTTGGGCGCAAATGGAGGGGTCTCCTTCAAATTTCACAGAGTTAGAAAATTTTCCAACCTCCTCTCACTTCAAGGGCGCATCTAGAGGTAGCTACTTCCATTTTGCGAAACTCAGGAAATTTTCAAGTTCCTCTTCTCTTTCCAGGAGCATATGGAGGGTCCTTCTTCAAATTTTCTTGCCTTAGAAATATTTTTGGAGTCCTCTTCAAAGTTAGGCGCATCTACCACCTGAGGTTTCACTTTATCAACACTTAGAAAATTTTACCTCCTCCACTCTAGTTTGAGGCGCATTTCACAAGGTGGGCTTCTAGTTTCAAGGACTTAGAAATTTTCGAGACCTCCTCTTCAACTTTTCAAGGTGCATTTGGCCTGTGAACTTCGGTGCTTAGAGAATTTCCACCAACCTTCAGCTTTTAAAGGCGTTTTTCACTGGCTGGACTTGAAAATTTATCAACTTTAGTGAATTTTATGCCATTTGTCAAATTTAGAGCAACTCGATCATGCTAACCCTAATTTGCTATTTTTAGAAAGTTTGTCAACTTTGCACTTCAAGCTAATTTCAAGCTCCAAAAAGGCTAGATTTTGCTTTGTTCTGAACTTCGGGATGTGTTTGCGCTACTGATGCCTGATATCTGTCTGTACCTGCTATTTTAGCAACTTACTAAAAATAGCAATTGCTCAGAATGCCTTCAAATTTTGCGTGCTGAATGTCTGAAATGTGGTGGTCGTGGTTGGATGCTGTTTTTGTGTAACTGTCGTGTTTCACCCTTGATTTTAGGAAACCCTAATTTCTCTACCCAAGCCTGCTAAAAATAGTAAGTGTCTGATTTTCCATCCTCTGCAACTCGTTTGATCTGAATTCGCGCCATAGGGTCTTCGTCATTTACGTACCTTGCCTTGCGCTGACCTGCTATTTATAGCATGTTTCTGGAGGTGGCTTACTATTTATAGTAGCTGCTTGATTTTGAGACTTCCACAGCTCCGTTTGATTTGAAATTCGAATGACGTGCTCCTCACCACGTGACCTGCCCGTTGACGTCGGCGCCTGCTGCTGACTTTCTATTTTTAGCCTGTTTCTGAAATGACTTACTATAAATAGTAAGTGCTTCGTTTGTCTTCAAATTTTACCAGCAGATAGCTTGAAGGATGCTGATCACGGTGGCTTACACCGGTTTCTGAGAATTTTGACTTTTTACCCTCTTTTGGGTCTCTCGCTAGAAAGAAACTTGCATTGCATCAAATGACCTCTGTTTGTTTTTTTTGTTGCATTGCAATCAATTCGTGATTTTGAAGTGCTGGGAGGCGGCTGCCGAGATGCATCTGCTAAAAATAGTAAGTTCCTTAATAAGTGACTATCTCTGTTTGCATGTCACATCACTGCGAAGCTCTCGAAAAACCCACAAGGAATATGCAGACATGCAAAGAAAACGCTGACATGCAAACCCTAAAAATAGCCCCGGAAGACTGAATTCTGAAAGTCGTTATATCACTTTGCATGTCACACCATCGCGAAGGTCTCAGAAAACCCAGAAGGAATCCCCAGACATGCGTTGAAAAACTCTGCATATAGGCCCTGAAATTGGCTCCGGAAGCTGAATTGCTAAAAATAGTAAATCCTCTGTTTCAGCTCAAATTTAACTTGTGAGTAGCTTGATGTGCTCTAGACGAAGCGTGATTGTTGGATTCTCAAAAATGCTGAAGGATTGCCTGTAATTGCACACTTACTAAAAATAGTAAGTACTCGGAATCTGACAAAATTTCAGTGAAAACCTGCTGGAAACACACTGACATCAACATTAGTCTCAATTTTCAATTTATTCACCTTACTTGACCTCGGATTGGCTGAAAAGATGGAAACCCTAATTCTATAGACTTGGCCAAATTTCAAGTTTAAACTCAATGACGGGCACAATCCCGGAAAGGCAGATATCAGAAAAGAGATAGAGAGAGACAAAGACCAAAGCCAAAAAGACCAGAATGGAGCAAAAATTAGGGGTCCCCATCTTGAATGGGGCGATGTGTGAAAAGGTCACAACAAGTACTTCAAATGAAGGTCATCTATCATAAACACTATTCAGGGCTGATTTGACTTTGGGCTTCCTTACTCTATGCGTAGGCTATGTTCTTCAATGGGTTCAGCTTACCCCAAACTTCCTACCTCAAACAGTCTACTAAGAAATGAGTCAATCAACAAGTGTCTAATATCCTAACTCCTAATTTCGGAAATCTTTATCCTAGGAGTGAAGCTTGTCAGAGTTAACCTAATAACATAAGCTAAAGGTCATACTTGAATTGACATCATTTCGTTCCTAGTAGATATTAATTACTCTACGTATTCTCCATATACGAAGATCATACAAAATTGCAAACTCAATCAAATGCACATAAAAACCCTTTATAAAATAATGCATATTAAGTAAAGCTACCCTTAAGCTTTTTAAAACAATTGATTCCCATCTTAAACCCTTTTATCTATAAATCCTTCTTTTAAACTACCATTAAAATTTATTGAATTTCCTAAACATTTACCCATAATTGCATTGGTTTCCCTCATTCATTTGCCCTTCAAATACAATGAAATTCCTCACGCATTTATTCTTAATGAAAGCTCATCAAAACATTATTGATTTGCTATGAACTATTTGCATATTTCATACTAATTGCAAATATCAAACTCAAGAATAAAAGAGAACATTCAAACAAGAATTACTAAATAGATATCATGCCTGTTATAATAAGCTCCTTTCCCAGCACTGTTCCGTCAGCAACTTCCAGAATTCCCAAAATTGAAGATGGCTGCTTTGCAAAATAACTCTTTTTCAATGTAGATGACTCCTTCAAGTCACTCTTCTTAATTAACACTTCTCTATTAGAAGTTGTTAATTTATTCTTCTTCAAGGGATTTAGCACAGTCTATTAATCAGCAGCTGGTAAAAGTTTCTAATTCTCACACTCTCAGCAATTGGTAAAATGCAGCAGTAGAAAACAACACAGCAGCTTGGAAATTGGACTAGGAAGCTCTTAAATTCGCATATAACAAATTGCACAAGCATATCTCTCAATGGATGGCTGGGCAAGTATTTATAAGCCCGTAATTGCAACTATTTCCTTCATTTTGGGCATGTAGAATGACAACAAGGCGCCTATACCCTAGTCAAATGTCACTTGGCAAGCAACTAAACCCTATGTCACCTCAAAAAGGAGTGAATCGACCCTTATGGAGCCAACATAAGCAGAAAAATTCAACTTTAAACTCAAAAATTGCCACCTATAGGAAAAACGTCTTTGCCAGGCGCATAAAAACATATGACTCATTTTGCTGTCATATTGTCAAGTCTCAGCTTGTTACAACACAGAAACATTGGTTGGCATTCCCTATTATCCAGTGCTGAAAGTTTCCTCCTCCATTTTTGCTGTGTTGAAGCCTTCTTCCTTTTCACGTGAAAACTCTCAGATGAGTTTTTTGTTTATTTCCCAAATGTTTTACATCAAATATTTGATTCATAAAAAAGTTCGATACTTTATGAAGTTTTCATGTTTTGCTCAAGAGTAACGACTATATTCTTTTTAATAGTTCACTTTAAAACTTGCCCATGTTAAAAGATTTAAATCTTTTAACTTTATACTTTTGAGTCCAATATTTATTCATTTAAATATCTACAAATATTTCCATTTTGGAGTTTATAAATATTTACTCTTTAAATATTTAATCATATATAATTACTCCAAGTAAGTTTTAAAATATTAAAATGTAATTCCCTTATTTACTTTACTATATAATATTATTATAGTCCTTTTAAATATATTAAACATATAAATATTTAAATACCCAAGTATTTTAAATATATATATTTTAATATAACTATAATAATATTATATATAATCTTTAATATATAATTACATATATAAAAATATATATTTAACAAATATATCAATATATTGTGAGTCAGTCAACAACCCGATATATATATATATATATATATAAATAAATATATATATATATATATATTTACATAAAGTCACCAGGCAATAATAATATAATATTATTAATATCCACATAATCGCAAAACCACAAATAGATACATAGATAAACATCACTTATAAATGCATATAGAAGTAAACACGACTCCTAACGCAAACACATAAGCCTATGGACGACTTATCTATTACCAACACAAACTAACTAAGCTTACTTAGTCTAAGGAATGTGTGTGTATGCTCAGATGGTTCTCGTTATTGTTTACTCGACCAAGCTCCTCCCCAAGTGATATCACTCCTCTACCTGGAGGAATTATCCTCTTTCCTACACATCATGACATGACAACGAAAGTCATATGCTCAAAACAAAGTAGTATACATAAAACATCTCAAAAATTAGAATAAACATTATTCCATAACTTACATGCAACATTTATTCAAGAATTACATCAATAGAAGTATCAGACAAATGAGACAATCATTTAAATAGGACACATTCATTTGATAACAAGAACATGTTTTATCTATCTAAAAGATTCAATCATTACAGTGCATTTCCCTATGCAGTAATAGCTATACAATCGGGGTGTAACATCTATGAACTATTAGTAATCTCTCTCTAAAATGCTTCCAGGATGGATCAAGGAGCAAGAAGGATGATTAGAGATTGCCTAAGGAATTCAAGGGAGGAAGAGCTTGAGGCATCCTGTGAGGAATCCACGCAAGCTGAAGAGATAAACTTCATTGGAGACATCTCTCTAAGAGGAAGAACCTATTCAAATTGCGATCAGTTTCTTCGAAGAGGAGGAAATAACATTCAGAGGGAGCTTGACAAACCATCAAAGACAACCTTGGACGAGGAGGTTAGGAGGTTGATGCAAGTACTTGGAGCTTTAGAGGGAGTTACATCATCATAAAGATCTGTTGTTAGTGTATATTTCTTTGTGATGGAGAAGTATGAGGTGAAAGCCCTTGTTAGTGTATATTTCTCTGTGACAAAGAAGTATGAGGTGAAAGCCCTTGTTAGTGTATATTTCTCTAAGACAGAGAAATATGAGGTGCGAGCCCTTGTTCATCTCTAAGACTGAGATGAGATGTCATGTTGAGAGACTCCATGACGACAACACGTTGAGAGACTCCGTGATGAACCCCTTGTACTTGTGTTTTTCCACACATGGGAGTAGCCATGGTGGACGTCATGTTGAGAGACTCCATGACGACATCACATTGAGAGACTCCGTGATGGGCACTTGTACGTGTGTTTCTTTCCACACATGGGAGTAGCCATGGTGGATGTCATGTTGAGAGACTCCATGACGACATCACGTTGAGAGACTCCGTGATGAATCTTTGAGCTTTCCACAACTGGGTGTAGCCATTGTGGGCGTCATGTTGAGAGACTCCATGACGTAGATATCTGGAAAATATCTCCCTAGCTAAGAGGGAGTGTTAGTGTTTGGTAGCTTCAGAAGATATTTTCTCCTTAATTAAAGGCAGATTGCCTACATATTGCAAATTATATTTATATTTATATTTCTTAAAAGGAGGCCGATCATTGTGAAGAGTCGCCTTGCTTGTGAAGAGGCACCTTACATTGTCTATATAGAAGGTGATGATCATTTCATTTGATTATCAATCAATTCATTCTAAAGACAATTCGTACCTATCAGGAGTTCGCATATCTACAACAGATTATCATTTTGCTTAGAGCAGATCAACATCAAGGAGAATTCATTGTAATTGTGCATTCGCATCTAGGAGAGGTGTTGTGTTTCATTATTTCAGATTGGCCTAGAGTTTGGCCCAGATTGTAAGCAAATTTCTGCTCTTTCGTTCAACATATAAGAGATATATTCTTGGCTGGGTTTTTCTCCCTCGAGAAGGAGGGTTTTCCCAGGGTATCTGCTATGTTGCATTTTTCTGCTTATGTCAATTCTGATCCTAAAACTAACATAATCAAGTACCAGTTAACATGGTGCTAGTGTAATAACTTAAAATTGGCCAAGTAGCCAATAAACCTTGATTTCTCATCAGTAAATCAACAATAGCTTGAGGACCACTCTCTAGAAAGTTGTGAGATAAAGCATTGTGAACAATTGACCCACATTCGGATGCAATGACAGGCTGCATGACATGGTCTAGTCATTGTAGCTCTCTAGAAGCTCCCAAGAAATAGAAACTAGTTTTCCCTAAGGCTCTTATAGTGGACATATACACAAAAATATCTAAGGGCATGAACAATGTCAAAAATAAAAAGGTCCCCTTAGGGAAAACCCCCATGGAGAGACTAATGGTGAGGGTCCCACTTCCGACTAACTCCTAAAATATAGGTTTGTTAGTGTTTTAATTTGTCTCTTGTGGGACAACACAAAAGGGAACAATGCATACGGTAGGATTGTTCATCAAATTTTAGGGGGAAGTTGCTTGAGACCTAATTAAATCTAAAACCTAAGTTACCGGTTTGGTTTTGGGTTCGGGTTCAGGTTCGAGGGTTCGGTTCGTGGGTTTGGGCAAAATTGTTTTTGGGGTTGGGTTCGTTAATACAAAAGCATATAAAAATCAGAAATTTATACATATTTGTAGTAGTAATTAAGTTCAAAATACACCACCATATTAATAGTCAAATAACATAGCAAAAATACACCACCACTTTCATAGTCAAATATTAAAATATTACAAAAAATATTTTGTACAAGAAAGTCTTTCACCCTTTGAGGATATCTAGACATATCCTATAGTTTAAAAGTATCAGATAGTTTAATGACTTAGGTATCTGTTAATGAACCATTTTTTTGTTTTTTGCTGAAGAGTTTGGAATTCATGAACCTTCCTATTTTCTATCATATAAACCACCCATACAATCAGCAAGATTTTATTGCAGAAGACTACTTTGATAGTTATATGCCTCTATAACATCATATTTTCTTCCTGCAACCAATTTCGTAGCCTTTGAGAGATCACCCATAGGTTGTTCATGTTGGTGTTTAAATTTGCACCTCTGGAATGCGTATTTGAAACGGACAGCTATGCACAGTAAAACTGCTCTTCAAATTAGGAAGGGAAGCTCCCTCTTGCTGATGGTGTTGAAAGAAAGAAAACTAAAAACTAAGTTGCCTATCTTTTTGATCAGCTAGAGCACAAGGTTTATAAAACACAAACGCCGCAACTGAGATTTTTTGATTAAGAATTCCAACTATGACTAACTTAAGCTAAAGACGTTTCCAATATCTCAAGTAATACGCAGAGCAAGAGAATTAGAAATGAACAAGGTTGATTCTCTGACAAAGGCTTAAGAGAACTCTTTCTCAACATACATCTACACACTTCAATGTAAGCTGAAATTAAGATCACAAAAGTATAACACAAATAACGGAAATCTGAGACGTTATACCAAGGCAAAGAAGGCTCATGATTTTATTTCTCAAACTTCTAGAACAAAAATTACTGAACACATGCCTAGAACAAGAGCTTGCAGCTAAAGAGGCTTGCAAAACTTTTTCTTACACAATAGGAACAACAATTACAATAACTACTTGTTGGCTAAAAGAGACTCAACAATTCGCTATCATAAAACAATTGAACAATACTGAATAACAAATAGAAGGCACTTAGGCTCAGCGTTTTGTTATCACTAGCATGGTTAAAGAAAACTAATGAGCAAAGACTCTTATTTATAGGCAAGCAGAGGAGTAGGGAACCCTAAAATCTCCTTGCTTTTACAATCTAGGCCTTGCTCAGCAAGCAAACTTTATTTCTAAATCTAGAAAGAAGATAACATCTAACACCTAAGAAAGCAGGAAAAGCGGTAAATGCCAACTATTACATTTATCTTCTTTCTCTTCTTCAAAGAATGGATAAGAATTGCTCCAAGAATAGAAAGAAAGCGGAAATAAAGCTTCTAGATGAAAGCCATTTCAAATCTCAATCACATCTGCTAAAAAGCAGGAAATTGTGTCCCGGTTCGGTGCATCTATCCCATCAATAGCAAAGTTGCGTTTTTCCAAGATATTTTCTCCATTTGCAATTGATCTCAAGAAATCTTCGATCTCATTGGCCGCTTTTTCAAATCTTGCTGACATTATGGCAAGGTGATTCATTCTGCCACCAACTGTATTGCTGCTATCACATTTGCGAACAACACTCTGAAATTGAGTTTGCACTTCATCTAACCCGACGTAAGAACCATCTTCAAGATTGTACCGAGAAGGAATCTCTGTGACAAACTCATTGATGAAAAGAAGAGCTTCGATCACCCTTTGTTTGTAGGCAATAAACTCCTCGGATATCCTCTCGTAAGTTTTAACCTTGAAGACATGACGCTCTCTCCAAGCAAGGATCTGCCTCTTGTGTTCTTTTGAAGCCACTGAACTATAGGCTGTATCCAAATCAGCAATGATGATTTCATGCCTTGGTTTCACTTCAGCCACTGATTGCTCAAACCCTTGGATACCTTGACGTAGCTCGCGAGCGTTTTCTCTCAACTGAAACATCCATGCCAAGATCTCCTTTCCTCTGACAATGAAACTCTCAATCCACTCTTGAGTTTCCTTCCCACAAATGACCAGCTGCCTCAACTGATGATGATCAGCTGGTGTATCTAAAACCTGGGGCAACAACTGAGTAGCCTATGAAGAACCATGGACAAGATTAGAAATATAAAGCCTAAGTTGCTGTATTTTAGCCTTGAGGGCTACTTTGTCTTCCCCATCCTTGAGCACTCTTTCTTGAAGGTTTTCAGACACAACTCTGAACAAACTGACATCCGTATGTCTGGTATTTCTACCAAGATTAGCTTTGACCATCACAAAGTCATCTATATTCACCTCATCCCTGTTCTTATCTATGGGAGGTATGGCAGTCTCCATAACCATCTCACCATCAAGATTCCTATCAAAGTGAACTTGCTTCTTTGCTTTCTTCTTAGGAGGTTCCTGATAGATGTTGTCAAGATCATCAAAATCTACCTGATATGAAGGTCTTCTTCTCTCCCTTCCCAAGGAGCTCTCAAGCCAAGACACGGTAGTATCTTTCCTAACTTCCTTGGGAGGTACAATTGCAATTTCTTCATCTTCTTCAATATCCAAGTCGATGCGAATCGGTGAAGACTCTGCCAAAGGTACAAAAACATGTGTTAAAGACGGCTCCTCTGCTTCTTTCTGAGGTACGGGCTCGGCAGGAGGAGCTTCTATTACAACTGTAGGTTGCTCCTGTATGACTATTCCTGAGAAGTCTAACCTTCTTCTTACATTTTTATTTGATCTACTACCTTTGACGCCTTCTTGAGACTGACTTATGCCTTTCCCTTTCGACTGTGCTCTGGAAGAAGAGGGAAGTGTCCTTGGCGGCTCTACTACTGGAATGGAGTTTTTCCACTTAAGGATTAGGAAAACCTTGCTATGCTCGAGGACTTGTCTTGTCCTGTCTTCAATTGAGAGGGACTCTTTATTAGCCCAATTGACTTGAGGAAGGGGCTGATCTTCAATTCGCTTTTGAGCATACATCGGGAGAAGCACATCCTCATCATCATCTGATACCCCTACAATGTCTTCTGATAAGTAGTCTTTCATCTGGTGAAGAGTGAGCCTGTTGTAACTACGCCTCCGCACCTCGAACTCATCTATGCAATTGGCCCAAAAGTCTTCGAGAGCGGGTAAGTGAGCACAATTTTTCTCTAGTCGGCCAACGTAGACGCCATGAGGGTCATAAGATCGTCTTTCGCTGTAAGGCTTGAGACCAAGTTTATCTAACTCGTCCCCCATGGTCTTAACATCTGTTGTTGTTCTGCATGTATAAATTTCCAACCCCAATGGAAAACCGAGGGCTGGCTTCTTTCTGTTCCTCAAGATTGTGTGGACCTCACGTGCCTGCCTTAAGAATTCCAAGAAGACGACCTCATCTGACAGGTACCTTGGTAACATGAGTGGAGCGCCTGAAAAGCCATAGACTCTGAGATAGGTGAAAGTAGGAAATTGTATGAACCAATCAGCCCACTCCGCCATCGCTGCCCTGGCAACTGAAGAGATACGGACATGCAATTCATTGTCCAGGTCCCGCACTGTGTACATCGGGAAAGCCTCATTCACCCTCTTGTAGTGATGCAGAGACTTCGTGAATTCCAACTGAGGGTAATAGTTGTAGATATGTTGTACGCTCAATGATCCCTCGGTGTTCAACCCTCTGAATTGACCTTGGTAGGCCACTAGGTAGACTAGGTAAGAAATCATATGGAACTTATAAATCTAGAAATATTCCGTTATTTGCTGATGAAGGCTGTCACTGATCAAGGTGGGCCAATCATAGAACTCGGTCTTCTTCATGATATGAGGAATCACATAGAACATCCATGGTTGAAACTTGGTAGCATCTTCTTGTCCAGTGACCCTGTTGAGCAAGGTGATTATGATGGCAATCTCATCTCTGAACTCCCCTCGCCCGACTTTCTTAGGCAAAGTCTTATGTTTCTTCTTCATCCACCTCTGTGCATATTTGTCCTTGTGCATTTCCCACATCCTTTCACATTCGCCTTTGAGATAATGACACTTTTAGGCCAAGGGGGAATGGAAAAACATTTCTCGATCACATCAGGTTTCAAACTGCAAATCAATCTGCCATCAACTGACTGGATCTCCCTTGTAGCCGGATTATAATGTTTGATGCAAGCGATTACGAACTCGAGGCTCTGAACTGAAATAGGAATAGATGCTGCTGCGAGGAGTCCAGAGTGTCCCAGGTTTCTGATTGAAGTGTTGCCTGCGCTCTCCAAAGCGTGTAGATCAAACACCGGCTTGATGTGATGCAAGTCCGTCTCAGCTGTTTTGGTGTAATCATGATAGAGAGCTGATTCAGTCTTGAAAACATTGTGAGTGTACTCTATTCTGAAAACCTTGAAGAATGACTGTAAACTCGCCTAGGTTTAGACAAGTTTTAAGCAATTTACTATTTTTAGAATGCTGATTTTTTTTCCTCCAACGGATAAATTTTGAAAAAAATTCAGAGATATGGGTTTTGCTTAGAATTTCGTTGCAAGACAACCCAGATTGTTCGTTTTTGAAAATTTTGATTTTAGACTAAAAAAGTAGCAAACCCTAATTTCTTCAATTTTTCACAAAAAAAGCTGGCACTTGGGTTTTGTTCAGAATGTAATCAGATTTGAAAAACACTGATGGCTGATCGAAAAATAAGCCAACCCTAAAGTTTGAAATTTGCTTGAAAAACGCTGTGATATGGGTTTTCTTCAGAAGACTGATTTGAGAGGACCCAGATGATCAAAAATTGAATGCACTGAGGATTTCACTAACATGCAAATAAAAAGAAGCTGCTGCAACTTGATGAACTTCTTGAAAATTTCTTCAGAAGAATGAGTCGATAAAACCTAGATGGCTGAAAATTGAATATCTTGGCCTTATTCAAAAATTTGATCTTCTGGATGAAAAAGCAAGGCCTTATGCTGCTGGTATGAAAAATTTAATGAAGAACCAACAAACTTGAGTTCTTGAATCATGAAATATAACTTCAAATCTGCTGCTCCAACTTTCTCCTTTGAATGCTACCTGCAAAAATAATGAAAATTACATAAAAGAGACATGTTAAATAGACTTAGGGTTTGAAATAGGTTTGCTTTCTTTTGCTTTTATCTTCAAAACCCTAAAATTGGCCTATTCAATGAACTTGGACATTCTCTTCCTCTTGCCATTTTGAATCTTTTGAAAACTTTGAAAATTTCACTAAGGCATTGAAAGTTGGGCGCCGTTCTTGGCTAGAGGCGCCTACTTCATTCAGACTTAACCATTTTCCCGAGTTTTTCGACTTTTCTTCCATTTTGACCCCTAGTTTGATCCTGATTTCTGGATGTTCAGTTGATCTGGTGGACGAGCTGAATGATTCATCACGAAGCTCGACTAAATTTGGAACGATCGTTCTGGAGGCATCTTCAACTAGAAACTTCGTTTAGACCTTCAAAATCATGGGAGCCTATCCTCTCCAGGGGCGCCCATCTCAACCAGTGTTAGCCATCTTTTAGTAATTTTCAAGTTCTTCATTTCCCTCTGATCTTCTGATGAAATCTCTGTTCCAGGAGCTACGCTGATCCGATTGACTGGTTGATAGGTTCACTGGATAGCTTGGTTGAATCCGATGAAGTGATCTTGGGCACTGCAACTGCAAATTCTATTATTCCTGAGCTCAAAACCTTGGGCGCCCTTTCTCTCCAAGGGCACCCAACTTGACCAGACTTAGCCATTTTTAATATTTCTTCATCAACTCTCTTCTACAGATGATCTCATCAGATCTGGTGACCTGGACCTTGGATCGGCTGATGGCTGGGCTTGTCGCGAAGCCGAGAAGATTTTGAAAGGGGTCTTCTGGAGGCACTTTTGCCAAAAAGTTAGATTTGAAGCTTCAAAAGCTTGGGCGCCCCTGGCAAGCTGGGGTGCCCAACTTCACCAAAGTTGGCATATTTTTCATTATTTTCACCTTTGCTTTTGAATTTTGATTTTTTTACTCTTGTCAAACCCTCTATTCCGCTCCCTGAAACTGATGACTGCCAACTCGGATTGATGAGTTGATGGTCTCGTTGGAAAGCCTAATCAAATCTGATGAAGTCACGTTAAAGCTTTATTGGAAAATTTATCTGTTTGGACACTCAAAAACTTGGGCGCCTTTCTCCTTCAGGGGCGCCCATTTGCTCCAGACTTAGAAAATTTTCATTAGATTTTATCTTCAGATTCAAACCTTCAATCTGTACCTTCCACTTGGATCTGGATTTGCCGGAGATTGGGTAGTCGGATGCCTCAACGAAGATATCCGCTGCGAAGCTAACCAAATTCCGGAGAGATTGAGCACTTTAGCAAACCCTAACAATTGGATTTTCCCTTCCAAAAAGCTGGGCGCCCCTGGGCACCTAGGGCGCCCAAAGTTCCCAGACTTAGAATATTTTTCAAATATTTTCAAGATTTTTATTCTGCATTTTGTTTGAAACCCCCCCATTTGATCTCAAATTTCGGACGAATGGATGATCCGATGACTGCACAGTTGGACTCGCTGTGGAGCTGGAAGGATTTTGAACAACTTTGACTGGGAGGTCAAACCCTAATTTCATTGCTAGATGCCCTAAAAAGATGGGCGCCCTTCTTCACCTGGGGTGCCCAAGTCAAGCAAACTTAGTCGAAATTTCACGGTTTTCACCTTCTTTCCTCATTCTTTGTGCTTGCTCACCAACTCACTTCCTACTGAATGCTTAAGTGTTGAATTTGACGCCTGGCAGCCGACTGACCTTTATTGATGACCTCGAAGCTCCTGATATGCTTCTGAAAAAATAGAATAGACCCACTAGGGCAAAATTGATCTTTTTGAGATTCTGACTGCACCAGCCTGATATGGAAGTATTTTAAGCAATCAAAATCAGTTTGAACCCTAACGGACCAACTTTCTATTTTTAGAAAGTTTTGCCAGTATCCGTTTCAAAAGAAACCCAAAAAAACCCAAAAAAGTTGCTATTTTTGGAAATTTTCTAAAAAATAGCAGTTTTCTTAAAAAGTAGGGATGAAAAAACTGAGATCTAGGTTTTGTAGATTAGGTCGCTCTGAGCAGACCCAGATCATCAGATTTTGGGAATTTTACATTTTAACCCCTCATGCAAGACATGCACACCCAAATTTTGACCTTTTTGACAGATTTAACAAGACATTTACTCATTTCTTCAAAATGTATAAGTGTAACAAAATTTTTAATTTTGGGGTACAACAGTTCGTAGACTCCTTGGGTTTTCAAATCAAAACCTATTGGTAACTTTGATGATTGACCTGACTTTTGGCTATAATTTTTTATCCATACCACCTTCTTAACTGTCAAAAGAGCATGATATGTGATGATTTTGAACTTGCTGTAGTTTTAGATGAATTGAATTTTTATATGAAGGGTTTTATTATTTACGTTAGGAATAAAGGATGTATTCTAATTATAACAAAAGGCCTATGGAAATTTGTATTTTCGACTAAATATTTCTTTTAATCTTTCGATGGATTGAATTTTGTATGTTGGATTTCATTATTTAGGTTCAGATTGGACAATTGATTGTATTGGAAGATACATTGTCTTATTATGGAGTAGTTTTGTTTTTTTCCTGAAGGAACAATACTTCCCTTTTGAGCAAAGCCTGTTGATTCGACAAAGTTTTAAAATATTGAAGGATCCATCTTTTTTTGATCATTTCGAACCCACAGTCAGCATTTCGTACCTTGACCGAACCCATAGTGCAAAAATCAAACCTTGATCGTTTCAGTCTTGAACCGAACCAGACTTTCGTACCCAGGTCGAACCAAACCCGAACTAGGGGTCAAAATCCAGCGAACCAGTAACATAGTCTAAAATCTAAAGCTATAAACAAGTATGCACACTATAGAAGATTTCAATGGGGATTTGCACAAATTTAAATTACTAATTGACTATTTTTTATCCCTTGATGCGTGTATCGGGCTATTAACTGTCAAGCCTTGCAGTGAGATTTTCAAATACAAGAGGGTAAAATAATTCAAGCACAAATAGTAAAACTCAACTTCCTATTGGTTAAAGTAGCGACTAGTATTCAGTTGCAACAAGATTTCAAGGTAAAACATAGATTAGTGTTTCCTATGAGCTAAAGCAAGGACAATCTAATCTACATCAACAAAAAGAGATGATTAAACAAAGAAACTAATTGACAAACAATAAGAATGCATTGCAAAATTTAACAGAAGCAAGCCACTTAGAAACACACAAGGTTACTTCCAAGAAGAAAGATGAGTGTTGTTGGCATTACAATTCGCACCTCTGGAGTGCGTATTGGCAACAGACAGCTATGCACAGTATTAACTGCTCTTCAAATTAGGAGGGGAAGCTCCCTCTTTTGCTGATATGCGTAAAGAGTAAAGTATCCTAAATTCCTATCTTTTTGACTCAGCTGATAGAGGCACAAGGTTGAGAAACCACATACATTGCAGCTAAGGTTTTCTCTGGTTTTGCAGATCTTAACTACAACTAGGATAATGCTAAAACTATCCTATTTCCTCTAGAAAAATAGAGCAAGAGGAATTAGGAGCAATTGGGAATGTATACGATAAACTCTATCTCAGGATTCCCAAGGAGGTAAAATACTCTATCCGAGGTGTAGGCTGAAAGTAGGTTACTGGAAACAAACATTAAATGGCAAGCTTGATCTTAGGATTCCCAAGGAGGTAAAATACTCTATCCGAAGTGTAGGCTAGAAACAAGATTACTAGAAACAACATCAAACGATAATCTCTATCTCTAAATTCCCAAAGAGGTAAAATACTCTATCCGAGGTGTAGATATGAGAGAAAGATTATTAAAACAACAAGAATAAATTTGGGACAACAAATTGTATAATGAGACACACATACAATAAACGATCAAACCAACTTTATATTTAACTAAGTGAACAAATACAGAATAGCAAACGGCAAGGTGGGCACAACAATTTGTTATCACAACAAAAGTTAAAGTACAAATGAGCAAGGGTGCTCTTATTTATAGAACCTCAAAGGAGTAGGGAACCTTAAAATTTCCTTGAGTTAACATCACTCTTGCAAGCATGTAAGATTTATTCTTAAACCTAAATGTATGCAACTTAACAATTAACTGGAAAAACTACCTTAGTTAACTGATTCTAAACTAAACTAATTGGACTGTGCAACACACAAGTCCTTATTGATATGAAAGTCAACTGATAACTAACATCAGTTAACTGAAATTGGAAACTTCGTATGTACATAGGTATTTCCAAAATAGACATGCAATGATATGTGGGACAGCGAGTTAACTCAGAAATAAGCATCAAGTTAACTGCTGTGTCTAATGTCTATCTTGAAAAGGTGGGATGCCCTGACTAGTAGTTCACTGGCTGCTATCTCGAGCAATTAACCCCTCCACAAGGTTGTTGATTGCATCACCATCTGGAGCACTGATACTCCTTTGAAGAACTCGATGTCTCCCCAGCATCTCTTCATTGTCTGTGATTTGACTCTGTAGTTCTCTTCCACTCTTGGCCGCCTCAACAAATAATGTTGACAAGACTGTAAGTTGATCCAACTTACAGCCAACTGAAACACCACTGAAAATACCGTGAATGAGTCTCTACAACTCCAACTGTACGTCGGCGAGCTCAATGTACTCACCACCCTCACGCTAATACTGGCAAGGGACTCGTGATACGAAAGTTTTTACGAACTTGATAGCACTTTGTAATGTCCCCATTTTTAGCACTACACCTTTCAGTGATTGATGGCCTATCCCCGGTGAGCTGTCGGCTAGCAGAAGCTCGAATCAGGGTTTCCAAACTTCTTAGAGGATGTTTTCATCTTTTTGCTGTGTCTGCATTTGGAATTGTTGATTTTGGATTGCGGATTCTTTCTGGGTTTTCAGAGAGCTTCACGTTGGTGGTTTCGGTTCGGCATTCTGAGCAATTACATGGATTTACTATTTTTAGTAAATTCTATTTTTAGTAGTTGACTTGTTGACTCCTAATCAGTAGGTTTCACTATGTCAGTCTGTTCAGACGGTATGGTTGAATTTGGCTTCTGATGCATTTCCATGGTGATATGAGATATTTTATATTATAATGTTATAATTTAACATTATAATTCCTTGTTCTAGCATCATGAATTAATATTGTCTTTAAAAGGGGGACATTGAAGGGTATTTTCACATGGAGGAAATATTTTAATATTTCTAAAGGCCAAATTTTAGCTAGAGGATTTGGACGCCAACTTTGAGGGAGATATTATTTTATTAAAAGATTTATTTTTGCTCTTAAAAAGGGACGCCACTCTTGGAGGGAAAATGAAGTCAAATTCAAATTGGAAAAAGGGCGCACTTTCTAGAAGCATCTAGAGATTCTCTACTAAGTCTATAAAAGAAGGCCTTCTCTCTTCATTTTATCATCTTATGACTTGAGTAATGTTATGCTGCCGAAATGGTATTGGGATTGCTTCGAGGAATGAATGCCTCCTAGCCTTGGCTCGACTTCTTGCTTGAAAGATAGCAACTAGTGGAGAGTTAGTTTGTAGTTGAGTGGATTTTGTAGTGAGATTTTTGCATTGTAGTAGTTATTTTGCATTTGTAGTTCAATTTCTAGCATGTTAATGAAGTTCTGGAGTTGCTGATTTAGTATAGCTGCATGTTGTATTTGCTCATAAGTCAAAAAATAAAAATATATTCATTCTGGGTATTGGCTAGAACCATTTCTATGCCCTAGGCGCCCATTTGTGCAAATTTTGGTGATTTATAATGAAGAATCTGATTTTATCTTGTTGGTAGAACATTTCTAGAGGCTGTACCATTCTGTTCCGCCTGGCAAGTGTTTAGAAAAAAAAATACTTCAATTTGTTATCTGTTTCTTTGTCTAGTCTTCATTGTCATCATCCTAACATTCGTTTGCATCAAGTCTCATGTCATTCTGACAAGTATTGAGTGAGTTGTGAGCATTTTAGTGGATTTTAGGGTTGCTGGTTTTGTATTTAAAGGTGCAGATCTGATTTGATCAGAATCTTAAATCTGGTTTTTGAGAGAAGAAATCAGTTTGGTATTTCCATTAAGCAAGGAGAATTCTATATCTAAATGCTCGTTGAATTGTTCTGACTCTATGCTCTTGGCAGGCGAATTCTCTATCATATTGTAAGCTGACAGTAGTACTGGCAGCAGTTTTTAATCTTGCTTAATTATCTGATTTGTAATGTTCATCTTTACATTCTGTAATTGCCTTGTAATATCTTACATCTCCGCCCTATGGTAGCTCCTTTCCCATTCTGGGTTAGAAAGCACATTCTGGGTGTCGAGTTACTTTTCGCATTCTAGCTTATTTCCCTTAACCGCATTGTAATTCTTAGCATCTCTGTCATATGGTAGCTCCTATTCCATCTCGGTTTGGAAAGCACATTCTTGACGTCGAGTTATTTCAGCTTATTAGTGGTAGGGATCCTTTGACCATATGATCGTCCTTCGCGGGCACATTCTTGGTTAGAGTTTTTGCATAAGCATTTCAATTCAGATCCTCTGACCAATGCTCACACCTTGCCCACATCAGGATCCTGGTGTACATTCTGGTTAGAGTTGTTTCAGCATCGTTTTGGTTTAGAGCTAACCTTAACGGGTGCGTATTGTTTGTAACTTGCAATTGAAAAAGTTGAAAAAATTTGGCTTGGAATATTTCACACTTGTCACCTTTTCTCTGCTCTTGGCCAATTCTGCAGAAATTGTTTCATGTATTTTTACCTTGAAGATTAATTGTTCTCTCCAAGTAAAAATCGCTTCCTTATCCTCTTCTGCAGTGACTGAATCATATGCCGTCCTCAGGTGAGAGACCATGATCTCATTCTGTGGTTTGTCTACCGCTAAGTCTTGCTCCGAATCCTGAATTTGTAGGCGAAGTTCGTGGGCATTGCACCTCAACTGGTACAACTCTGAAAGTATGAAGCAGCCCCTTGTGACGAACTCTTCTTCCCAGTCCTTCAGACGCTTCCTGTATACAACCAGCTGACTTAGCTGATTTTGTTCTGCTCGTAACTCTAACATCTGCGAGAGCAAAGCGGTGACATTTTCAGTGCTGTGCATAAGGTTGGAGATATACTAGCGAAGCTGCTGATTTTCAGCCTTGAGGACTGCTTTATCTTCACCATCCTTTATCACTCTCTCCTTTATGCTTTCCATTGCAGCTTCGAGGAAATCCACATCTGCTTGGCGTGTGCTTTTGCCAAGGTTTCCCTTTATCAAGGTGAAGTCATCAACTTCTACCTTGTCCAAGTTTTTATCCTCTGGTGGCGCAGCAGTCTCAATGATGATTTCTTTGTCAACATTCCTTTCCACATGAACTTGCTTCTTGCACTTTTTATCTGTTGTGTCTTGGTAGACATGATCAAAATCCGCAAAGTCCAGTTTATAGGATGGCTTCCTCCTCTTCCTACCCAACTGATTCTCAAGCCAAGACGAGTCTTGACTAATCTCACTGGAAGGGTCAGTGCTAGTCCTAGGAACTCCTGATGAGTGGGAATGCATTGAAGCACTGCTATGCGGTGGTGAGTCTGGATCCAAGTTGATGCGAACCGAAGACTGTTGTGGTGTTGGTGACGAAATGGGAGGCTCTACCTTTGTTTCTGGCATGCTCTCAACTGTATTTGTGGCAATCTCCACATGTTCTTGCTGGTCCAAATCAGCAGCTGGTGCTTTTCCCTTTGTGCTTCCTGATATCCTGCTTCCTTTAGGAGGGTTACTCCGTTTCTTTTGTCTGAATTTTGACTTCGACGTGGAAGGCAGTGAAGTAACCACCGGTGGCGGCTTTGTGTTTAGTATGGCTTCCCTCCTCGTCCTCTTGCTATCCAAGTAGAGTATGTTGTTTCTAACAACCCTGCTTGATCTTTCCTTAACAGATGTGCATTCCTTGGCAAACCAGTCAACGGTTGGAAGCGCCTATGTGTCAACTTGATCTCTGAAGAATTGAGGAAGTGTGACATCCCCATCATCATCTGACAACCCTTCCACATTCTCTGACATGAAAACATAAATCTATGAAAGGGTGAACTTGCTGTAGTGGCGCCGATGCACCTCAAACTCATCCTCATAGTTGAACCAATAGTCTTCCATAGAAGGCTTGTGAGAAGAACGACCGCCAAGACGTGTTGAGAAGTGACCCCAAGGGTCATATGAGCGTCTCTCGACGAGATACTTAAGGTTAAGTCTCGCCAACTCATGGCTCATAGCCTTGGCATCAGATGCTAACTTGCACCTGTAAATCCCCATTTGTAATGGAAAAGTGGCACCTAGCTTGCGTTTGTTGCACAGATAGGAGTGAATGTCGTACAACTGCCATAGAAATTCCATGAATAACACCTTATCCGATGGATAATGGGGTAACATGGCTGGATGACCTGAATATCTATATACATGGATGTAGGTAAAAGTAGGGAACTAGATGAACCATGTTGATGTTATTGAGCAGCGTCGAGTTGCTACTTCCAACATAGCACAATCCTTGAAGACAATACAAATCGTAGCCTAAACGGCTATTTGAATTGTGATATTATATCCAATGAAGAGGCGCTTCATTAACACGTAATTATTCATTACCTTTGTGGCCGACATGAGGAGATGCGATTTCATCTTGAGAGTCACATCTTTTATTAAGAGACATTTAATATTTGTTTACTAATTGAAGCCGACTTCCATTTATGAAAAGATGCGATTGCTTGTAGCCGACATCATATATGTTAGAGTCACAACCTTTGAATGGAGGCCGACATAAAGGATTTGAAGGTATGCGTCTCTCCCTTTCATTTTGTACATATACTCGATGGACATTTCATTGTTGGCAATCAATTTATACTCATCCAGTTCATTGTTCTCAAGTGCGAATTCTGTAGAAGAGTAGATCGATATTCTGTGGAAGGCTGAGGTTATTATCAGTGAATTACATTATCTTGTATTTGTGTTGCATCAGATTGTGGTGCCTCTAATTGACCTTCATATCGGCCTCTTGTAAAGGAGTCAATTCTTGTAGACATTCAATATATAAGTGATATATTGTTGCTAGGTTTTTCTCCCTCAAGAGGAGAGTTTTCCCAGGGTATATGCTGTGTTATTGTCTGATTTTGAATTAAATTTCTGTGCTTTGCATCTGATCGTAAAAACTAACAAACCAATCCGCCCATTCTACCATCGTTGATTTGGCTTTTGTTGACATGTGCACATGTAGCTCACGATTCAGATTCCTCACGGTGTACATAAAAAATGATTCCTGCACTTGCTTGAAGTGTCGCTTGGACTGTGTGAACTCAAGCTGCAAGTAATATTGATGAACTTTTTGTACACTTAGAATCCCCACAGTATTCAACCCTCTAAACTGGCTTTGGAAGGCTATCAGATACACGAGGTACGAACACATGTGGAATTCGTGAGCAACCAAGATGCCAATCATCTGTCTGTGGAGAACGTCGCTGATCAAAGAGGCCCAGTCGTAATGCTTCTTTCTGTTGATGATCTGAGCCATGATGTAATACATCCAAGGCTGGAATTTATGGGCATCTCGTAATGCTCCTTTCTGTTGATGATCTGAACCATGATGTAATACATCCAAGGCTGGAATTTATGGGCATCTGCTTGACCGGTAACATAGTTAAGAAGTGTGATCATAACCATGTATTCATCTTTGAACTCTCCATGACCCACATTCTTTGGCAAGTTACCTTTTTTCTGTTTGAGTCATCTCTCTACCATTCTTCACTGACATTTTTCCTTATCAACATTGAACGCCCTCTCACACTGTTCCATGGTTATGACCAAATTATTCGGATTCAGAGGAATATTGAAGCACTTCTCAATGTCCTTGGGCCTGATACTGCATATCACTCGTCCATCCACTAATTGAATTTCTCGTGTAGTAGAGTTGTAATGCTTTACACAAGCCATTACGAATTCTATACATTGTGCTGTGATGGGAAGTGAGGCCACCTCTAGCAACCCGGATTCCTCGATGTTTTCAAGTGTGATCTGGCCTATCTTTGAAGCATTCAAGTCAACCTCTGGATCCCCCTGGTGCAAATTTGTGTCAGTCGTTCTGATGAAATCATGAATTAAGACCGACTTGGTCTTGAATTCAGTCTGAGTGAACTGCATTATGAAAAACTAGCTTGTTGATTGTAAACACGACTATGTTCTGACAACTTTTCCGGTGAGGCTAAAAATAGCCTGTCGAGGGGCAATTTTCACAAAAAATTCTGAGACGTGGGTTTTGTAGAGAAAATAATTCTAAGCAAACCCACAATGTTAGAAATTTGAAAAAATGTTTTTTTGCTTCTCATGCAAAGACTTTTCGAAAAAAGCAATAGGAGGTAGCGAAAGCTGCGGGGGCAAATTTTTCTGAAATTTTTTGGAATATGGGTTTTGTAGCCGCCAATGTGTTGATCAAACCCAGATTCTTCGTTTTTCAAAATGTTGACTTTTCCTCTACCATGCAAAGGAATCTCCGGAAAAAAGCAAAGCTACGAGGCAATTTTTCTTGAAAAATTTTAGCACATGGGTTTTGTAGAGAATGTCGTGCACAACGTACCCAAATGAATCCAAACTGTGAAAAACTGTCGTTTACTTGGACATGCGAGAGAAAACCTAAGACAAGGATAGAAGAAATATGAGAGAGAAGATAGGAGTTATATTCTGCCTCTGTAAAAATGATGCCTATCCTTGAATGAAGTCTAACATGCATGTGCTGAAAGATGAAGTTTGGAAAATTATCCTGTTGAGCAATTTGGACCTGTAATTGCGAAGAATACTAAAAAATATCACCTGTAGTGCCTTCAGATCTTGCTTGCACGAGAAAATACGTGTTTACCTTCAACCTGTGATGAAAATAATGGACGCCTAAATGCATATTTAAAGAATTTTTTGAGGGTTAAGGCGTCACATGCAGGCAAAAACCCTAATTTTTGGACGCAATAATCTCATTGGACCCCATTTAGTTAACAAAAATGGAGACTGAACCTTAAAATAGGTGCCACTCAATCTTATTGGAAGAAATATGCCACATGCAAAAATAATGGAGGTGAAATTGAAGTTTTATTATTATTTTACTAAGTTACCGATTCGTTTTTGGATTTGGGTATGGGTACACGAATCCAGTACGAGATTCGGTCAAAAAAATTTTGGGGTTGGGTACGTTTTGGGTACGGTAATACAAAAAACATATAAAAATCAGAAATATATACATATTTGCAGCAATAATTAAGTTCACAATACACCACCATATTAATAGTCTAATAACATAGCAATACATTTCCACCCATATCAATAATATCAACTCCAAACCTACATTACTGAATTGCCAGGAAAGCACGACAATTCCAAGTATGGTTCATCCTAGAATTGAGATTCCAAATTGAATTGCTTCTGGATTGGAGCAAGGTTTATTTTGTTTCTTTTTGCATTAGAATGTTTTGGAATTGGCAAGGAATGAACCTGGGCGGTTCCAGGTCAAACATGGTGATTTGAAGGTGTTTATATCACGATGCTAGAAGCAGGTGAAGATTACAGTGCAGGTTTTGAATTTTTGACTCATTTTGTGAGTTTGATGAGCCATAGAAACAAGGAAAGAGACATGAATGCTAAAGGAATAGTGACCAACAGCAAACAAACACCACCCTCTGCTGCTCGAACGTCTCAGAACAAAACCAACCCTTTGCTGCTCAGTCAACATAGCAATACATTTCCACCCTCTTGTTGCTCCAACCAGCCTCATCAAATAGTCACAAGGCAAAAAATAATTTAAAATTGCAAAAAAAGGCACTTTTTCTGCGGCTTGGGCGTTTTGACGTCTGGATTTGTGTCAAATTCGACCGGGCATATCCTGGACGAATCCACAGAGGCAAGTCAAATCCTGGGCGTATCTGCAGTCAGAATTTCAAATCCCGTCCAAATCTAAACTGTATCAAATCTGAATTTCAAATCTGGTACGAATTGTATCGTATCCAGAGGCTCCCAGGGACGAATCAGTAACATAGTTATTTTAAGTTGAGTTCAAAAATTCCTCCATTATAGGGCGACCAAGCACTTTAGTTTCAAAAGTCAAAGTTTGACTTTGGGCGCCATTATTCTCAGACTTAAAAACTTTTTGCAATTTCCTACTTTTTAGCTTTTGAAATTGTCACCGCAGCCTTTACTTAGCCAAAATTCCACTTGCTTTTATCCTTCAGCGTTTTCCACTGATTCTTCATTCACGGGTGTTTGACGGATCCTGAGAGTTGACGGTTGGATTCATTGCGTAGCTAGGAGGATTCTGAACAGATCTCGTGAAGATGGCAGCTGCCGAAAACCTCATCTAGTTGACCAAAAGGCTAGGCGCCCCTAGCCTAGAAAGCTACAATTTGACATTTTAACTTTTATTTTCCCTTTGTTTTATGTGCTCATTGGATCAACTGTCACGGTCATTCAGTATGTCTTACAGATTGACAAACGGATTCATCGCGGAGCTGAACTGAATCTGAAGAGATCACCGGGAGATGACCACTAGAAATTTCGACATCTGACAGGCTTTATTCAAGGGCGCCCTTGGGCTACAAGGGCGCAAATTTTGTATTTTGACTGTCGTCTTCAATGCGTAAATCTTTCGCTTTTTCTACTTCCGCTGCCATTTGTCGGAGTTTCGCAAATCTGATGGATTTGCTCGATGATTCACCGGAAAGCTGACAAAAATCCGAAGATGATGACTAGCCTTGCAACCATTGTCAACTGCATTTGGGCCTCCAATTTCAAGCGTGCCCTTGGCCTGCAAGAGCACAATTAGCTCCAAAACTGATGATTTTCGGATGATTTTCACCATTTTGCGCTTCGCGAACACTGTGCCGCTTGCTGAGTTGACTACATTGAAGCATCACTGCCGCTGACGCGCATACGTGATTGTATTTCACCATTTTTATGTGTACAAACACTGCAAAGTTGACTTGCACGTTGATTGCGCAAGTACCTCCCTCGTAGCAAGGCGTAGTGTTCCCAGACTTAGAATATTTTTTGCATTTTTCACCATTTGAAAATCCCCCCCGTCGTGAAGCATTTTTTTCAACACCATTTGCTATAGAAACTTCTGTGATGAGTTTGAGGCTTAGATTTCGACACCTAGTATTGACCAACTGCCATTGACAACCTCAAAGGTCCTAACTTTTCTCCTGAAAAAGTGAAAACAACCTACCAGAATTAAACTGACTTTTTCTTGATTTTGATTTCACCAATGTGATCGTGACGTGAAATAAGCCAATCAAAATTAATTTCAGCCAATTCTAGCGAGATCCTATTTTTTAGGGTTTTTTGTCATGTCCCCTTCCAGTTGACATCTCTCAGAGTTTATGATTAGCCTATTATGCGACCCTCGTAGGCTGATAGGATGGATAGAGGGTCTTGTTGGAGCTTGGCTTGGCTTCGGATCGTCAGAATTTACCAGTTGGCTTTCATTCGGGCTCATTCGGACGTCTTTTGCCTGACTTGCTATTTTTAGTAAGTTAGGTCATTCAGCGGAGCACCCCTGCTATTTTTAGCAGTATGGTTTGGTCATGTGCAAAATCAATCACTTATTCACCAGCTTCAGACGGTTCGTGAATCGGACGTATTTTGAGGGAGATATTAATATTTTAATTGTCAAATTAAATATTAATTATTGAAGCTTATATTATAAAGTTATAATATTATTTAATATTATAACTTAAGTGATTTCTTGAAGGGTTCGACCAACATTGAAGGGGGCCACTTTTTAATTATATTTTATAATTAAAAGTGCATTGAGACTTGTTGTCCCTCATTTTTGACTTGTTAAAAATTGGGATAACCTATCAAAATTTTGATAAAATTTGAGGATTTTCTCTTCTAAGGCACGTTTTATGAGGTGCAAAGGTTAGAAAATTTCAGTTTTGGGTCTATACTCCTTTTGGCTAACATTTTTCACTCACTCTCGTCCGTTTTCGTGAAATTCTGAGTCATTTTAAGTGTCTTTTTGATCAATTTCGGGTTTTTTAGGCAACTCAACAGAATAGGGAAATTTAAGCCTAAGAGCAAAATTGCTGAATGTCCAAAAAATCCCGAAAATTGCTATATGTCCAAAAAATCCCGAAAATTGCTAAAACTTCCAAAAGTTCCGATTTTGCTTAAGTTGTTTAAAAATACCTATTTTTATTAAAATGAAATTGTCAAATGAGCTAAAAGGTCCGATTTCTTCTATTTGACAAAATGTAAAATTGCAATGAGCATCAAAAAACCCGAAATGAGTTTTGCAAGTGTTTTTGTGAATTTTGTAGCTTGCTCTTGCTCATATGTACCCCGATTGAAGAGATTTTGGCATGAAGAACACTTGGCAAGGTCTGCAACTTTATTAAATTCCCCATTTTTGCTTTACCTTTTCCACGTTTTTGCAGATTTGAGTTTGTTCATGAAATATTCCGAGCCAAATTTTTTCGTTTTTTCAATTGTAAGTTTACAAACAAACGCACCCGTTAAGGTTAGATCTAAACCAAAACGATGCTGAAGCAACTCTAACCAGAATGTACACCAGGATCCCGATGTGGGCAAGGTGTGAGCATTGGTCAGAGGATTTGAATTGAAATGCTTATGCAAAAACTCTAACCAAGAATGTGCCCGCGAAGGACGATCATATGGTCAGAGGATCCCTATCACTAATAAGCTGAAATAACTCGACGTCAAGAATGTGCTTTCCAAACCGAGATGGAATGGGAGCTACCATATGACGGAGATGCTAAGAATTACAATGCGGTTAAGGGAAATAAGCTAGAATGCGGAAAGTAACTCGACACCCAGAATGTGCTTTCTAACCCGGAATGGGAAAGAAGCTACCATAGGGCGGAGATGTAAGATATTACAAGGCAATTACAGAATGTAAAGATGAGCATTACAAATCAAATAATTAAGCAAGATTAAAAACTGCTGCCAGTACTACTGTCAGCTTACAATATGATAGAGAATTTGCCTGCCAAGAGCATAGAGTCAGAACAATTCAACGAGCATTTAGATATAGAATTCTCCTTGCTTAATGGAAATACCAAACTGATTTCTTCTCTCAAAAACCAGATTTAAGATTCTGATCAAATCAGATCTGCACTTTTAAATGCAAAACCAGCAACCCTAAAATCCACTAAAATGCTCACAACTCACTCAATACTTGTCAGAATGACATGAGACTTGATGCAAACGAATGCTAGGATGATGACAATGAAGACTAGACAAAGAAACAGCTGACAAATTGAAGTATTTTTTTTTCTAAACACTTGCCAGGCGGAACAGAATGGTACAGCCTCTAGAAATGTTCTACCAACAAGATAAAATCAGATTCTTCATTATAAATCACCAAAATTTGCACAAATGGGCGCCTAGGGCATAGAAATGGTTCTAGCCAATACCCAGAATGAATATATTTTTATTTTTTGACTTATGAGCAAATACAACATGCAGCTATACTAAATCAGCAACTCCAGAACTTCATTAACATGCTAGAAATTGAACTACAAATGCAAAATAACTACTACAATGCAAAAATCTCACTACAAAATCCACTCAACTACAAACTAACTCTCCACTAGTTGCTATCTTTCAAGCAAGAAGTCGAGCCAAGGCTAGGAGGCATTCATTCCTCGAAGCAATCCCAATACCATTTCGGCAGCATAACATTACTCAAGTCATAAGATGATAAAATGAAGAGAGAAGGCCTTCTTTTATAGACTTAGTAGAGAATCTCTAGATGCTTCTAGAAAGTGCGCCCTTTTTCCAATTTGAATTTGACTTCATTTTCCCTCCAAGAGTGGCGTCCCTTTTTAAGAGCAAAAATAAATCTTTTAATAAAATAATATCTCCCTCAAAGTTGGCGTCCAAATCCTCTAGCTAAAATTTGGCCTTTAGAAATATTAAAATATTTCCTCCATGTGAAAATACCCTTCAATGTCCCCCTTTTAAACACAATATTAATTCATGATGCTAGAACAAGGAATTATAATGTTAAATTATAACATTATAATATAAAATATCTTATATCACCATGGAAATGCATCAGAAGCCAAATTCAACCATACCGTCTGAACAAACTGCCATAGTGAAGCCTACTGATTAGGAGTCAACAAGTCAACTGCTAAAAATAAAATTTACTAAAAATAGTAAATCCATGTAATTGCTCAAAATGCCGAACCGAAACCACCAACGTGAAGCTCTCTGAAAACCCAGAAAGAATCCGCAATCCAAAATCAACAATTCCAAATGCAGACTAAGCAAAAAGACGAAAACATCCTCTAAGAAGTTTGGAAACCCTGATTCGAGCTTCTGCTAGCCGACAGCTCACCGGGGATAGGCCATCAATCACTGAAAGGTGTAGTGCTAAAAATGGGGACATTACAATCCGCCCTTCCCAAAATTGCTTGTCCTCAAGCAATGCCACCACAACTCCATAGAATATAGAACCGATCAATACCCCAACCAGTAAGATCCCAGGGTCCCAAGTCTGTCTCAGGGAAAACCCACCATGCCAATGCTGCACCACTCTGATCTCATTAGTGAAGACATCTCGCCAATGCTGCACCAACCTCCCTTGTAACTCCAGAATGTTACCATCCATGATACTCAAACTGAGAAATCTTAAAGGACTGAGATCAATTTCATGCAATGTCTCATGTCCAAAATGCTCTGAGTCAAAAATATCAACCATACCAATGTCTATCACAATCCTAGGCAAAAGGAAAGATAGTCTACTCAACTCAAAATCGAACTCTTCAGCATACCTCCACATGGTAACAAACGGAACCATGACTGCAAATGTGACATCTTCAAATCTTCTTGCAAAGAGGAAGGCAATCCTTTGCAAGAGCTCAACAAATTCAAACTCATGACTCCACATGAATTCCCTATGCCTCAACTGAATTATCATGGCACAACTATGAAGTCTGAAGAAGTTTTTCACAATTCCAACCCCAAGAGTCTCAAAATGTAGAATCAAAGCATGGGGTAGCTCGCTGTCATGAACCAATAATGAAAATAAACCATCAGAGTTTGCATCACAAACCTCCAAAGTGGCTGAAAAACACGCTAAAGCCATCTCCATCAGAAAACTACCACTTCTTTGATCAGGAGTGAGGAACCAACTCTCCTGAATGAAAGTAACTCCATAAGTAAGGTGGCTGGTCTGCCTCCAACCAGCAAGCTCGTGTCTCAAAATCTGCCCTTGTCTGAGCTGAAAGTCACTTCCAAGAACTACCGATCGTTGATCTCTCCAACCCATATTCAAAATTTCTCTCCAATCCATTTGTTGATGAACAAACGGAACCATCAAGTAGCTGGAAAAGAAGGGAACAACATCAACAAATCTGGAAATTTGATCCTTATCCCTCCAAAAGTCTTTTCCATAAGTAATAAACTCTAACAACCCAAGTTGAGAATCCCAAGCATGGATACCCAACTGAAAGTGATTTTCAACACACTGAAAAGAAATCTCTACACATTCCCAAGTGCTAGTGAGAACCAAGTGCCTTCTCACGAAACTGATGCCCCATCTAGTAAATCCTTGAAGCTTAACCATGAAAGCTTCCACATTAAGGGAGTATGAAACATAGAGTGGCTTCAAATTCAGCTCCCAAAACTGATCAATATGATTCCAAATATCATTCCACCCAAGGGATGGATTGTCAAGAGTGCAACCACCAAAGTCTAGTTTACCTTTTTCCCATTCCCCCTGAGTAGTAGGTCTGAAATTTTCACTCGTTGCTGCTGTAATGAAGTTACCAACAGCTACCAAGACTTGTCTCTTCAACACCTTGATGTCATAGATGTTGAAATTACCTTGCTTCGTCACCTCCCATGTAGAACCTTCATCCTCAAACCCACTTGTGCATTCATTATCGAAAGGCCTTGGAAGATTATTCATCACCAAAGGTGGTAACTCCTCGTGTAATGATATCAAAGCACCCATTGACTGGGGTTCATACTCTTCCTCATGCTTGGTCGCTTCACCACATGACTCATTTTTCAAATCAAAGAGAGGATTGTCATAAGTTGCTTCAGCACCCACTTCAAAGAAAGGATTGTCAAAGACTTGGAAGTCCCCTTGTTCATCTTGCTGATCCAAATCTGCACACGCAACTTCTGATTTCCTTGTGAAACCTTCAAGATCAAACTCCTCTCGAAGACTATCAAGCTCGTCAATTACTTGCTTGATTTCTTCAACTCTTTGCTCATTCTCTTGCTTGCTAAAAAGTTTGAAATCAACAAACCGGTCTTCAACCTTTGTTAGAGCCAACTGAGTTTCTTTCAACTTGTCCTTTGTTGATTTAAGCTCCAGAGTGAGCTCATCAACCAAACTCTCCTTTTCTTGGAAAACACTGAAGGACTTCTTTGCAAGTTCAATAGCACGATCCCGATCCTCCATCAAGTGTATGTAATCTGATTTCAACGCCTCCAAAGAGTCTCTGATGAGTTGCAAATTGAAAAGAGCAACTTCATCCTTAACTCCTCTTTTTCTCTCTTCAAGCTGAGCCTTCCAGTAGAGATCTTCAATCAAACTGTGAGTGCAATCAAATTGGGATAGAATTCGCACTTCCCTCTTAAAGGACTCTTTGTCTTGACCTTCCCACTCAAGAATATGCAAAGATGGCGGATTGCTGGTTGGCTGATTGTCAAAATCAGAACTTTGTTTTGTGTCTTTGCGGCCATCATAGCTGTTCCAGCTTCCGTGTCTTTCACCATCAACTAGAGGAAAATACTCATTGTCATGTGTTATCCTAAATTTTTAACTCGTTTCAAAATTTAGGTAACCAATCAAAATTTTCTTAAAACTTGAGATTTTTCTTCTCTAAGGCACGCATTACGAGGTGCAAAGGGTGGAAAATCTCTGTTTCAAGTTGATTAACCTTTGGGCTACCCTTTTTCCCCCTTACGTTTCCGTTTTCGTCGATTTCTGACTTGTTTTTAATGTCTTTTTGGCCAAATTCGGGTTTTCTGAGCAACTCAGCAAATAGGGAAATTTAGACTCTAAGGCAAAATTGCTAAAGTGTTTGAAAAACCCGAAATTGTTTAAGTTATCATAAAAACCCGATTTTTGTTGAAGTCCTTTTATTTTGACAAAAAGCAAAATTGTTAAAGTACCTTAAAAACCCGATTTTGCTTAAATGACATAAAAAGTCCGAATTTTTCATAAGTGTTCAATTTTGTTAAAATGAAAGTTGTCTTTTTATCAGAAAAGTGCGAATTGGTCATAAAGCAAAATTGCCAAAGTTCATAAAAAACCCGATTTTGCAAAAAAAGCATGTAAAGACCTCTTAAAAACCCGATTCATGATTTTGATGTTATTTTACATTGTCAAATCTTCTGAAAAGTCCGATTTTTCTTAGATTCAAGCTGGTTGAATTGTTCTTTGCATTTATTTCCTCATTTCATGGAGATTTGGTCGACCTTGATGCTTCAAATTCGGACTTTTACCAGTAAATAGCCATTTTCTGTCTTCTTCAACGCGTCTAGGGTTTTTGTCTCTGCATTTTCGCGTATTACAACTTGTTCCAGGTATGATTCGCACTTATCTCTCTTTCTTTCAATGTTTTACTGTCATTTATCGATGTTATTGTCTTTTACATATCACGTTTTACGTTTTTCTGACTGTTTCAAAACGCGTTTTTTATTTTTATGCGTTTTTCCTTCCATTTTTCACTTTCATCATGGTTATTTTTATATGTTTGTTGGTATTTTTAATGTCTTTCATAAAAACGCGTTTTATCTTGCTGCTGTTCATTATCAAAAGTGCGTTTTTCTTCTGAAAAGTTCGCCTTCACACTAAAACGCATTTTTGTAAAACTACATTTGTATCATATTTCCTCCATTCGCCCTCATTTAGAAACGCGTTTTCATATACATATTCATATCTCTCCGTTTTTCTCCATTTCATTTACCATTTCATTCGCCCAGCATGTTTTCTCCATATTTCCTCCATTCGCCTTCATGTAGAAATACATTTTTCTCATTTACATTTACATGTCTTCTCCATTTCATTGAGATTTTTCCATTTCATTTCACATACCTCCGCACTTCCATACATGATGCGTACTTCCATTTAAATCTGCCTTATGATGAAAATACGTTGTTCACTGTTCATTTCCAGCAATAAAATTTCACATATCATGCTCATTCCTTTCATTTCATTTCGCCACTTCATATATCCATCATTATCTTCCACAAAATTAAAAAAAAAATAAATGTTCATTTCGGGTTTTTAGCCTAAAAATACAATTTCGGGATTTGTAATTAAAATAACAATTTTTAAAATTGCAAAGTTTGAAAATTGTTAAATTTCATAAAAATCCCGATTGCCTTTGTGAAAATTGTCAAAGCTCATAAAAATCCCGAAATTGCAAAAAGCAAAATTGCTAAAGTGTCAAAAAGTTCCGAAATTGTCAAAGTCATTCAAAAACCCGAATTGCCTTAAAAAGCACAAAAGTTGACCTTTTTGAACGAAATTCCAAATCCAAGCCAAGATCTCTTTTATCTTGCTGTTTCAAGAAGAGGCGTGCTGTTTTTGACTGCCACCATTCCATTCATTTCGTATTCATCTTCATTCGCCTTCCCTCTTTCTTTCAAAATCCATTTCATTGTTCTAGGGTTTGAGTTCCGCCATGTCCACTCACGTTGATGCTGATGATGTGCTGACCTTATGGGGTTTTCACCGCAGTCTTGCAGATTCCTGTTCAATGACGGATGAACCAACTTCTCCAGCAGGCAAAAAGATGAAGTATAAGTTCGACAAATATCAGAATGAGATCTCTCCATCTCACGTTGTTTCAAACATCGATGAGATCAAAGATACAGAAATAGGGCATGTTGATATGTCTGAATTTCTTGAAAGGGCTGAGAAATCTACGT
The DNA here is from genome assembly GCA_007258455.2 of Sequoia sempervirens. Classification (NCBI taxonomy): domain Eukaryota; kingdom Viridiplantae; phylum Streptophyta; class Pinopsida; order Cupressales; family Cupressaceae; genus Sequoia; species Sequoia sempervirens. Next base: position 506,907,607 of record VDFB02047230.1, on the reverse strand, counting down.
CTTCTGATATGCAAAAGTTGCTGAGAAGTCATATCCATCTCGTGGCTTCTTTTCCTGTTGCTGCCCTTGAACCAGAATTCGTCCTTGCATGTGCAGCACGCTTTGATAGACAATCCAGGACAATTAAGGATGATGATGGCAACGTAGTTATCAGACTTGATGCTGAGACAATCAATAGAGTTTTCAGAGTACCTGATGCAACTACTTATTCAGAGATTTCATTGAAGAGTGCTCACAGACATTTTGAGCAGAAAAAGAGTGATTGTATTAAACACATCAACTCTAAATGGCTTCTAAAATCACGACCTTGTGCGACCCGTATGCCCAAGTTGTATAGGTCTGATTTTATAGAAGAAGTTAACGACATGATCACTCTTTTGAGCAGAATTGCAGGGTTGAAAGTTTCTAACATGTTTGAAAGCTGGATGTATAAGTTCATGGTTGTCATTAGAAAAGCACAACATCCAATTTTCTGGGGAGAAATAATCAGTGACTGTTTGTGCGAACAGCTTGCACAGGTTCCTACCACTCTGACCTTCTATATGAATTCATATTTGGTCTACATAGCAGCTTCCTTGAGACATTTTCCAGGCTTATCTCCTGAAGGTGACAGATCATTGGTGCCTGTATGGAAATATTATGACCAGCTGACTTTTATTCCAAGTCGAGCGCATTATAGAAGGGTACAAGATGCCTTCTTTGGTTATTTTATGTGTTTGTTTGACAAAGAGTTGGTAAATAACAGGGTATCAGATGCAGCTTGGAATAAGGTAAATCAATATGGCTGCTTGTTTCTTCAATTTCCAACATTCACCTATGTGAGAGTTGGCTGTTTTGAAGACCAACCTTATATGCTCCCGAGATATCCAACTGATAAGATCGTTCTGATGGAGCTGGGAAGGCAATTGATGGCAGTTCATTCACGTCAAGCTTCACAACACAAGTCTGGAATTGGTATTTCTTCACATAATCCATTGGTAATTGGCAGGTATTCTTTGACAACCTCTTCAAGAGCCAAAGCAATGGAAACTGAACTTCAGGAGATAACATTGAAGAGATTCCAAGCTAGGGTGGATTTTGATTACAGAAGGATGAAGGATAAAATAAAAAGAGCCTCCTTCACTCATGTTCACCGCATTGAGGACATTTGGGCAGATCTCCGTACAGAAAAGGATGTATATAAAATGGATTATTGCAGGCTGACTTTGGAGCAAATAATTGACCTAAATCTGACTTTAATTCCGGAAGGAGTGATTGATGATAAGCAGATTTTGGATCCTGAGTACGAAGAACAGGGAGTTGCTAATGCTCCCATTCCTACAATTCAATGGTCTCAAAAGGAATCCGTCTCTATCTTTGATAGATTTCAATCAGTCTTGGCGAACACCAACTCTTGGCTCAAAAGCATAGGTGTCAAGACTATCAAAATCAAAGTTAGAGCTGAAGATGACCCAGCTGGTCCTAGAGGATTGAAATCAGAAATCAGAGAACAATCAAAAGAAGGAGCTTCCTCTTCAAGTACCAGAATCAAGCTGAAAGTAAGCAGAGCTCCAGAACAACCATTGGATAGGGAAACATTAAAGGGTAAGGAAGTCAACGAAATGCAGATTCAGGTATTAGATCAGCAAGAAGGAGACAAGGTTCATGAGACCTCTACTATCCTAAGTGAGATAACTCCTCACATTGAGGCTCCAATACCAGAATCAGCTATATCTCCTTTGTCTCCTATCGACAGTGATGTTGATTCCTTCTCTACCGTTTTTGTTCCTTCTATTCCAACACAAGAGACTTGTCATCAGTCTTCATCTGTAACGGATACTCCCATGATGAACTTGCCTACTAACTTCAAGAGTATTTTTGATATCAATCCAATCTTTTCAGCCATGTCAGAAACAACTCTTCCAGAAATTGATACGTCTGTAACGAACTTTGATTGTTTCATGGCCAATCCTAGTTGCAATTTGTCCTCTGAGCAAAACATTGTTGCTGTACAAACTGAGGCACCTTCAAGAATTTCTGTTGTATCTCAAACTGAGGCTATTTCTACTGAGACCGCAGTTGCCATTTCAGATGTGACAACCTTGGATCTTCCTCCATGGCTGAATTCAATTGCTCCTAAGAGAAAGAAACAAGCAGTGTCTCCTGATATTTTTGATTTCCGAAAATTGAAGAAATCAAAACCAGTAATTGCAAAGAAAGCTAAAACAGTCTCACAGGTTTTTGTTGACAGCAACAGAATGAAATATGCTGAAATTGCAGAGCCCTTAGTTGATAAACCGCATGAAGAAATGCAGGTATCTGACTACAGATTCACAAGAGTCGAATTGGGCAAGCAGACTCATGCCAATATGATGCAGGATGCTCAGAGTTCAGTGACAATTCTGACACAAAGCTATAACGAACTCTTAGCTAAAAAGGAAAAACTCAAAGAAGACAATGCTCAGCTGGTTGCAGTCATTCAAAGGATTACAGGATCATCAGAGGCAGTTAATTCTCTATCTACAGCTCCTCCAAATGAGTCAGTTAGACAATTAGAAAGAATTGCGCAAAAGGCCAAGGCAATTGATTCATGGATAACTCAGTTAATTGAGCAAAGTATTCCAATGATTGAGAAGATGTTGCAAGTTTTCAAAAATGTCAGAATAGCAAAGATAAAGCTGAATCAGACTTTGGAGACCTTCAAGCAGAGTTTGGAATCACTTGAGAAGGATTTAAAAATCTGGCATGAGATAGATCAAGTTAAGTTACAAATTCTATGCAGCAATTCAATCTTGCCAAACAGAGAGAAGTACATAGAATTTGAAGAACTTATGACAAATAAATCATTGGTCATTCAAGATCTTATCAAAGATATCCGGGCCACTTTAGAGATGAATGATGAAGTTCAGCAGGATATTCTTTCAAGTTTTGAGAAGATCTCATGTATGGTTTTAAATCAAGAGGATGAATTACTTGAAGCTGATTCAGTTACTTCAGAAATGGCGGCTAGTCTTCGTCAACAAATGGAATTAGAGCAATTTTCTATGGATTCGATTCAAAAGCTTGTCAATCATCAAACAATCCTTGAGAAAATGCAAACTAATTATGAAGAGCATAGATTGGCGACTATCAGATACTTTGATGTAATTTTGAAGACAGTTGCAGTGGCCAAGAACACATTGGGTCCAGATCCGAACGAGTTGAAGACCATCATCAGCAAATTCTTATCTTTCAAGGATAGGAATGAAACAGATTGAAAGTTTTAGATTGTTTTATGTAATTTTACTTTCGACAATATATATGTAAAAACAAATTTTGCAATTGCAAGTGTTCTTTCCTTGCAATTTTCGAAAATGTAATTACATGTAAAATCTTACAAGACAAATCACAATTTGGATTGTAATTTTGAATAAGTCAATCGCAATTAGTTATCGGTTGAGAGATTTTCTCAAGTTTGTTGAGATCCTCCCACCTTTTTCTCCAGACCCTCCTCCTATAAATACTTGAGGGGTCTATTGTATATTTTTATCTTTTTAGCAAGCAAGAAAACTCTGCAGAATTTTGTACTCATAAAGTCTTTGAGCTTTATAGTGAAATATTGTGAATTTTCAAGTGATATCAAGAAGCTGGAATTTCAGACTTTGAGCTGAATCCTTGTTTTATTATATTGTGATTACTTGAGAATTGTTGAAGATTGCTGAAAAGAGATTTGATTTAAATATTTGCAGACTTTGTGCTGTAAATGTGAGAATTGAATTCATAGTTAGTGTTAGAAATAGAGAAGAATTATAAGTCTTTGTGCTCATAAGTATTTCTCATTTAAGAGTAGTTTAAAGATACATTGTAATTACAGTCTTTGAGCTGTTTTATCTTGTATATTTCCATAAAGTAATCGTTCTGAAAAAGGTTGATAGGATTTCATTCTTCAAGACTTTGTGCTTATCGAATTGTTTTCCCGTCCCGGAGGAAATAACGGAAGTCTTTGTGCTTTCAGGAAACTTTATTTCCTTTCTCTTAATTTCACTGCATAGCTGTTGTAATAAGTTTAGTAACATTTACTGTGTCTTTTCTGTGAAGAGAGAAGAACGTAATCTTTCCTGAAACAAGAGGAACGATTGCTGTCCCATCCATTTAGTTTTATTTAGTTAAAGGGGGAGCCTTCCCTTAATTAGGAGAGTTCAAACTCACGTGCTGTGGTTGAAATCTCAATTTTGTACGCTTTCACGAGAATACAAAATTTCCAACCAACATCATGAAAAGCATCATACTCCACAAAATCTTCAACCCATTGCTTGCAATCAGCTTCGTGCATTGATAAATCAGATTCGTGTTTAGTAACACATTCAAACTCTCCATCTTCAAGAGCCATATGGTCTTCAAGCTCTTCTTCTTCATAATTGTCTTCTTGATCAAACATTATAGCAGCATCCAACTTGCTCAATGGATCATAGTCATCCGCTGTTCGGAAAGTTTCCGTAGAAACATTTTCTTCTTTAGTGGCTGCAACCACTTCAAAGAGATCATCATGGAGCTTCTTTGAACCCTTTCCTTCTTCGAAGACAACTTCCTCTTCAATGGCCACCTCATAGTTTGCCATGCAAACTGATTTTTGATCTTCATCTGGATCAAAGGGAAATTCATCCCACAAAGGTTCTTTATCATACCTTGGTGTCAACCAACCGGGATCCCAAATGGAAAAAGGCTGATTGTTTTGATCAAGAGAAAAGTACTCTTCATGCTTCTCTTGGAGTGTTGAGTCTTTGAATAGGTCACCAAGTAACTCACTTGAACTGATTTCTTCATAAGTCCTTCTCTCCAAGGGCTTAGTTTGATGCTCAAACCCAATGTCACTATCATAATGAAATGAAGAATCTTCATTGCCTGCTGTTTTGAAAACATCACTGTCATTATCTTCCTCATGGGGAAGTATGCCATTGATTTCTTCATTAGCAGCCCAATGAATACCAAGGAGGTCTTCTTGGCTACTTGTCATACTTTTGTCTAGTGAAAATTCTTGAGAGATTTGAACAGCAGCAAGAGGTGAATAATCCTTGACCAAATCCTCAACAAGAAGAGGTATAAACACATCATAATCACCATTAACAACATCACCTTGGTAATGATCATAAGCTGGTTCAAGGACACCACTAGTGTTTTCTTCATCTTGTTCTTCTTCAACGAACTCATCCCACACAACCGTCATACCAACATTTTTTGTGAAGCCCTTAGCCTCAAGACCTTCATTGGATGTATTTTCATTAGAACTCAAGACTGTCGTTATGTTCTTTTCACTGAACTGTTCTTCATCACTTCCTATCACATGCAAGTCTAAGGGAGTATTTTGGGGTTCTTCCACACACTTTTCAACTGTCAGAGTTTCTTCATCAAGGTCACGATCAATATGAGGTGACATGTGCACCTTGCTATCCCGGCTTTCAGACCTAGCATAAATCTTTCTGATTCCCCACCTTATGTCAGGATCCTTCATTAGCGTAAACAGTTCATGCATTAACTCAAGTAGAGACTTCTCTGTAGTCATCTCTCTCTGTATGTAGTGTCTGGTATCTCTGTCACTCATCTGTCAAGTGAACTTTGTTGGGCACAGGATGGTAGGATCTTGGCTCTGATACCACTGAAATATTCCGAGCCAAATTTTTTCGTTTTTTCAATTGCAAGTTTACAAACAAACGCACCCGTTAAGGTTAGATCTAAACCAAAACGATGCTGAAGCAACTCTAACCAGAATGTACACCAGGATCCCGATGTGGGCAAGGTGTGAGCATTGGTCAGAGGATCTGAATTGAAATGCTTATGCAAAAACTCTAACCAAGAATGTGCCTGCGAAGGACGATCATATGGTCAGAGGATCCCTATCACTAATAAGCTGAAATAACTCGACGTCAAGAATGTGCTTTCCAAACCGAGATGGAATGGGAGCTACCATATGACGGAGATGCTAAGAATTACAATGCGGTTAAGGGAAATAAGCTAGAATGCGGAAAGTAACTCGACACCCAGAATGTGCTTTCTAACCCGGAATGGGAAAGGAGCTACCATAGGGCGGAGATGTAAGATATTACAAGGCAATTACAGAATGTAAAGATGAGCATTACAAATCAGATAATTAAGCAAGATTAAGAACTGCTGCCAGTACTACTGTCAGCTTACAATATGATAGAGAATTCGCCTGCCAAGAGCATAGAGTTAGAACAATTCAACGAGCATTTAGATATAGAATTCTCCTTGCTTAATGGAAATACCAAACTGATTTCTTCTCTCAAAAACCAGATTTAAGATTCTAATCAAATCAGATCTGCACTTTTAAATGCAAAACCAGCAACCCTAAAATCCACTAAAATGCTCACAACTCACTCAATACTTGTCAGAATGACATGAGACTTGATGCAAACGAATGCTAGGATGATGAAAATGAAGACTAGACAAAGCAACAGCTGACAAATTGCAGTATTTTTTTTTCTAAACACTTGCCAGGTGGAACAGAATGGTACAGCCTCTAGAAATGTTCTACCAACAAGATAAAATCAGATTCTTCATTATAAATCACCAAAATTTGCACAAATGGGCGCCTAGGGCATAGAAATGGTTCTAGCCAATACCCAGAATGAATATATTTTTAATTTTTGACTTATGAGCAAATACAACATGCAGCTATACTAAATCAGCAACTCCAGAACTTCATTAACATGCTAGAAATTGAACTACAAATGCAAAATAACTACTACAATGCAAAAATATCACTACAAAATCCACTCAACTACAAACTAACTCTCCACTAGTTGCTATCTTTCAAGCAAGAAGTTGAGCCAAGGCTAGTAGGCATTCATTCCTCGAAGCAATCCCAATACCATTTCGGCAGCATAACATTATTCAAGTCATAAGATGATAAAATGAAGAGAGAAGGCCTTCTTTTATAGACTTAGTAGAGAATCTCTAGATGTTTCTAGAAAGTGCGCCCTTTTTCCAATTTGAATTTGACTTCATTTTCCCTCAAAGAGTGGCGTCCCTTTTTAAGAGCAAAAATAAATCTTTTAATAAAATAATATCTCCCTCAAAGTTGGCGTCCAAATCCTCTAGCTAAAATTTGGCCTTTAGAAATATTAAAATATTTCCTCCATGTGAAAATACCCTTCAATGTCCCCCTTTTAAACACAATATTAATTCATGATGCTAGAACAAGGAATTATAATGTTAAATTATAACATTATAATATAAAATATCTTATATCACCATGGAAATGCATCAGAAGCCAAATTCAACCATACCGTCTGAACAAACTGCCATAGTGAAGCCTACTGATTAGGAGTCAACAAGTCAACTGCTAAAAATAAAATTTACTAAAAAATAGTAAATCCATGTAATTGCTCAAAATGTCGAACCGAAACCACCAACGCGAAGCTCTCTGAAAACCCAGAAAGAATCCGCAATCCAAAATCAACAATTCCAAATGCAGACTAAGCAAAAAGACGAAAACATCCTCTAAGAAGTTTGGAAACCCTGATTCGAGCTTCTGCTAGCCGACAGCTCACCAGGGATAGGCCATCAATCACTGAAAGGTGTAGTGCTAAAAATGGGGACATTACAGTTCAAGGCGCTTTTTATTTTTCTGTGTTTGTTGTTTTAAATCTTTTGTTCTTGGGTTGCCTTTCTATGGAGATTGAGATTGCATATTATAAAAAATATATGGCTGAAAACACATTTTTTTCACTTCATAGGCCCTTCATTCATAAAAACGTTTTTTTTTCTCTTTCTTTCATTCACCATATCCATTGAAAACGTCTTGTATTAAAATGCTTTTTTTTCATTATTGGAAATGCATTTTCTTCATTTTAATAAAAAGGATGTTTTTCCTCCATTTCTGCCCTTCATTTCATCCGTCATACATTTTCATTCTCCTTTCGTTCATTCCATTCACATTTCATTCCATCTCATTACCATTTTCTAGAAAAGAAGAAAAGAATAAAAATGCCCTAGAAAGCAAATCAGGATTTTTCCAATCAATTGCAAGTAGGGCATTTTTGTCTAAAATGCAACTACAAGTTAGCACAAGGAAATAAACTTGCAATGGTTTCCTATTTTTCCCACTTTGCACTTAAACTTGCAATGGCTTCCCAAAATCCCGATTATACCTTACTTGCTGTCAGCCATCAAAAAACCCGAAATTCACTTGTGAGCCCATTTTTGTATCAAATTATCCCTTCCCTTGTCAGTCTTGTTTACACACATGATCTATCAAACCAATAAATCAAGGCATGGGCATTGTTTTATAACAATTTCATCTTGAATAAGGTATTATGGGTTCTTCATCAGTGAACAAAAGAAGAAGAGATACAACAGTAATTCATGGAGCAGCTCGAAGGTCAATAATCGTCATGAAACCATCTAGGGACAAAGTAAATCAAGCATGGAAAAAGGACGCAACGAAGAGAAGAACTTCCTAAAGAAATGGTACTACTCCAAGCCTGTGATAAGGTTGAAGTTCGCCAAGGACACAAAGATCATTAAGAATGCAAATTCTCGTTTCAAGTTCGAGATCTCTTCACCAATCCTGAATACTTCAAGTTCTAAAATCCTGAAGCAGCATGAAGATCATCGCAGATGAAGGATGATGTAGTTAGAGTCGTTTCTTGGACACTTAAAATAATTTCAATTATGTATTTTACTTTCGACAAAGTATATGTAAAAACAAGTTTTGCAATTGCAAGTGTTCTTTCCTTGCAGTTTTGGAAAATGTAATTACATGTAAGTTCTTACAAACCAAATCACAATTTGGATTGTAATTTTGAATAAGTCAATTGCAATTAGTTATCGGTTGAGTGATTTTCTCAAGTTTGTTAAGATCCTCCCACCTTTTTCTCCAGACCTCTCTCCTATAAATACTTGAGAGGGTTTATTGTAATCTGGGATCTTTTGGAAATGCAACAAAATTCTGCCAATTTGTGTATGCATTCTAAGACTTTGAGTTTAGATGTAAATCAGATTGCAATCAATAAAGAAAACAAATTGCTTCCAAACTTTGTGTTGGTACAGATTGTGATGTGACGACATTATTTGGAATTGATTGTGAGTTTTGTGATGTTATACAAGAGGGATTCAAGCTCAATTCTGCAGACTTTGAGCTGCTTATTGCGTTTGGAGTTTTAGAATGGTTTTCAGATTTGATACTACAGACTTTGAGCTGTTTGTCATGTTTGAAGCTATTATAAAACGCTCAAACAAAGGGGGTAACTTGCAGACTTTGTGTTGCTTTTATTTTCTATTTTGAGCTGCTACATACTGTACTTGGTTACCAGAAAATCATCTAAAAAGGTTAATAGAAGAGTAAGTTGTCAAAGACTTTGTGCTTTCAATTTATTTTCCCATCCCGGAGGAGCAACAGAGGACTTTGTGCCTTTATGGAAACTTTGCTTCTTTATTTGTTTACTTCATAAATCATTTATATTTTCAGCTATGATTCTTTTCTGAAACAAGAGAAAAGAATAAGTGTCTTTTCTGGAAAAAGAGAAAAAGACAGAGTTTCACCTAGATTTAGAATAGATTTATAGTTAGAGTGTATTTCCGAATTGTTAAAATAGACAGAAAAGGGGGAGTCTTCCCTTTGAAAATAGGAGAGTTTATCTCACACACTGTGGCTGAAACCACAATTTTGTATATCCTCAAGGTATACAAAATTTTCAACCAACAAGACTATTGAAAAATTAAAAGTTAAAATTCAACTTTTATTTAAATGATGCCTTTTGAGGAAAAAGTCGACCCTCTTGAGAATATAAGGAATTTTCATTGTGAAGAGCTCATTATGTTGAAAATCGAATTTTTGATCAAGTCTTCTTCTGAGAACAGAGCCAAGGGTTCCAGTTTTCGTTTTGGCATTGGAGAACGAGCCATCTTCAGTGTTGCAGTTCAGAGGTTGTGAAATACCAGCTGATTTATTGCTTTCAGAGAGGTAGCTTCATTCAAAGGTTATCAGCGAACTTCATCAGAGATTGCATCATTCAGGGTTTACAGTTTGGGATTCATCTGGAAGAGATTCCTCATTCAAGGCGCCTATTTCCTGAGATCTAGATACATCAATTAAGGCCGTACTTTTATTTGCTTGCTGCTGTTATAGAGCCGTACAGTTCTGATTTGCTGGGCTGTACCATTCACAGAGGGCTGAAAAAGGCGTGTTTCCTTCCTTGAGCAAAGCGCTTCATCCTTTGGCTGAAAAATGATGGAGACAGGGGCGGCTAGGGTTCTTTATTGTCTTCCTTTCATCTTGCAGTAGGATAACACCTGTCAAGTGCAGATCATACCATTCATCAATTTCTTCAGGCGGCTGCAAATCAGGTTTTGATCTGATATTTTTTATCTTATCTTGTCTGCATGTCAGAGATCTATCATTGTAATAGCTGTGGAAAAATAATACAATCAATAGCTATGGTTTTCTGAGTCTATTTATGTTAGTTTGGTCCTTATTGTATTTATTAGAGATTTTATATCATTTTCTTCCAAAATCGCATTTTTCATTTGTTCATGCAAAAACACCAAATAACCCAAAAACAATCAAAAACAAGAAAAATCAAACAAAGTCAGAAGTCAGTGAGAACAGGGGTTTCTACATTTTTCCTAAAAATCGGGGCCCAAAAACCCTAATTTTCAATTTTTTAAAATTTTGCCAGTATCTTCTAGACATTAAACCCACAAAAAGCCCATGCTTGGTTTGACCTAAAACTTTTGACGACAATTTTACAAGATTTAGACCATTTTAATCAAAATGCCTTAATGAAGCAAAAATTTCGTTTTGGGTACAACAAGTGCTAATACAAAGTTCAACACCAACCTTTACTATAACTCACTTATCAAATTCTTACACAAAAATACACAATAATTTGACTTCAATGTTTGAACGTCAATCTTTGCATCATAA